>JAODKN010000104.1:9965951-9977042 GCA_026774425.1 Petrocephalus zakoni | reverse complement strand
CGTCCTCCCAGGCCCGGAGCAGACTCACAGGGGGAGCCCGTCCTCCCAGGCCCGGAGCAGACTCACAGGGGGAGCCCATCCTCCCTGGGCCGGCAGATGAAGTCCAAAGTAACTTTAAATTTTATAAAGTAAAATTGCGTTTAGCCCGGATATAATTACAAAAGGTCCAGTTGATGTCAGAACGGGCAGGTGAAGATGGCAGATGTGTAGTCAGACAGGGTGGGTTGGCAGGGAACTGCCCGCCATCGGGGGGGGGATACGGGTATGAGGAAGCCCTGAGCAGCAGCATTCTATGGCACATGGGAAGCCAGCGTCAGCACAGGACACCCATGTCATCCAGAGTCCATAGCAGTGATCTCCAGACTGGGGGTGGGAACTTCTTGCACCTTCTGTTTATATTGTGCCTTTTATGGCCTAGCTATACGTCTTTGTTGCAATAACACCTGCAATTTTTTCTGGGTTCAGTAATGTGTCTGACTATCTAGTCTTGTTTTCTGCATGAAGCTCATGGCTAAAATTCTGAAGTGTAGAGCAGCTATGGCAGGGGTTTGACGTGAGCGTGCTGTTGGGCTGTGTGCCGTGTCCCTAGGAGCTGATGGAGGACGGCCTCCTCGAGCAGTTCCACAGGAGCCTCATGGAGCTGAACATGGACTCCGCAGAGGAACTGCAGTCCTACATCTGCAAGCTGAGCCTGGCTGTGGAGCAAGGCAAGCAGCGGATTCTGCAGAGCGAGGTGGGCTTGGTATGGGGGTCACGGTGCGAGCCTCTGCGGTGACACAGCTAGATCAGTTAGATTGGGAAAGTAAATGAATGAATGTTATGAGGGGTAGGGAACCTGATCCATGGAGGACTGGTGTGGGTGAGGGTTTTTGGGATGACCTTTCAATCAGCCAATAAGAGTGGGTCTCCAGGACTGTAGCTGAGAACCAATGCTTTATTATTGGCTGATTGAGAGGTCATCCCAAACACCCGCAGCCACACCGGCCCTCCATGGATCAGGTTCCCTACCCCTGATTTTTATAGTGCTTTTCGAGACACCCAACTACTTCTACCAGCAGCACTGTGTAGCCCCCGCTTGGATGATGCACCAGCAGCCGTCCTGCATCAGTACCCCGGCGTAGAAATTTCACTTCTAGTCTTTTATTACCACTGACGTAAGGGGAACACACCCTCGGCACGTCTTCCGGTGCGTCTCGGATTCTGTTCCCCAGACACCAAGAGCAGAAACTTTTTATAGAGACTCACAGCATTCTGCGACGCTTGCTATTTCCAGCTTACAATTAGACAAAACGAGGCAGAATTCTGAAGAAGCAGTTTCGTGGCCAGATGTGCATCTTCCTCTAATTTCTTATTATGCGGTTTCTCACTAATTAGTAGATGTGCAGACTAAGTCTTATAGCCTACGTGCGTTCTTTAAATCATTGCCGTATCTTACTCTGCAGGGTCTCTACTTTGACCAGGTCATCTTACAAAAACAGCTTGATCATACATTTTCTATAGAAATACATCATTTCTTTACCAGAAGCCGTATCAATTGTTGTATTCTGCAATTACATTACAATTACATTGATTCATATACCCATGATTTATCTACCACAACCCTCACCACACTAAGGTGGTGAAGGGGCAGGAGGGAATTCACCAGATACATATAGGGGTTGATTAGGAGGCCAAATTTGAAAGGGCTGCAGTGGGCAATTTAGCCAGGATCGAGGTACCAACCCCACTCTTTCGAAAGATACCCAGGGATTCTTTTATGACCTCAGAAAGTCAGGACCTCAGTTTTGCATCACATCCAAAGGATGGCACCATTCATACAGCACAGTGTCCCAGTCACTGCACTGGGGCATTGGGATCCACACAGACCACAGGATGGGCTGACCTGATGGGCCACACCAATACATCTTCCATCTTCCATCCAGCTTTCCTGGCTGATCTCCCATCCAAGCACTGGCCAGGCCCAAACCTGTTCAGTTTCTGGTGGATTACTTAGTTGTTGGTGGTTAAGCTGCTGTGGAAAATGTTGATTCCTGTATGAGGGGTGTTTGGAAGCAGCATTTGTGTGAATGAGAGTCCCCCCCCTTTTGGCAGAACCCTGAGCTGGAGCAGACGCTCGATGAGGCTGAAAACGGCACCGAAATAGACCCGGATTTCAGTGAGGACAACGCGGAGGGAGAGAAGCCAGCTAGCATGGTGCAGGTGACACAGACCTCGCACCACTTATACAGAATGTTCTGGCTGACAGGTCCTGTGAAACACCATGAAAACATTTGCCGTAAACTTCACTTTCTTTTTTTAAGCCGCTTATGTGAATCTTGTAATATTCCGTTTGCTGTGGTGCCCCAGTGCCTTGCTGATTGCCCCGTGGCTCCCTACGCTCCCTAGCCCGCCTTCAACATGGCGGAATACCACCAGCTGTTCGTCGGCACAGAGAGGCTTCGCGTTCCTGAGGTCATTTTCCAGCCTTCGCTGATCGGGGACGAGCAGATGGGCCTCATGGAGACTCTGCAGTATGTCTTGGACAGGTAAGTATGTCCTCCCTGTCCGGGACATTTTCCATCCTTATTTGTGGAACTTTCCCACAAGCTGACGGTCAGCTGTTGATGTGTTTGTGCCTGTTGTTGTAGGTACAGTTTGGAACAGCAGGAGGCGCTAGTGCGCAATGTTTTTCTCACCGGCGGGAACATGCTGTATCCAGGCATGAGGGAGCGGGTGGAGAGAGAGCTGCTAGCGATGAGGCCGTTCCAGTCGCACTTCCAGGTGTGTGCAGCTGGAATCGCGGACACTGCAGCCCGTTCATTTCCTCTCATTACATTGGTGTAATGACTGTGCAATAAGACACGTGTTTGTCATGCAGGTGGTAATGGCGTCTAATCCCAGCCTGGACGCCTGGTGCGGAGCACGTGAATGGACCCTGCAGAACCCCTCGGGGGACTCAGGCTGGATCACTCGGCAGGACTATGAGGAGAAAGGGGGAGAGTATCTGAGTGAGCACTGTGCTTCCAACGTCTTCCTACCCATGAGGATAGCCAAAGCTCCACCGCGAGTCGCCGAGCCCCTCGCTACCTGCGCTGCTGCCACGGCTGTCAGTGAGACCCCCACAGTGCCCCCACCTGCTCAGTCCTGATTTATGTCTGGTCTCGCTCTCTTCGGAGGTGCTGCCCCCTACTGCCTCGGAGTCCTTTCTTTGTTTGTCATTAATGAACTGTCCCTAGACTTTTTATAATGAGCCTTGTAAATAGGAAATGGAGTCACAAAAACCTGTAATGCCTTCTGTGTTGTTTTTTAAAATATATGAAGTCCTAAAAAAGTCTAATATATCGATGCGTGGTTCATGTTTTTTATCTGACGTAACGAAAATATCAACAGTCCTGTGAAATTGTATTTGACTTGGTTTGTAAATGCCATTGACATAAATTTACGATGCAATACTTTAAACAGTGCACAGCTTACTAGTTATTTACAAAACTAGCTAACCAGTGTATCCATTGTATTTTACCAAGTTTTTTTTTTGTTTTCTTTTTTTAATGATTGGTTTATTACGGCTTTATCCCAATTCCAGACTCCAGACACTGAAAAGCCTCAGTGAGACGTTAAGCTTTATTTTAGAATCTCCCTTCTGAATTTTATGCTAATTAATGGTTTTTAATGAATCTTCCATTAATATTGCTGGCACATCAGGCTGCCTGGACCTGTGGTGCCAAGTGCTGGGGGCTGTCCCGCGAAACTACAAGACCATTCAGGGCTGCGTTGGAAAGCCAGATGTTTATGCTCTGGCGAGAATTTTATTTTGTATTCTTTTAGTAAAGGACAATAATATGTTCCCTCGTACCAGCAATTTTAATACGTGTTGGCAATCGACACAATGGCTTCCATTGCATTTGTTTTTGTTTGCACGCACCCCCCAGTTTTTGCACATAGACCATTCTTGGACCCCTTATTCCTCATTCCCTAGTAATGTACAGTGGCAGAGTCCCCCGCCTCCTGCCCACCCACATTTAACTTGTAGAAAGTGCTTGGATGCAAATACTAATTGCAGGCCATTTAAAGACTTCCCATGTGGAAGGGGCTTGTGCAGACTACTTGCTTTGAAGGTTATAAATAAATAGATGAAGCTTAATTGCTTTGTGTTTCAAAGCGGGCCTCATTGCAGCTGTGTTACCTGTGCTGCTGTGCTCGATCCCTTTATGCTGTGCTACCTGTGCTGCTGTGCTCAACCCCTTTATGCTGTGCTGCCGGTGCTGCTGTGCTTGACCCCTTTATGCTGTGCTGCTGTGCCTGACCCCTTTATGCTGTGCTGCCTGTGCTGCTGTGCTTGACCCCTTCACAATATTAGGCTGCACTGCTGAAACCTGCTGGCATGGCCGCACCCTGACTTTCCCTTCAGATGGCCCCGGCAGCTTATCTGCTGGCTGCAGATCACGCATGCTGTCACAGATACATTCGGTCATCACACCCTTTTTCTTACAGAGGAGTGTCCTGTGACTTTTGGTAAGATGAATGCAATCTGCTACATCACGACAGAAGTATACGTCATAAAACAGCTTGCTTATTTCAGATACTACCAGCCTAAAAGGTCACAGTGCATACACTCCTTAGAATTATAGCTTATATTCATCTTCATACTTTTTGCACACGGTCATAATGAGTCCGCCATTCGAAGTCTAAAAATGGAAATTTATGAGCCATGTTACTCTTTGTTTCTAATCATTCAATGCTAACAGGCTGTATATACAAATTATTTCCAATTCATCTTGTGTGTAAAACGCACCCACATCCTGTACTAGGTTTACAACGTGGATTAACATATAATGTACATGTACTGGATTTGCTCCCCCTGGAGTCAGTGGATAATTTTATTAATTCAGCTCATATGGTTTCTATACATTTGTGCACTGAAAGCTATTAGGGCAACATTAAAAGTAGAGGAGCCATATCTGAATGTCATATTGTTTTAATTGTGATGTTATCTATCAGTGACTAGTAGGAGCTAAGATTCCCTGCGTGCGAATAGTCTCTGTTTATCTTATGTACATGCTATACAGTGTCTTGTCATATTGCCTTAGCAGGCATTAGGGAGAGTTTAAAGTCTGAATGCATTGCTGCTTCTAAAGGTTCACTAAGCTTGCATTTACACCAGGCATCTGGACAAGGTCTTTTAGCTCAGAGGCTTTCATGTCTAGTTCAATCTACTACCCCATCCTTGAGGCAAACAGGTAAAGGGGCGTGTGTTTCCAACAATACGCCGATGCAAGTAGAACGAGAGCAGCTAGTTGGCTTGAAAAGCAGAAGGATTAGTAGGTATTTCAGTTAAAATAAAATAAAAGAAACTTGATCTGTGCTAAGCGAAGTATCTAGTTTCTGAACATTCCTGGAAGATGAGGGCGGCTCTTCCCTCCCTTTGCTATGCATTCGCCTCAGGTTTTAGCCATGTTTTTGCTGTGATTTATGTAACATTGTGCCTTGACCTGTGCATATGGTCTCTTCGAAAGGATTGAGAGCACCCTGTCCTTAACCATGATGTCATTCAGTGACCTACTGTCTGTCGCTGGGTCACCGAGCGACAGTAATGTAAGATTTATAACATCTGCTAATGTCCTCTGACGGTGCGGCCAATGGTGAGTGGCTAAAGACATTTATGGGGCTATGGAGCTCAGTATGTCTGCTTATACAGTATAAAAGGAAGGAGATAGTCCTTGTTCCTCATGTCTAAGTGTATTCATACAAGGAGCTGTACAGGAAAGATAGGAAATTATCATCTTCCCTGTGGATAAAGACTGTAGAAGTGAAAACTATGGTGTCAAATCAGACTCACCAAAACCTGAATTTCAGTTTATTTACATGAATGTTAATGTGAGCTTGACTTTCATTGCCTAAATGCCAGAAACTAAAGATGAACATGTTAAATGTGTTTTATATATGTTAATAATCAATAAAATATGTCTATCAGGCTAAATATATGGTTATAATCAATAAAACATGTTACTATTGAGCTAAATATACACCCTCCCAAATGACCTGTAACCTGTCTTGTGATTGGGCAGGATTGTGCTCGATTAGAGCTATGCTCGTTGGCTCTTTGTGAGTATCCTGGATATTTTCCCTCCTTTTCTGAACCTGAATTTTCTTAACCTGAATCTTAATTTCAATTAAAGACTTGGGTTTTACAACCTGAACTTCAATTTTTATTACCACACAAGCATCATAAATTCAAGTTCTGGTAATAAATTCAAATGTGATTTCTTTAATTCACGTTCAGGTAAATGTAATCAAGTTTGGATTCTTTAACTCAAGTTCAGGTAAACATTAAAATTCTGGGTTCTGGTATTCAGGTAATGAAATTCAAGTTCAGGTTAGCACATTCAAATTCATGTAAATTTGGGTTTGTGGTGAGTCTGATTTGACACCATAAAATAGGGAAAAACTGAGGTCCTCACAGCTGTGTCCCAAAACGTCGTTACAGGAGCTGTGTCAAAGGCACAATGTACCAGCACTAAGAACCTGACATGTATAAGGGGGTATTGTTTATGTTTTAGTGTAGAAAAGTATCTCTGGTAAAAAGCCATACCAATCCTTTCACACAGCGAACACCAACACAGTTCTTTAAGAACAAAGAAATCTCTGCCAAGTGAAATTACTCAAGTGTAACCATATTAACTGGGTCAGACACTGTTTCCAAACATTTAATGTTCCAGGCATGCTTAAAGTACTGCAATATCTATTTCATGGGTGGACAAAAGTATCAGTCTTTGTCCATTGTAATGACATAAATAGGGAGCATACAATCAGACTTGGCTGGCCACCATTGACTCTTCTCCATGAATAAGGAAATAATATTTGGATATTAATATCCTATACACTTTTCTTCCCACTGTCTTTAACTGGAAATAAAGGTCTGGCAGCGCCCCCCCCCCAGCTAGCCATCAATGTGAATGAGCAGAGGCCACTGAATACTGCCACCATGCTTGCAGGCGGGTCCATCAGTAGCCCCTGCAGTCTTAATTCTGGAACCAGTTCCCAGAAGGTGAAGAGAGCAAAAAAACAAGAAGTTACCTTGGGCCCAGAGCTTCTGAAGTATCAGGTTAGACAAACACGTTACATTTTGTTCTTGGCAGTTACTGTGGGTATCACGTCTACATCTGATCAACCCCAACCACAGAACGACCTGAGGAAAGAGTGCACGAGGTCTACGTGTGTTTCCTAAAGCCCATCGTTATTTCAGAAATAACAAACAAACTTTAATTAGTACTTTGTTGGCTCATCCCCAGCCTCCGTGTGAGAAACGCAGACTGTCAATAAGAGGAACATCGATCCCATTTCAATGGCGACATGTGTTATATGACTGTCACATCAGGCACAGGTAAATATAAACATATACTTAGAAAATCAATAAAACAAATACATAAATCAATACACCAAAGTAACCAAAATTAAGACCAAAAAATATTTACCTATTTGTTGAAAATATAAAAACGGGCTCAAATTGTGATGTGGCTTCCTTGTAAAAGAAAAAGCATAATGGTGAGCAGCAAGAGGAATATTATACGTAATATTTCATAAAAGAAGCCTTAAAGCAGCTTATTGAGGAGCTTGTCAAAAATATATTTTAATGAAGTAATTACTTCATTGTTTTGCAGCATATTACACATAATAAAAAGGCACAGGAATATCCAGGGGGAAATCTTAGAGCTCAAATGGACAGTTTGGGGATTCAACACAGGAATCAGCATCTGACACTCCAAAGTTGGACTAGATACAAGCACCATGCGTACTTCCCGGCCACTTCGTGACAATGTCTGTAAAGTGTCCTTTATGGTTGCATATCAACTGGGTACCCAGTGCCAAGAGCCCTTTTGGACAGGTGCAGGTGGGATTCAAGGAGCTACAAGTATGAATAGGGTAGATGCATGTACAATGCCAGGTATGCCTATTCCAATATGCTCCACCTTTCAATTTATCCTGCACCAGATCAAGTAAGCTCATTATTTCACCCCAGGCCAGCCTGTACATCTCTATGAATTGTTGATTGCTGAGATGGTGTTCATGGCCACCGGCAAAACAACATTTAGGCAAGGAACTTGGATAGCCTGGACAGTGTTGTCTCAAACACTGTTTTTGGTTGACTTGCAAAATTCTCTGAATTGTCTGAATTGTCAGATGGATAGGGTTATGATAGGGTTACTTGTATAACTGTATGAAGTGCTCTTCATCCATGGTTCACAAAATGACAGTTAAATAATTTATTCTATGGGTAAAACTTCAAATGTGGCATTCTTCTATTCTGAATAACTGTGACATGCACGGACTTTTCAGGCAGGTGCTCAAATAACCGATGGGCACATTGTGCTGCTGTAAATATTAATGATCGCAGGGCTAGGGGTGGGATTCAAATTGTGATTCTGCACTGTTTTTTCAACCAATTTTATAAAATAAATTTGATTTTCCAGGTAATTCTCAAGTCAGTTCTAAATGGTGCACAACCCTGTTATGCACTCAAACTGCACACAGGAGTTTTAACAACGAGCCCCCTTTGCACGGATTTATAGTCTGCGTTATAGTTTTATACTGAAATATTGACCTTTTGGCTGATCTTTAAGTCTCTATGACAGGACAGCAGTTCAGAAGTTCAAATAACAAATGGCATAGAAAATGACTGGGTTGGAGCACTCGTAAATCTACGAGCAAGATAACAAACTATTTAGCATTACGAAGCTTTCGGGACAGCCACTCCTGAACAGTTTCCCATGTATGTACGATCTCTGTGTCTGACCTGTGTTTTTCAGTACTTGGATTCTTGCCTTTGTGTCTCTTTGGATTTGATTGCCTTGCTGACTGCGTCGTCGCTAACGACCTTCGCCAGTACCTGTGTTTGTGTCTTTAGATTTCCCCTTTGGAGCTGGTCGCTTCATTGCTTCCCTGGTTTTGACCATGCTTGCTAACGACTACGATTTGAGCCTTCTGAATAAACATCCCTCCACCCTGCATTTGGATCTCCTGAGTCCAATCATTGCAGCTGGTGTCATGATGGTTCAGTGGTTAGCACTCATGCTTCTCACCTCCAGCAATGTGGGTTTTAATCCTGCCTTTGTGTGTGGCGTGCTCTGGGTTCTCCACTTTCCTCCCACAGGCCATAGGCATGTATCTGTTTGAACAAAGGGTATTACTTTGTGCAGGGCCAGCTACGGGATTTTATCTCAGGGTATGCGTAGATTAAAGACATGGAGTTTCAGTCACCATGCAATGCATTTTACAAGACCATAATACTGGGAAAATGTGGACCAGAGTTTCCCAACCTGGTTCTTGAGGACCCCAAGACAGTCCATGTTTTTGCTCCCTCCCAGCACCCTGCCAGACAGTCCACATTTTTGCTCCCTCCCACATAATGGTCAGCAGGCTTAGCAGAGAGCAATGTTACAAGCAGTGGTGGGAGGGAGAAAGTTTAGCAATGTGTTCTGTCTGGCAGGGAGCTGGAAGGGAGCAAAAACATGGACTGTCTGGGGGTCCCAAGGACCGGGTTGGGAAACAGTGCTTTACAAGACACAGGTGATTAGTGCTCCTCCTTAAAATAGCATGTCAGAACAGAAAATTGGGCTAGTAGTTCCACTGCAGTGTCTTGTCTGAACCTGAGTTTTATTTCAATGACACATTTCAAATGTGTTTTTTATGAATAAGAAATATTTTTTTCCAATGCAGTGGGTTATTTGGGGGTTGCTGTACATGTTCTGGGGCATTTATTTGTGCACATTTATTGTATGCCATCGGAATGATTCCTCTTTGTACACATTTGCAAGGAAATCTTAAAAATGTGAGTGCACATCTGTGCAAACGTTTGAGTATCACAGACTTGGTGAAGTTGGCATCAGACTCAATGGTGTCAGGCACCTGCCTTCAACAATATACAGCATAATACTCTCAACAAAGAGTCCCTTTGGAATTGTTCCAAGATTATTTTTATTGTACCAAGATGAATTCTGTTGAGGACCTAGAGTGCACTTGAGTATGTCATTCCAGCTACTTGTTAATTAAAGCCCCAGACACAGGCTTGGGAAACACTGGTTTATTGTGCTGCTTGCATAGGCCCCAGATAAATAGGGCATGAAACACTGTTCTTCCACATGGATGTCATTAAAAAGCATGATGTCATGAAAAGAAAACACATTTATATTCACTCTTTGAATATTAATATACAACAGAGGGATAAGAGTGAGGAATTAATGAACGAAAACGTAGGGGAAGTCGGAGGAGTGGAGAGGAGGAGTGTAAGTAGCAAAAGAGGAAACCAGAAATGGCGAATGCTGTGCTGGCAGCAGGAGGGAGCACCCCGCTCCATTTCCTACTTCCACACCTACCTGCGGAGAGGTGCGGGGTGAGAGGAGGAAAGGGAAGCAGTGTAGTGGACAGGCAGGTGGGTGTAGAAGTAGGAAGTGGAGCGGGGTGAGAGGGGGAAAGGGAAGCAGTGTAGTGGACAGGCAGGTGGGTGTGGAAGTAGGAAATGGAGCGGGGTGAGAGGGGGAAAGGGAAGCAGTGTAGTGGACAGGCAGGTGGGTGTGGAAGTAGGAAGCGGAGCAAATAAGTAGAAAGGAAGGCAGGAGGGCAGGGTGCTGGAAAGCGTGGGGTGAGGATGGGAAATGGGAGAGCAGATTTGGGATGGGGGTAGGGGGCAGGGCAGCGTAGTATTAGACAGAAATAGACTATAGAAATAACACTGGGGGAAATGCTAGAAAGCAGAAAATGTTAATATTGGAAACTGTTTCATTCTCAGAGAAGTACGATAAGTAATACAAAAAGTATTCTAATATTTTATCATCTAATATTTTAAGTTGCAGTACTGTTGGGGATATTAGAGCCTGTGTCTGTGGTTTCTGTCAAACTTACATACTTCCACCGTTATGATTTAGCTACACAAAAGTCAGTAACAAATAGTTCGTACAGTTAGAATGTGAACGATGTTTTTTTTGTATTCGTAGCATTTTATTCATAGTGAAAAATGAGGATGCTATTCAAAAATGTTACAATCTGGGGTGGGTTTCCCAAAAGCATCGTTGCGCTAAGTAGTTCGTTATCGAGCACTTAAGATTGATCGTTAATTAA
>JAODKN010000104.1:9931078-9943302 GCA_026774425.1 Petrocephalus zakoni | reverse complement strand
TAGTGACAGGCACAGGGGCAGCCCTGAGAGGTGCTGATTGGCACACAGATAGTGACAGGCACAGGGGCAGCCCTGAGAGGTGCTGATTGGCACACAGATAGTGACAGGCACAGGGGCAGCCCTGAGAGGTGCTGATTGGCACACAGATAGTGACAGGCACAGGGGCAGCCCTGAGAGGTGCTTAGCAGCCCCAGTCCGACAGGCATGATGGTGTATTAATGTAACCCACCATCCACCTTCCCACAGCTAGTACAGGATTGTAGGGAGGGCAGCATGGAACTCCCCTCGGGCAGTGCAGGACACAGGGCTGGGGTGCATTCCGGGTGGGATGCCAGCCTATCACAGAGCACTCACACAATGGCAATTTATAAATGCCAATCATTTGGGTAACACTTTACTTGGGGGAGGGGGCACAAATAGCATAGTATTATGCTATCACTTATGTATTAATTAACCTCAAGTTAAATCTTGGTTACATACTTATGTTTGTGGCACATCTATCTCAAGAAATGACCATGTTAATCACTATATCTCTTAATATTGGAAACCTTTGTGAACTACTGAAGGAACAAGTCATGAATAATACATGCAAAATACCAATCTCATGTTTGTTCATCACTAATGAATTGTGACATGTCTTGTATCTGAAGTAATTACTATACAGTATCTATATCTATTCATGATCTGTACTTCATATTAACTGAGTTACTAATAGGTACCTGTATTTGTATTTGTGGACCGTATGAGGAAGCTGGAGATGCCAGAGGAAACCCACAGAACACATTGCTCTGCATACACACAAGGTAGGACAGGGTGCCAGTTCCAAGCTCTGGAGGTGTGGTGCAGCAATGCCATCAACCGAGCCACCATGCTGCCTCGTTTAGTCAAAATACATAAAATGTAAATTAAACTTTCCCGCAAAAAAAAACCTGCCACTCAAGAAACAATAATTGCAAATCTAGGGACTGTCTAAACAGCAACAGAAAAAGCTTTTAGCTCCATAGGGAGTCATTGATTGAACAGCAAAATGAAAACAATAAAATGTGTTAAAATGAAACATTAAATAACATTCAATACTCAATATGTGTTGTTACATACTGAACATTAGCCCATAGCTTTAGAGTAAAAGGCATCACCCAGAACAAAGTCCACAAGAACAGTACCTTAGCCAGAGGTCAAATGGGGAAAACCTGATCTCCTTATTGCCATTTATTATTCTGGTCTAGTTATTCTGACAAAGATTTTGAATAAGAAAGTATAAATTAATTTCCTTGCCTACCATACATTGCATGAAGTTATATGAATGCATAAAACTGTACACACTCATACACTGCACCTCCAACGACCCATGGATAATGGTGAAACGGTATATGTGACTTGGTGACCTAAAAGTGTTAAGCATCTAGACGAAGTGGTGGAAATGAAGCGAATCTGCACATGGTGAAGCGTCATGTGACCATATCACAATGATTATAATATCAGATCAAACGGGCAACAGAGCTGGCAGTATGGGCACACTGCTGGTCCCATGTCAGTAGGGTGTGGCACCCTAACACACTAGTGCTGAGCTGTCGGGGTCCCCCAATTAACTACCAGAGATGATGTGAATGGCTCCCCACCCCATGATGCTAGGAGTGACGCTGGTGTGTCTCTCCATAATATTAGCAGGATTGGTCCTCTCCCCTCAGCACCACCATACGCTGCTGCAGTAAAAAACATAGTTGTTGAGTTAATTTGCACCTCTAAAGTGGCTTTATGTGTGTCCTAATGAGGGTATACTCTTGCCCTGCTCCCTATTCAATGCTTTTATTTTTAGGGATTATCTCACAATTACAGCACCTTTTTCACCATTATTAAACATTTACAACGTTTGTCATGCAGTGGTCAGGAGGAGGACCCATGGCACAGCCAAAAGAGTGGACATCAATGATCAATGTGCTATAGAACAATGATGTCACCAGAATCGATGGAAGAAACGGTCGCCGCCGTGGCCAAGGGCCTCAAGGGCAGTGATCAGTGATCTGTGTCGCGGAGAGTGTAGTGGTCACAGTATAGTGACGCACAGTGTTATGACTGGTGTAAAATCCTGCAGAATCAGTGGAGAAGAATGTGGGACAGAAAAAAGACAGATCATACATTCAAAATGCTGAAACTTCATAATTGTAAACCAAGTTTCATGCACTATATACACACCCTGGGTCATCACAGTTCAATCAGCTCTATTCCATTTTCAGGAGATTGGATGCTCCTGGCTTGAAGGCCTCTTCTCTGTCTAGTTGTCCACTTCCAATTTTCTTCACATGACAGCTCTTTCTCCGCAGTTGAAGAGTCATTGTGCTATGATGGAACCTGGATTTTTACCCACCGGGCAAATCCCAGAAATAATGGAAGGAGATTCGCAGCCAATTTCACAGCAATCTGTTCCCAATTCAATCATTTGTTTGTTGCATAGCTTCCTCCAGCTCTTCCCAGTGAAGCCTCCAGGGATGAGAGATGGCACTTCCCACGTCTCGCTGAGCCCAACCAGCTAAAGCCTTAATCGCACAAATATAAAGGCTCAAGGTTCAGCTTCAGTTATAAGTAGCAGGAGTAAATAGAATGAAGGAGAAGTCAAGTACAGAAAGGGAGGGTGAGGGCGTCCAGTGTGTGGAGCCAGAGAGTAGTAGTGTGGGGTAGGTGGGCAGTAGCGTTTGCTTTTGGCTTTTCTTTGTTGACCGTCTTTGTTGCAGTCAGTAAGCATTGCTCACAGCTGAGCACCAGACCATTGAGTTTTGCCACTGGAAAATGCCGTTACAGAAATCTTCTTGAAAGAGTCTCCTTGTTAATGTTTGCATACTTATATCTGACTGTGTGCACAGTGTTCCCTTCATCTTTCTCTTATAGTCCTAGCCCCTCTGTTATTTTCTTCCTCTTAGCAGTCTGGTCTAGTTTAGGTCCTTGAACAATTTTTAAACGGGCATATATAAAACTCATTTCTAAAGCGTGTATAACACATACACACAAGCTGCCACTTTGACTCGCCTGAAGGCATTGTACACACTACAATGTACACGCTGCAATGCACATGCTGCAATGTATATGCTACATTGTACACACTGCAATATACAATGTACACGCTGCAATGCACAAGCTGCAATGTATACGCTACATTGTACACACTACAATGTACACGTTGTAATGCACATGCTACATTATACACACTACAATGTACACGTTGTAATGCACATGCTACATTATACACACTACAATGTACATGCTGTAATGTAGATGCTACATTGTACACACTACAATGTATATGGTGCAATGCACATGCTACAATATACACACTACAATGTACATGCTACAATGTACATGCTACATTGTACACACTACAATGTACAAGCTGTAATGCACATGCTACAATGTATACGCTACATTATACACACTACAATGTACACGCTACATTGTACACACTACAATGTACTCTCTACAATGCACATGCTACAATGTACACACTACATTATATACACTACAATGTACATGCTACAAAGTACACACTCCATTGTACACACTACAATGTACACGCTACAATGTAGACACTACAGATATCTCCAAGAAAAGGACTAGAGAGGCTCAAACTTTCCCAGAAAACATCAGTTCCTCTTCTAAAAGCTGGAGATTCTGGGCAGTTGTTTTCCCATTACGGCTTTTGCAGACCCAACATTATTCTGACTGCTCAGGGGGCAAAGGTAGAAGTATCTTGATTTCGGGTGAAATTAGCACAAATAATAATCACTGGGAGAAATAAAAATCGATATATTTCATTTCATCCACAACTGCACAAGAACCTCTCCTGATTCCATTTACATGTACTTTGATGAGCTATGTGAAATGACCAGAATAAGTCTGGACAGTGGCAATAGATTCTGACGTTGAAGAATGTTCCTAAACTTAAAATGTGAAAAGGAAGCAGTCAGCTTTTGTTATAATCTTCCGCAGCCAATCGCCTGCCTCCTTCCTGCCGGTACCGCTGCAGTATAAGAGTGATGATGCCAGGTCTGGTCCTAGGGAACGCACTGCTTCCATAGCAATAGCTAATTGAGATGGAGGGTCTTTTTGCTGGGCAGCATGTATTAAGGTGTCAGGTTTCATTTTTTGATCCTTCAATGTGCAAGAGTTGCAGTTGTCTGAGAAGAAACAAATAGGTGAGGGGTTTAGATGTGTTACCTCGCAATCTCTGTTTTTGTTAGTTTTTGTTTGTTGTACATGAAACAAAAATTATGTGTAATTTTTGAATTCCAGCCTTGTCTTTTTATGTGAACAAAAGAGACTTTCTTCAGGTGTCAAGTTATATAAAAATACATTTCCTTTGGCTGGATCCAACACAAGCAGAAAATCTGAAAATCCCATGTCACTCAGCATAGCAATCATATCATATTAATGAAATTATGATTTCAGAAACAGTGGGTATATGAGGAATCATCTCCCCTGTGTTTCAGGATTCGTGCCCTGTTTGTGGAGAAATTAAAGTCAACTCTGATTTGTGGTGATTTAGCAGGCCTCCAGCCTCCCAAATTATATCTCAGGATGCATTTAGGATGTCAGGTAAGGCACATTACGAAGGTGAGAGGGAATTTATTTACTGCTCTGTGGTGACTTAAAACATTATCTGGGGAGTGTTCTGCGAAGCAGGATTTCTTACTTAGCCAGATAACTTGTCAGATTTAAGGGAGCTAAATATGAGAGAACCAAGATAAAGTCCATTTAAATCCAAGAGTTAACCAGCTAAGCAAGAAATCCTGCTATGTGGAGCATCCCCCGGATCTTCTTCTAAAGAATAATTTATAAAGGGAATCTGAATAATCAAATAACACAGAAAAAGTTCAGTTTATATGCCTTATATGATACAACATTGTTGAAAATACTACATTTAGTAGCTGGTGGCAGCAGTCATTTTAACAGCAGACATGTGTTGCTCTTTCAATACTCTGCTTAAATGTTTCATTTTTGGATCCCTACATTAACTTAGCCACTGTAAAATACAGGAGGTGGTTAGGTAGCAATGTGTCTTCACACCTCCAGGGTTGAGGGTGTAAATCCCACTTCTGCTCTGTGTGTGTGGAGTTTTTGTGCTCTCCCTGTGTGGGGCAGATTTCCTCACACATTCCAAAGACATGCAGTTACACAAACTGGTATCTCTAAAATGCCGATGATGTTGAATGTGTCCATGTATGCCCTGTGATGGTCCAGAATGTCCCCGAAAAGCCCCAAGCACCCCCCACCATGAACTTGACCAGAATTTAGAATTAATTTTATTTATAATGTTTTAACCACTCTGTGTAGACTTGGATGCGTAGAATTGTTGTTGTATTGCTGCACTGTTTCACTTACAGATAGGATACCCCAAAAAAGTCGTGGCTTTCGTCATAGCTTACCGTGTTTCTCACTCATACTAAAAAGTCAGCTTTTGTCTCATTTTTTCATAGAACATTCTTCCACAGTCTTTTTTTGATTGTGCAGGATGGGACACCAGCCCATTATAGGAGGGCTCACTCCATTAACGCCAATGAGAAATTTGGCAACTCCAATTAACCTCAGCATGTTTTTGAACTGTGGGGGGAAAACCCAAGTACCTAGAGGAAACCCCACAATGACAGGTGGAGAACATGCAAAATCCACACCTATGTTATGTTTCTCAATGGTGACACAGTGAAATGCCATATAGCTGTTAGCCAAACAGCTATCCACAGCTACCTTAAAATCTTTGGTAATGCTTTTGGTAAAGCCCATATTCACAAAGTCTAATAACTGAACTTATAATCGATTATAACATTTGTAAAATATCAATACATATTCAAAAAAAGACATAACACATTACGATCATGTTTTTTTTGCATTACGAATGAAGGTCTCACCTATAATGCACTATAAATACCGTCACAATGCATTATAATGGCCAGTAAAAGGATGCTTTGTGCTGTATTGTGAAGGTATTTATGATACATTATAGATGACGTCTTAGAGCATTCATAATGCGTAATACACATGACCTTGCTCAGGGTCTCTCAGTGGTACTTGCAGGTCGGGGATGTGAACCAACAATCTTTCGATTGCATCCCTAACCACTCCACCACCTGCCTGCCTATGAAGGTATGTGTACTGCAGTGTAATGACTGCTTTAAGTAAAGTGTTTCCTTTGCAATTTGTAAATACAAGTCTACTACTGGGTATCTCTGCAGTTTTAAAGGGGAACTTGCTTTCGCTCCCATCACCTGTGAATCCCCTTAAGACTCAGGCCCATGTGCAGCTGCATCTCTTGTGCATCCCACGTGCTGGTGCTGCCCTTCAAAGCCACTCTGTCATCTTTGGAATATAGGATATAATAAGTGCCTTTATAGAATGGATTATGCTAGAGTTATGGAACGGATTATGCTTGAGTGCCTTTTCCAGCGAAGATTGTGGATGTCGGAGCAATCTGTTCAATAAAGATATCAAAAACTATGATGTTTGAGGGAGTTTTATTTTATTATTATTCAAAACCAATGCAGAATCCCACAAATTTTATGAGGAAGTGGTAATACTCTACAAACACAAAAAGAAAAGTCCTAATGTTGTCCTAATGTGCGCCCTGAAAGATTTCCTGTCTTTCAGTCAGTGCTCCCGTTTTTATATCATGTGGTGTGACTCTCTGTGCGAAACAAAATAGGATTTTTTTTCACCCAAACACGTTTAAAGTTGCCAACAAATCTGTGAAGGACCAAAGCCATGAACCCATAAGAACCGGGTTGGAGCGACTAAGGAAGGAGCAGATGGAGTTCGTGGGGATGGCAGGACAATGCTTGTGAATTATGATTACTGAAAGCATGCATAATGCGTTATAACAGTAAAATCAGCAACTTACCGGTGCACCGTGTGATGAGAGATGTGGAATAAGCAGAGTGTTGTGAATAAATAAAAAGCATTGCCAGTTTTCTGAATTTCTCGCTCCATAACATTTCTTTAAAATCACAATGCCTACATTCTTGATTAAACTTGATTGAAGCACCCAAGTTTGTTGGACGATTACATGGATTCCTGGATTTTTTGTTTTGTTAGGCCCATAGACATGAATCACTGATTCCATTCCAGTTTATCTCGCCCTGCACACTCCTGTGGCCATCGACGCTTCCCCGCCTGCAGGAATATAGAGGAAAAGGAGATTTGCACAATACAGCCAGTGCTCTAAAGACAGACTACAAGTTTTAGTGCCCTTTTGCATTAAACTGACCTCTTACCAACGAAAAACACAACTCAGGTCTGCAACAGTACTCTTTCAGTTTTGTACATATTTTATAGATAGATAATAAATTGTTGCAATCTCCGGGGGAAATTAAGGTGCAAACTGCTGAAACGTCAAACATCCGACAGTGCAATTATAAGACAAATTGTGCAATTATGGGACAAAAAACAAGTTAAAAGGAATCTGGAGGCAGGAATAAAAGAATGCATCTCCCCGCAATGCCACAGAACACAGAATGAATAAATATGGGGGTTACATGCATTTTATTTTCTCATTAGCACACAGGTTAGCATAGCTTTTCTCAGATAATGGGCACCATAAACTGTTCATAAACCTAGCATTCCGGAAAGGTCCGTTGTACATTTCTTCTTTTTCTAGTTATTTCATAAAGTATTGTTTTGTGCTTTATTGTGGAAATTGTGTATATGCATGTGTCTAATCAACATTTCGTGTCTGTTTGTAAAGAGAGTGCGAATTGTACGAGTTTCACGATTTGCCCCAGAAAATGTAAACGGTGCTGAAGGCATTCATTCCCTTTCCTGTAAAACAGTGGGCTGGTAAATAGTCTTAGCAAGTTGTAAACTAGTAATGGTCTATCTGAAAAATAAAAAAACCCCAGAGTTTAATAATTGTTCAGCAAAGTGAATCAGCAATGATTAGGCTTATTATGATCTATTGTACAAATGTTACACAGCAACAACGTCCATCAGGTTTACTACCCAAAGCAGTACAACCAGGAAGCACAAAGTCTCTAGAATAACTAAAAACTGCCAACTCCATGACTTTTTTACTATGTCATAACTTAATGAAAACCAAAGGGCACCAAGTTAAGGTTCTCTTTCCAAGACACATGGGCACATATACTGATTTTTTGCTTAAATTCAAAAAGGTGTACAATGTTTGCTGTCTATATCATACTGCACTGCATCACACTGCCATCTATTGGCAATCTGCTCAAACAATATGTACCATTCTCAGGTCTTTTTTTCTGGTCGGGGTTGGGAGCTCCAGAGTATTTCCCAGGCAGCTCAGGGCACAGGGCTGGGGTACACCCTAGACAGGAAGCCAGTCCATCACTGGGAACATGGACACAGTCACATAAACTCATATTCCATGGGCAATTCAAAGACACCAGTCACATGACACCTTTCCCCTTCTCCAACGTCGCAAAGTTGGCGTCCCACATTGTAAGTGTATGTGTGGCCGTGCCACTGTCGTCTGCAGTGCCCGCTGCACCAGCTGGTCATATGGACTCACTTCTCTCCCTTCCTTACCCTTCCTGCTAAGCATTGTTCCCTAATCTGCAGTGCGCCAGGAGATGCCCATTAACACACAAGACAGGACGCAGCCAGGCCCACTCCAACAGATGTTCCAGCCAGAAACTGGAGTCAGGAAGCCACACAAAGTCCTAATCATGATCTGGAGACTGACCAGCAGCAGGCAGGGACTTCGGGGAGGCGTCTGGACCCCTATGTCTCCTTTAAGGAAGCTATTTACACCTCTGTCCTCCTGGTAGGTGGCAAGTGCCCTGAAGGAGGGGGAGGACAGCTCACTACTCCTGCCCTGCCACACCAACCCAGTGCTCCAGCTACGCCCAAGGCGTGCAGAACCTTGGTTTATCCGAAATCACTGTGGAATCACAATGTTTTTCCGGTCTTCACATTTGCAGCTAATTAATCAGTTTACCAACAAATGTGCTGCTTATTGTCAAAAGGATCCTAAACACCCAGGGAATAGCTTTCATGGTGTTTTCCTTCCATCTGCACCCTGGGAAATACAACAGATCAAAGAGGCATCTTTGAGTAGCAAGAAGAGAAGGTTCCGGAACTGGAAAGCGCTCTGAAGGCCTGTGCACTCCGGCTGCTCCAGCGAGACGCGCTGGCCCCAGACATATTGATTGCTGAGCCAGACCATATGCACTCTGGCACACACTAATGCGAGGCTCCTCCCTAGTGAGCCCACAGCGTCACCCGGCCCAGAATCAGGGCACACTGAGCCCTGCCTGAAATCCTGCCCTAGTGCTGTCGTGCCTGTCAGTGGACGTCAGCATTTCGGTAGGGTTCACAGCTGGAATTCAGTGAGGAAACGTGAACATGCATTTACATTTATGGCATTTAGCTGACACCCTTAGCCAGAGTAACTTACAGTACATTACAGGGATTACAATCTCCCTGGAGCAATGTTGGGTTAAGGGTCTTGCTCAGGGACCCACTGGTGGTGGGTGGGAACCTCTTGGTCCATAACCTGGGCCTCATATCACTAGGCCACCACCATCCCATGCGTTCTCTATTGATGCTTGGCCTCTAACGAGTACTTACCACTGTTCATAATGCATGTCCCCTGTGTTTGCTGTCTATGAGACAGCGAACTGCCTCTGGCTGTCAGATCTGCCATACTGACTTGGTGATTTGTTTTAATACAAAATGAGAAAAGGCTGGATGCAGATGAGAGAAGCCAAACTTTTTCTAAAAAGTTGGACTCATTTACCTATGGAAGTGATATCAGTTAAATTATATACTATTTTTATTATTGGGGTACCTATACAGTATCTCTAAAAACTGAATTTGGTTTATATGATTTTTAGAAGTAAAAAACACATTTATTGATAAATACCCAACCAATCATGAACGTTTATTTAGAATAGATTTTATCTATCCCAGGGGGCAGGAAATACATAGATACAAACATAAAATGAAAAATCAAAGATGAAGCGCATGATACACATAGTGCAAATAGTACAAATAGTACAAATAGTACACAGTACACAAACAGAATACTGTGAGCATTATTATTTGAAAGAATGTTGTCTGATTGTCTGGTGGAGGTTAACAAATGGTTTGCTGCTAATCATTTCTGTCTCAATTCCAAAAAATTTAATTTTCATTTCTGCTCCTCCAGATTTACATTCCTTGAATTCCAGTAAGATTACATCCGTTTCACAGTCACCCAAATCTTCCCTTCGCCACTTGGGTGTGATTTTTGATCAGTCATTGACTTTTGATGTTCATGTTACGTCCCTCAGCCACACGCACTATTTTCAGTTAAGAGCTTTGTCAAGTTCGATATCGACGGTCTCTTCAGAGGAGTTGGAAATGTTCATGCTTTTATTTAGTCACAGTTCGATTATTTTAATTCTCTTTGCTAAAAATGCAGCAGCTAGGCTATTAACAAGAACTAAGAGGATGCTTGATGTAACTCCGGTTTTAAATATCTTCAATGGCTTTCTGTTCAGTTTAGGTTTAAGTTTAGGAAATTGTTCCTTGTGTTATGATCAGGCCCCACAGTATATAGTGGGTCTGGTACATCCATATTCAGCTGGCCGTGTTCTAGGGTCCTCTGATCAAGGACACATTTGTGTTCCACAGACAAGACTAAAGACAAGTGGTGATCATGTTTTTAGGTTGTCACCCCAAGGCTGTGGAACCATCTTCCTCCATCAATGTTTTGCAGACTCTGCTGAAGGATTGAAAGGGCAGCTTAAAATGTACCTTTTATCTCGGGGTTTTTAATGGATTTTGTTTGAAGTGGACGGCCACCTTCAGTCGAGGCTCCTTGTTAGCAAGTAAGCCTGGAAATTATATGATGTCAGGCTAAGGCCAGTTTGGAGATCCCAGTCGCTCTAACCCTAAGCCAGTGTCTTTGGACTGCGGAGGAAAACCAGAACTTATGAATTAAAATATGTCCCAAGAAAGAATTTCATATTTTATACTTTGGTTGAAGACAGATGGGAGTCAAGAGCTTGACCCCCCCCTGATGCCATCTACAGTTATTGAAGTGTATTGTATTCCATTTGACAGTATTACGTCAAATGTGGGTCTCGAGTGGGAATTTGATAAATATACAATAATAATATAATATTAATGTTTAATGTGTTTTTGCACTTAAATTATAATCCTTGTTGATTAAAAATTAATGGCTAGTGTTTTTTTCTTTATTTATAAAATAAAAACCATAATCAATTACATATTTTGGAGGCAAAGTACAGTAAAAGTCTTCTGTCACAGAGTCTGACTTTGTTTGATCATATGGCATATGAATTCCTTGCTAGCCATTTGGGTTTGCCTAAGATAAATGGTGCTAAGCATACACATCACTTATAGATCATGCCATTAACATGACCATGCACCACATTGTACACCTGGACAGCCCTCAGACGTATGCCCAGATTCTGTTTGTGGATTTAATCAGCTCTGCCTTTAATACTATCAACATTCATCTAGTATTTGAGAGACTCTGTATATCAAATATTGAGGACTTTGAATATCCAGTGACATCCTTGCCACTCTATCCTTGACTTGCTGACCAGCAGGAAACAGGTCGTGGAGATAGGTAGCTATGTCAGATGCCTCCTCTTCCTCAGTATCTGTGCACCACAAGCATGTCTTCTCTATACCACTTTTTCTCCTTGTACACCAGTGACTGCACTTCTCAAAGGGACTCTGGGAAACTCCTCAGGTTTGCAGGTGATAGCACTCTGATTGTCCTCCTGAGGGATGGCGAGGAGTCTGGCTACAGTGAGGAAGTAGGCAGCTGGTGTCACGGTGAGGAGTCCAATTACCAAAAGGAAGTAAGACGACCGCTGGAGCTACCAAAAGGAAGTAAGCCGACCGCTGTCGCGGTGAGCAGCGTGGCTACCAAAAGGAAGTAAGCCGACCGCTGTCGCGGTGAGCACCGTGGCTACCAAAAGGAAGTAAGCCGACCGCTGTCGTGGTGAGCAGTGTGGCTACCAAAAGGAAGTAAGCCGACCGCTGTCGCGGTGAGCAGCATGGCTACCAAAAGGAAGTAAGCCGACCGCTATCGCGGTGAGTAGTGTGGCTACCAAAAGGAAGTAACCCGACCGCTATCGCGGTGAGCAGCGTGGCTACCAAAAGGAAGTAAGCCGACCGCTATCGCGGTGAGCAGTGCGGCTACCAAAAGGAAGTAAGCCGACCGCTGTCGCGGTGAGCAGTGTGGCTACCAAAAGGAA
>JAODKN010000104.1:9900008-9910485 GCA_026774425.1 Petrocephalus zakoni | reverse complement strand
AGCTTAGCTTAGCCTAGCTTAGCTTAGCCTAGCCAGCTCGCTGCGTAGCCGCCGGGCGCCGTGCGCGCCTGTCCGGCCGCGTAAACACGCCGCTCGCACGGAGAGGGGAAGAGTCCGGGCGTTTTTTCTCTTCCGTGCGATGCGTTCCGGCCGAGCGGGCCCGGGCTCTGGGCGCACGGAGCCCCGGGGGCCGCCGCCGCCGCCGCCTCGCTGCTTAGCATGTTAGCATGCTAGCTGGCTCCGGCACGGGACGCGCCTCCCCACGGCCGGCCGCTCCTGGGCAGCGAATTCCGCCCGCGGCCCCGAACCGCGAAGGGCTGCGCGTTTCTCCTCCCGGCGAATTAGCGGCGCTGCGACCGCATGTCAGCGTGACGCTGGATCTGCGCGGCATGGTCACGTCCCCCAGCCAGTGACCCCCCCGCCAGCCAGTGACCCCCCCCCCATAGTGATACCGATGGCGATCATCCGCGATCCGTAAGGCTGCCCCCCCAGCGCCGTCACCCCGCGCCCCGAAGCCGCATGCCTGCCTGCTGGGGGATGGCGGTGTCGGCGGGCCGCGCCACCCGGGCTGCCCCGCGTCCTGCTGCGGCGTGTCGGGCCGCTGATCGCCGCTCTCCCTCTGCCGCCCCCCCAGTTCTGACCAAAGACCCCCAGCTCTGACCCGTCAGCACCTCCCCGCAGACACTGCAGCCATGGACTCCGGTGTGATTGAAGGAGGACTCAATGTCACCCTGACAATCAGGTTGCTCATGCACGGCAAGGTTGGTTTGGCCCTCCGCCCCCCCCCCCCAAAGGCTCTCCGCTGCCCTTACCCAGCTCCGTCCATCTCGGCCTTGTTGTCCACTCCTGGCAGCCACCCTGCCTGTGATGAGCACTTTATGTGCCCCTTGTCTTAAATACAGATTCCTCAGACTAAGAAACGACCCCTTTTCTCTAAATCCACAAGCCCGAGTCTTACTCGGCGGCCCCTGGCCCACTGATTATCCTGTGCAGTTGCACGCCTGGGAATATTAGTGCTAGTAGAACCTAACCCTTTAGCTGGAGAACAACTGATAATTAACAACTGATTTTGGTTTGTCTGCCTTTCGGTTTAAACAGTGCTGAATAAGTTCACTGATTTATGTGTGACCTTTAAAAGCTGATGGATTATTCCTTACTGTGTAGTTTTGTGGGTGTAATATGTTGGTGTTGCATAGGTGTTTAGTACATATACCCTAATTTAATAATATATTTAATGTTGAAGTGGTAAATGCAGCCACTCTTCCTTGGGAGTGTTTATTCTTGGTGTTATATCTGTAATGGACTGAATTTCTCCCCCTGTTACAGGAAGTTGGAAGCATCATTGGCAAGGTTAGTACTAATCTTTCTGTGCCTTGACATTATTTATTCCCTCTCCTTAGGTTTTCAGCATCATTCATGTGTTTTTTCCCCTCTCCTGTTTGCAGAAAGGTGAATCTGTGAAGAAGATGCGAGATGAGGTGAGTTTCCAGCACTGGGTCGTGTTCCTGATGCTGAGAAGACGGTGGTAATGACCTCTGAGCTGAGTAATGCTCCCTGTCACGGAGTACTCAGTCAGAGCTTGTTTTCCATTAGATGAGTTTGTCAGTAATGGCTGTACAACATGATGTGGCCTTTTCCATGTTGTGGGAAGTGTCGGTTTTGTATAGAAATCTGTGTCATGCCATATGACTGGCATCTTTTAATCTGCAGTTGTGGTTCTGATGTAGCCATTTACGGTTTTGGAGAGCTTGCCAAATACCTGTAGGCCAGTATTTATGTTCTGGGTGTTCACATTCCCACCTAAGTGAGCCATATATATTATTACCCTTCTTGCGTATTTGAGTGAAGAAGACCCGGAGAAATGTGTGCCACTGAAGCATAGCCGGGACATGTTTGAGATTTTTGTGATTACGAGTGGGAAGCTAGGTGGCAGCACTGTGCGGTATCGCTGATTATTATTTTGGTGTATTACTCTAATCCTTCATGGGTCCAAAGAAGCTTTAAAGGCTTCTCAAGAAAAATTGTTACTGTTTTGGGGAGCTAAGCTGGGGTTTCTTGGATGACCAAATAGTTATTTTTCCCATCAGAAATTCAGGATTAAACTATTGAAACTATTTCTAGAAACCATTTTCACTTTCGGTACCATATAGGTGTATGTTTAGGTGAAGTTTAAGATATTACTTTCTTTTAGAGCATTTAGTGTGCAAGTTAATCTCTCCCTTGATTCTAGCTTGAATAATTGTTGCTTCCCATGGCATCAGAAAGGTATCTTTCAAATATCAAAGTTATTTTTTTCAGAACTTATTCTAGCACAGTGAACTGAGAATTCTAATATGTTAAATTAAAGCCCTTGCGTCTTCTTTTTTTATTCTATTTCTGTTTGAAGTGTACTAATTTAAAAAGTGAAAGTGTCTCTTCAGTGAGTGTTCTTGGGTAAAGTGCTGTTTCTCTCCACAGAGTGGAGCACGGATCAACATCTCTGAGGGAAACTGTCCCGAAAGGATCATTACTCTGGCTGGGCCCACCAATGCCATCTTCAAAGCGTTTTCCATGATCATTGATAAGATGGAGGAGGTACAGTGTGCAGTGCTGTTCCCTTGATCATTGATAATATGGAGGAGGTACAGTGCGCAGTGCTGTTCCCTTGATCATTGATAAGGTGGAGGAGGTACAATGCACAGTGCAGTTCCCTTGATCATTGATAAGATGGAGGAGGTACAATGCGCAGTGCGGTTCCCTTGATCATTGATAAGATGGAGGAGGTACAGTGCGCAGCGCTGTTCCCTTGAACGTCGCTGTCTGCGTTGCCTTTTTTGCCTTTATCCAGCCCATGCATTGTTGACCCCCTGAATCATTCATTTTGATCAGTTTGTATCTATACACTGCATATAACATGCAGTGATGTCGGTCTCTCTCTATGAACTCCCCCTTCTCAGGACATCAGCAGCTCGATGACCAACAGCACAGCTGCCAGCAGGCCCCCGGTGACCCTGCGCATCGTGGTCCCCGCCAGCCAGTGTGGCTCGCTTATTGGCAAGGGTGGCTGCAAGATCAAGGAGATCCGAGAGGTGGGTGGCCCCAATGGGAGCGGGGCCTCCAGTGCCCATTTCTGGTCAATCGGTGAGTCTGGAATTAATAAAAAGGCTCTGTCCTTTGGCAGTCGACCGGAGCCCAGGTGCAGGTTGCAGGAGACATGCTGCCCAACTCCACAGAGCGCGCCATTACTGTCGCAGGCACTCCTCCGTCCATTATCGAATGCGTCAAGCAGATCTGCGTGGTGATGCTTGAGGTACTTGGCGTCGCCCGATTCACTGTCCGTCGCCTTTGGGATGGGAAGAGGGGAATGAAGTTTTTGCTGAGGTTTGTGGCTCAGTGGCTTACGATGCCACTTCCATGATCAGAAGGTCACTGCTTCCCATCTCATGGTCAGCAGCTTGATTTCAGTTGGCTTCTTGAACAAGACCTTCAGCCCCATTTGCTACAGGGACTGACTGACTCTGCTTTCTCAGCTATGCGTTGCTTTGGATAAAAATCATCTGCTAAATAAATAGATGTAAATGTCATTTCCCTTTGGTTTGTACCAGACTTTGACCGCGTGGTGCAGCTATCATATTCGTCTTGAATTATGAGTCCTCATTGAACCCCCCCAGTGACAGCAGTTGGCGTTGGTTTACTTTGGGTGTTTGCTTGATGATGGACTGTAAGAGACCCTCTTCTGTGATTCTTTGCCCTCAGTCCCCCCCGAAAGGTGTCACCATTCCATACAGGCCCAAACCCTCAAGTTCACCTGTGATTTTTGCTGGTGGACAGGTATCGTCCTCATATTCTCACCGTATGATACTGTAGAGTGGGTGTAGTGCATATGTGCCAGGAGAGGGCGCGAGTTGAGCATCTCCTCTTGTTGCAGGCATATGCCGTTCAAGGACAGCATGCGATCCCGCAGCCTGATGTAAGTGCTCTACAACTTCAGCTTTGTTTACTAGAGGCACCAGTGGCCAGAAGCTTTTTGCGGGTCACACATCAGAGTGCCTTGCTAGAGCCATGTGTATTTCTAACATTTAGTCCGTCGTGTTATGGCTTGTATTCACTTTGAACGACGGCTTGTTTGGACGTGGCCGAATGTTAAAGATCCCTGTGATCCTTCTGTCTCCTTCAATAGCTCACCAAACTCCACCAGCTGGCCATGCAGCAGGGCCCCTTTCCGCTGACTGCAGGCAGCCAGGGCTTTAACGGTGTGTATCTGCATGGGGGGCGTCCGCTGGGCATGCTTACGCTTGAAGTTCATATCTGGGATATCACTTTAGTCATGGAGCTTATCATTGTTAGGAAATGTTGCACTATTGTATTACCAGTGCTTATGTACAAATTGTAAACGGTCCGTTGTCTATTTACGTAAAGCAATATCTTTACTGTTGCCCTATGCTGACGTATTGCTGAACATCGGTTATTTCTGTGAAGCTCTCTGTCCTTCAGAGTTTTGCATGCCCGCCTTGTGAATTTCTTTGTCGCCCTACAGCCATGGATGCCTCAGCCCAGACTAGCTCCCATGAGTTGACCATTCCAAATGACGTACGTGCCTAATTCGTGTCTATGACTGACGCGTATTCCTTTTCTGAAGCATCGGGGTTTGAGCCATTGTGACAGTGCTGCAGCTCATTATTTCTGTGGGGACAGCGGGCGTGTTGCACTAAACACTCTCTTCTTTTATCCCCTTAGCTGATTGGGTGCATTATTGGCCGGCAGGGTGCCAAGATCAATGAGATCAGGCAGATGTCAGGGGCCCAGATTAAGATCGCCAATCCAGTGGAGGGCTCCACTGACCGACAGGTCACCATCACCGGTTCTGCTGCCAGCATTAGCCTGGCTGAGTACCTCATCAATGCCAGGTGAGGATGGCCGTGGCAAAGCTTGGGGCCCCCTTTCATGCCGAATCTTCAGGTAGTCACTAGATATAACTCCATGTGTATATAATCAAAGATCATGCCTGTAATTTCAAGATGTTTATAACTACTGTTTTGGTCCAAAGATTTTAGAGGTTTTATTTTATCCCATGACAGGTAGAATACAGTATGGTTTAGCAGAGTTTGGCTCCTTGTTGCCCCCTATGGGCGAGAATGGGTACTGCTCCAGTCGCAGCAGTTCCTTCTTGTAAAATGTGGGGTGATTTTTACTTTTCCCAATATCTCCAAAAGGCTGTCCTCAGAGGCCACTGGACTGGCGACCAACTGACTGAGCCAGCATCTGCACCAGTGGCAGGTCCCCTGCACCAGTGACTGCAACTAATCAGCATTTTCTTTTCAGTTCTAACCCATCTATACCACCACCACCAACACATGCATACTGTTTAAGATTTTTGGTTTTAAACCCCCCCCCCCCCCATTGAAATGAGGTTTTAAAGTGTTTTTGTTTTTGCTCTCCCATCAAATAATGGTGGTGGAATAATCTCAGTAGTCATTAAAGTGTAGTTCTGTTGTGGCAGATTTTCCAAAAAATTAAAGAAAAAAAAAAGGAACAAAAACTGTTTACTCTGCTTTTTTTCCCCCCCTTAAAAACCCTGTATTTATTGAGCCACCCTGCCGTGTCTTGGTGGTCGGCCACACCCAGCCACAGCGCTAGATCTTTCTGGCCTTTGGACTTGCTGGGGATCTGGGCGCTCTAGCCTGAGACAGCATGAGCTTCGCGCCTCACCTGTATTACCGGATCGACACTAACTGCAAGCAAAGTCGCTTAAGTGCTTTATTAAAGTCAATATGAACTCTACTAGTAGGACTGTTTTAGCTGTTCTTTGTCACCATCAGACTGTTTTTCATTTTCTGTATCATTCCTATTTCCACCCAGTTTATTTTGGAGGTTGTCTGGAGGGGGTCGTGGCTGGGGCACAGGCATGAGGGCCTTGGCTGGGGCTTGGGGTCTTTTCTAGAGACTTATGATACTGACATGCGTTGGTATGTTTGTTTCCGTAGAAAAAATATATATATATAATTTTTTTTTTGTTAGAATGAAGGGGACTGGGGATGGAAAGATGGTCTTGTTACATAGGGCCTTGAGAGGCTGGACATTCATTTGATTAGGAGGGGAAGAAAAAAAAAGAGTAAAGTAAAATTGACTGTAGTTTCCTGCTCTTTTCTTTGCTTGAACCAGATTTTATTTTTACTATTCTTGGCAGGAAAGAACAAACTCCTGTTTTTGTGCACGTTTTCAAATTATTGTAGACTTGGGTGCCACAGAATTCTTGAAATTACAGAATTAAAATGCTCTGAAAAGATGAAACTGGACTGGGTTCTTGGAATGCTTTCTTATGTATAATCAGATCTACGGTTGCAGGTCTTTAAATCCCCTCTGCCTGCTGCTTTCCTCAAAATTAAGTAACTTTCATTGTCTTCCCTCAGACTGGTCCCTTATGATGACGAGCACTAATCAGTACTTTGAGTGATGACGGGTAGCACCTGCAAGACCATTATGCTAAGTTTGTCTCACAAATCTCAACACAACATTTCTCATTAAAAGTGTTCACTTCTGTATGACCTGAATTGCTGAACATTTAAGTATTGTCGAATAAACTCCGTTACTAAATCATATTTCTGCAGGAATGCAGGCTGCTGTTCTGAACTGGAATCAACATCCAAAAAATGCGACCACCCACATTTTAGTGCAGTTTATTAATCATTGTTAAATACATATATCCTATGTTACATTTGTGGCAAATCATGCACCCTACTTTTCCCTAAAGGCTGTTTCACCACCAGAGAGGAGTAGAGTAACACGTAAGTAGTACTCCATGAGTAGAGTAACATGTAAGTAGTACTCCATGAGCTCTAGTGCCAACAGAAGTGTCTCCTCTGCTGGAAGCAGGGTGCATGTTTCATCACTCAGGCATTTTCACTTTAAATTGCCTCGTTAATGGTCTACGATGTGGTTCTGTGTTCATACAATGTGAATTCAGGCTTGTACATCTACACAGGAAATGAAGTCGGGGTGTGGATGCTTAAAATTCATGAGTTGGAGAGCCCGGAGGCCAGGTTAGGAAGAACACTCATTCCAGGTTTGTAACAGGACATGTTCAGCTCTTCTGGGGCACTGCTTGGCTAGAGATGCTCCCTCCAAAATTATTTTTACAACCTTCGCAGGTTGGCACAGCTGCATAATGCATACATACACATGACGTAATAAACAGTGATATAACCCCAAATATCTGTCAAATAAAAATAATTTTAAATTATAAACGTGATTTTGGACTTTCCAGGCTCAGCTGAAAGTTCTGGGAGTCAGATTTTGCATCTTTGTGAATCTTTGTACTTCCTGTCCCTTTATATGGAAGCTACATATAATTACACTTTAAGTATATAAAAAGTTGGAGCTGTGGTACTGAAAGCCCCCCCTCTGTGAGGCATGGGGGCCATATGGCTTTGCAGGTGCCCCATGGTCATCGGCTGGTTGGAGTTGAGGTGTTTTTGCAAGGCCAGAGGGAGGGGGCGCACCAGTGGGAGTAAATATGTCCATATCTGTGCCTGTCTGGATAGTCAAAGTGGGGGTCCTTTAAGGTCGCAGGTGGTCCGGGGTCCGCTCGGCTCGGCGCAGCCCGAGTGGTCCAGCTCAGCGCTGTCGCAGTCAGAGTCGTCACACGCAGCCTGGTTTGGGGTGATAAAACACACTGAGGGCTGACACTCAATTACAGGTCTTCAGATATCATTTCTGATCACATGGCCACCATGCCATGACCACGACCACCACTACCTGCGTCACCGCTACGCACTCAAATCCTGGTCCTCCAGCGGCCCATTACCTCACAGTTGTTCTGTTCCACGGCGATCCGGCGCAGAGCCGCCTCTCTGCCAGACGAGCCTTCGGAGACTTGAGCGACGTCAGGGGCATCGGCGGGGATCTCCGAGCCCTGGGAGAGAAGGTCGTCGGTGTTGGTGCTGACCACGTCCGGGGTCCCGCTGCGGGAGCGGTCGCTGGTGTTGCCCTCCTCGCCGTCGGACACGGAGGCGTTCTCCGAGCTTAGGGTGGATGGGGACTGACACTTGGCCACACCAGCTACCCGTCTAATGGAGGGGAACAATCGAAATCATCGTGACAAAAACACTTAGGATCCTGTGAACTAACGTGGTGACAGCTGTAAAGTGAGTGAAGCGTCATACCCACCGTCTCCTGGGAAACTCCAGCTCACTGTCCACTTCTCCTTCCTCCTCCTCAGACGACAAGCCCCGCCTCTGTCAAAGCACAGGGCAGACAAGACGCCAGTCATCAGCATGACAGCTGGGATTGGGTGAACAGACAATCTGGTGGGGCGGAAGGTGGCACCTGTTTGCGGGTGACTGCGGCCCTGTAGAGGATGGCTGCCGGCGTGAGGTGCTGCCCCCCGCTGGCGCCCCGGGGTAACCGGGGTGCGCCCACACCCTCCAGCCGCTCATCTCCATCAGTTGGCATACGGGGGTTTCCTATGGCGGAGGACCTGCTGGCTGCCGCCCCTTTGCCACAAGGAGAGTCTGGGCTGCTGGAGAACGGGATGGAGGCAGCGTCCTCGCTGGGGGTGTCACTGCGGGGTGGAGTTTCCTCAAGGTCGTCCTCCCCTCCCACAGCTTCTCCCAGGCCTGCAGAAGCACTCTGACTGTTGCCCTTGTCCAGCCCAGAGGACTGAGCCTTGCTTTGGCCTTCAGCCTCCAGGGCAGTGGAGATGAGATCGGGGCTGGAGGAGGACATCTTCTTGAGGAGCTGGTCGTGCTGCAGGCCCCTCAGGGCGGCGCTGGGATCCAGGTGCTGCTTGGGGGGGGTGGTGCTGCAGGGCGTAGCCCCGTGAGACGTGACCTGTGATTCGCGCTGGCATGAAGACTGTGCCACCCTCAGGCCCAGCAGGTCTCCGCTGCTACCCTTGCCAGCCTTGCGGTGACGCGTCTTCACCCGGTGAGAGCGACCTGGCGACGTCGATCCTTTGTTTGGGCAGGAAGGAAATGTCACCTGCGTCAGGGAGCAATCCAGCTTGGGGAAGATCACGTCTGACCTCAGGATGTCCGGCCTGTAGCAAAGCAGACCAATCAAAATGACCAGAGAGTCAAGCTGGCCCTGCATTTGCTCATGGGTTTTTGTGTTCGCTCGTTAAGTGTTTTCTGTGTGGGGTGTAATTAACAGCATCCCACGGATCGTACATCTTAGGGCAACCAGGATTTTTTTCTGAGCGTACCTCTTGCTCAATGACGGCAATTTTTGTGGGACATTTCGCTTCTTAATAAATTTCTCCATGGAAGTGGAGCTGTGTTTGAGGAATCCTGGATACTTTCTCTCCAAGGACTGCTCTCTCCTAAAAAGAAAAGCAGAAAGCCGGGATGGCTGGCAGAGGCGGCTCGCTCCTGCCACGCCCCCCAGATGCGCCTTTGCTCTCTACCTCAGAAGCTCCTTCTCCTTCAGCTCAAGCTGCAGCATGACGGCATTCAGCTCCATGTAGAGGCTGTTGGCTCGCTCCAGCTTCCTCTCGTAATGCTCCCGAATGTCCAGAGCGTGCCTGGAGAGGGCACAGCACCCCGCACGGGGCTCACACTTAACACCAGTTCAGTCATCTCAGCCAAAAAACGCTCCGGAAGATGCCAGCCTGTATATATCCTTAGCGAGTTTGCTACGTTGTTGCCAGGCAGAGTCAGTACTTAGCAAGTGAGCAAGCTAACAGAGGATATCGCTAATATTTAGCGTCTATGTACAATCAGTTCTCATGACAATATAGATCAGATTATAGCAAAGTGTAATAATAACACTCAGATGGTTATATAGGCTTTGGTTTTTTGGTTATTTCAGATGCAGTATATCTCAGAGCAACAGACGTAAGTATTCTGTACACGCAGGTTCCTGCCGCGGCACTGTTTGATGCCCACCCCTTACGCCGACGTGCCGCGGGTTTGACCCCCACCCCTTGCGCTGCCGTGCCGCGGTTTGACGCCCGCCCCTTACGCTTTTGCAGCCCTGACCCCCACCTGAGCTCCTCTCTGCGCCTCTTCACCAGCTCCTCGTCCAGCCGGTGCAGGCAGGTGCCCTCTGACTTAATCTTATCAAAGTGATGTTTCACCTCTTCCCGCCACTCAGCCTGTCGAACAGCAGAAGGGGAGAGTCACCCCCCCCACACAGACCACACACTGCCCTGAGTGTACTGCACGGCCGAGGGGGGCAGCAGTGACGAAGGGGGTACCTGGGATTTGAAGTAAGTCTCCTGAGGGGTAGACAGAACGTCAGCTGAGGCGATGTCCAAGTGGAGCAGAATCTGGCGGAAAGATGGTCTGTTTCTTGGCTTGAAGTTCCTGCAGGAGCCACAGGAAGAGAGCTGCTATTGGCTGCTGAGAGCCGCTATGGGCCGCTGAGAGCCGCTAAGGGCCGCTGAGAGCCGCTAAGAGCCGCTATGGGCCGTTATGAGCCGCTGAAAGCAGCTATGGGCCACTAAGAGCAGCTTTGGGCCTCTGAGAGCAGCTATGGGCTGCTGAAACCTGCTATGGGC
>JAODKN010000104.1:9886999-9899908 GCA_026774425.1 Petrocephalus zakoni | reverse complement strand
ACCTGACCGAATGGTACACCCCTTCTTACACCTGACCGAATGGTACACCCCTTCTTACACCTGACCGAATGGTACACCCCTTCTTATACCTGACCGAATGGTACACCCCATCTTACACCTGACCGAATGGTACACCCCTTCTTACACCTGACAGAATGGTACACCCCTTCTTACACCTGACAGAATGGTACACCCCTTCTTACACCTGACAGAATGGTACATTTAATATGTGCATGCGACACCCGGCCGCTCTGACCAGCACTGCTGCAGCAGAATCTTGAAGCCATCTGGGCAGCTATCTGGGACGGGCAGCTGCAGGCTGTTGTTGCCGACACCCCAGATGATAGCAGAAGAGTCTACATCCTTGTAGGGGATCTCGCCCGTCAGCAGCTCCCAGAGCACCACCCCAAACGACCTATCAGGAAGAGGGAGTGACAACAGACAGGAGATCCCTGGGTGTCAAACTCAACACCTGAGGTACAGATCTGCTGTAACTGATACTTGCTTGTTGAAGTGCTGGAGTGTATTAGGTTTCCATTTTTGATGCCTTAAGGATGATCGGGCAAAGTGAATGTAAAATGTTTGCATTCCTCTTTTCCATCGTGACCTTATATTCCAACCTGATAGTCATTGTCAAAATATAATTACAGTTTTTGAGTGATTAGAATTATTTTATGCAGTCTTTCATCTGTGTCCAATAATGGCTGGCTTGGTTCAGGTTGTGACAATGTAGAACCCACCCCAAGAAGCACGGAATATAAGGCAACGTGTGTTGGATGAGATTACAGAGCACAGATTTGCGCAGAATCACTCTGCTGACAATTCAGATGCAGCAAATCACTTACGCAGAAAGCCTTCGGACTTTAGAAATATATGCAAACAACCAGTTCATCATCTATTTAAACCTGCAGCGCTGGAGATCTAAGGTAACTATTGCCATGCTGGCCAAACCTTACATATCCTTGAATTTTCTTTCTATACCAAACTTCCTCTTTGACATGTTCTCCCACATTTGTAAATCCCCTGCATTTAAACTTCTGCTGTCTCAAATTCCTTTGCGATTGTCCTCTTCCACATTTTTGCTTTGCTTAAGTCTAACCGACTCGTCTTGTACATTTCTCTGGTGCTGACCCGGATCCTCCTTGGACTCACCAGACATCTACCTTCTCCGACACGGGCTCATTACGGATCACCTCTGGGGCCATCCAGGCTACGGTGCCGGCAAATGACATCTTGGTGCTGTTGTCGCTGAGCTCCTTGGAGGTACCGAAATCTGATATCTTCACCACATCATCAGAGGTGATCAGCATGCTTGGGGAGGGAAAGTGAGACGAGAGTGGCTGAGAAATAGCGGCTTATGGCTGGATGAACAAATCCTTTCTGAACCACAGAATCTTATTCAAGTCCGCTACAAAGCGCCTACAGGCAGGAAACTCACTTGGGGGATTTAAGGTCGCGATGGATGATCTTGTGGAGGTGGAGGTAGTTCATGCCTCCCGCGATGCCCATGGACCAGTCCACCAGCAGAGAGGGCGTGATCTTGCGACCTGCTCGCAGGACCTCATAAAGCTGCCCCTGAGCACAATACTCCATGATGATGCAGTAGCATGGTGCTTGGGTGCAGACGCCCCTGGGGAGGAGAGGGGATGCAAGAAAAACCATCATTTAGCATTCAGGCTTCATTTATAAGGCCTCCGACATGCTCAGCCGTAAAATGTTAAATCCAAGCTCCTGAAAACCCGAGGAGGGTCCTCCTCACTTGAAGGTGATGATGTTGGGGTGCTTCAGCTTGCGCAGGTGCTTGATGTCCGTCTCTTTGATGTCACGCACCTTCTTGACCGCCACTTCCTCCCCCCGGAATTTCCCCAGGAAGACGGCACCCTGTGCCCCGCTGCCTACCCACTGCAGATCGGAAATCTCCTCGAATGGTACCTCCCAGAGCTCTGAGGGATGGAATGAAAAAATAAGCAACAGAAGCGAGGAGACTCTGCTGGTGGGAGGATCCCGAAATGCCGAGGAGGGTAAAAACGGAAAGTGAAGTCATGCGCGGGAAAGGCGGGCGCTATGGGGAGAGCAGAGGGGCCGGAGAGGAGAAGGTGGCAGCACTGAGCATGGCCGCTCAGCCTTACCTCATATTTTGGTACATAAATATGTAAAATGCCTTAGTGTTCCCCAAGAGATGCAATCCATTTAAATAATTCACATAGGCCTATTTATAGACATATGCTCCACTGTTCCTATTGCTGAGTTACAGATATACTCTATATAAGGAGTAAAGTAATTTTGCTGAATTCCTGGGGGGGTCCATCCGCTGCCAGTGGGTGTTACTCTTATCTCTTACCTTCCTGACTGTGCTTCTGTTCGGTGGAATAGGCTTTGCCAATCATTGTCCACACCGGCTTTAAGCAGCCAAACAATCCCTCCAGAAAGCCGCCGCTTTCAGAGTGGCAGTGCAGCTTGGCGCTGTCCAATTGGCCACGTGTGGCTCCGCCCTCCACATGATGCCCCGCCTCTCCAGTGGCACCGCTCTCGTGCAGCTCGAGCACGCTGTTGACGAAGTGCTCGGCCGGCTCGTAACTCGGCGTGAGGGTCTGATCGCAGCTCTGGCTGCAGCCTCTGCCCGAGACCACGCTGCCCCCCGTGTCAATGGACAGCACATTGCGCAGGACACACTGAGTGGGAGTCAGCTCTGTCTCCGGGGTGCAGGCCGAGGTGTCGGTATCTCTTCTACGGAACGGCGCCTCCGACAGGGGGGTGCTGAAGCCTGAGAGAGTGGGGGAGGGAGCCGAGGGTTCGTGGACGCAGGCCATGGGTGGCTCTGCTCATCTGGACTCCCCAGTACTTGTGGCGGGTTGGGCCAAGTAAGGTAGAGAGGGACCTGTATGGGAAGAGAGAGAAGGAAAAAAAGCCTTGTTACAGCCATCCATCTTCCATAACTGCTTAGCCGGGACAGGCTCACGCGGGGCCTGGAGTCCATCCCAGGCAGCACTGAGCACGAGGCTTAGTGCACACACACACACCATCACACCCTAATCACGATTTTTAGACTGCAGTAAGAAACATGGATTACTAGACAAAAATGCACAGCAAGAATATGGGAACATGCAGACTCAGATACACAGACCAGTGTGGGATTTGAACCGACAACTCCAGGGATACTCGCTGAGCAGCATTGCACCACCATTGCTACGTTTTTCTATAAGAATTGTGACAAATAATGTATTATCAAAATATCATATTGTAATTTCTATGAATTGATCCTCAATGAGTCCATTAAACTATAGTACTTTATAGTACTGTAATTCCCAGTGATAGGTGATTTTAAAAGATTTTCGGGTTTTACCAAAATGATCGGACTTTTTAATGCAAAGATATTTCCCCTTTTTCTTGAATAACTAAATATATTAATGCACCACGTGAATTTCGAGACAAACGTCAAAAAGAGCTGACAAGTATATATTTCAAATGTGTCTGGGGGTTATTGCGCTTAACCGTGTATATATGTGGTATATTGTAGCCATAGGAATCTAATGGAGTTTCCCATAATTCAGTGATTTAATCAAACTTTCTCCCTTAAGGATCCCCACATGCAGGGCTGGCCAATCCTATCAGCGGCATAAGCGCCCGCCTAGGGCGCCAGCTTCTGAGGGGGCGCCGACTCGCCAGCTTATTTCACAATGTTTCGGACCTGGGGGGCACATCGGCTCGGCCCACATCATTGTTCCTAGACAGGCAAGGTGTCTGATTTTCATCGATGAAGATACAGCGAGTGATATACCCAATCTTATGCAGTACATTACTAGAGTCGTAGCCATGGACGAATCACAGGCAGAAAACTGTTAGAAACTTTCCTCCACACGCTGGGACTGGATTTCTGTCACTGCGATCGTTAACAGCGTCGCACGACGTTAACTACAACTACCTAAAGTTAAAATATAATATTATGTTAGGGGGCGTATGATGACCAGGTCTACGGCGATTATTACTGCTCATATCATCATCAGCACCATCATCACTGATGCCTTTAATAATGCATGCATCGGTATGGTCTCAGCTATTTAGGTTAATTGACGCCGTTAAACAGCAACTCAGTCAAGCATATATGACGGAGCGTCCTTCCATTCTGTAAGGAAACGCAAATGCAGCGCTGAAAGGCTTATTTTTTATTTTTGTGGGAACATGCTAATGAGAACCCATCCCCCCCCCGAAATTCCTGCGCATAATATGACAGAATTACATAAGTGCTGCACGGCGGAGTCCCGCGCGCCCGACTCCCGTCTGACGTTCGGCACGCGGCCGCAGCAGCGCCGGGCGGCGCGCGCACACCGTCCCTATAATAATAATAATAATAATAATAATAATAACAATAATAATAATACGGGCGGCCTGCCCCGGCGCACTGACACACTCAGTCGGCGATGTGCGTGCGGGGACCACTAGCCAAGCCGACTATTAACACTAACGACCTTTATCAGAAAAAAAGAAAACGCACATTTTAGCGAATATAACGCTCGTGTCATATATCACCTGGGCCATTACACACAACGGAACAACCGGCTTCAGACGCACATCCGCTAGATATAAGCAATACACACATGGAATAACATAACGGTCCGGAGACGGCATGTAAACTACACCTTCTTATGATCTGCGATTGCGGTGAACGACAATGTAATGTTATAATTCCGAATGAGCAGCACTTAGTGGTTAAGCACATCAGCGTTTAAGGACTGCTTCTGTGATCCGTTTTGCAATTATCTAAAATATCATCATAAAACGCTGACAACCTATCAAAACACGCCCGTACCTCTCTGGCTGCTTGGGTAAGCGTTGACAGCTGGGTAGATGCTATGCTTTGCTAGATGACAGTCCGGACGCGATGCCAGAAAACAGCCACCGTCTCTTCGCGTGCGACACAGTCTTCGGCTTGGTGAGGGCGCCGGATTCTCCTGCACCGCATCCGCGCTTTCAGTGCGCCTAACTTGGGGGAGATTGCCCTATCATCTACAATGTGGCAGTGGCGATGTGCAGAAGAAGATGGTTGAGGGAGTTGTCTGTAAGCCCAGCACAGATTTCACGTCACGCTCGCCTTACTTACAGCCACAAGAGGGCGTATCTTTTCGTAACACATATCGCAATATCCCTCCTGATCTGTAATACGGCGTTTTTCCCCTTTCCTCTATGTCGGAGACAGAATTTAGTACTAAATTGCAGCACTGCAGCATCAGTATCACTCTCAGTGATACGCGTGTTATATTGAAAATAAGCGTTTTTTTATTTTACAAAGTACTCATAAGACGGTTCATACGACGACCAAGACTTAAGTAAAATCAGTATTTGAATCTTTTAAAACTGATTTTTTGCAGTTTTTTTTGTTGCGTTGCGAAAATGCGTTCCTAGGTCAAGATGGTGTCTTAGGTAATCATGTACAGATAATAATAAACAAAATGCCATACGTCACGATATGTGCATAATGGACTACAATGCCTATTAGACTACAGCGTTATTCGATACATAATGAACGCGAGTTTGGCGACATTTTAATGCTTTGATTCGCTGCAGGACCATCACCACTCCATTAGGTGGCGGTAAATATCAGCTTCGCCTACACGTTGAGTGCTGTTTGTCCCTCGCTGTGTTCCGTAGCAGCGGCGCGTTTTCTCCCGAGTCAGAAACGATCAGTAGTAACTCGTGCATAAGTGTACTGAAGTGACAGTAAGTGTGTTTTGTACTTATAGACTACAGAATCCAGTAAAGATAGTAACAGGGTATGCATAACTGCCTGTTTATTGGCGTTTCGGGAGATTGCATGTTTTTCTTTAATGTAACTGCTGGCAAATGTTAGCACTTTAAGCGGACACTGTAGTTTAATTCCAGCCAGCAGCCAGCGTGCTGTTGGCTTGGCTTTACACCCGCCACCTTTTTCAGATCCCATGTTTGGACGTTATAATGGCCTCGCTGGCGCTGTTCGCACCGCCTCCGCCTGCGGGACACATCACGCTGTACGAGTCCAATAATCAGCTGGTGTCGGGCACTTCCTTCGATTGCTATCAGAAACAGGTAGGGGCCGGCTGCTCTCCGTCACCCACCACACCTAAGCAGGAAGGGGGGGTCTGGGAGCCATTGATCTGGCCAAAGGGAGACGCTAATTCCCAGAATGACCCTAGTTTGTGGCTCATTCTGTGCTACACGTTACACTTCTGAGGCTGGTTCCCAGCTCCTGACATAATATGTGTAGCCATGGCGTCCTGAATGTTCCAGGAATGGGACCCCCCCAGCCTGCTGTTTCCCCGTGAGACCCTGAAGCCCCACAGTCGCCCCGAGAGCAGCAGCAAGGCGGCGTTCCTGGATCACTGTGACACGCTGTGGACGAGGAGTGCAGCAGCATGGTACCAGTGCTGACCTACTCAGGTCCTTTGTGCGCAGCTGCTCCTGTGTCAAAGCCCTGTCTGATCACTCCGCACTTTCCAGGCGCGATTCTGGACTCTCTGGGCTCCTGGATGAGATTTCCAATTCTAGTGAGGAGGAGGGTGAGTGCTCTGCATGCTTTGCATTGGGCAGTTTTGTGTTTCCCAGTTCAAGCAGAGCCAAAAGAGATGGCTGACATCTAAATGAAAATTCCCTTCATCAATGTTTTACTTTAAATCTAAAATACATTGTGATTTGAAACTAAAAATGCTGTTGTTGCGGTATGGGCCAGAATAGGTAGTGGGCAGAGTGTGGCTCAGTGGGTTAAGCTCCGTGCTTGTGATCAGAAGGTCGCCAATTCAGGCCCAACCTCAGCACCTCTGTGGCTCCTTATGCAAGGCCCTAACCCCCCCAGCTCCCTGGGCGCTGCTCTTCACGGCCAAGCTTGCTCTCAGGGTGAGCAAGGTTGGGGGAGGTGAAAAAAAGAATAGCCCCACGGGGATAAATAAAGTATCAATGATTGTTATTAGCATAGGATTATAGCTTGTATGTGTCTGTAGTTCCCAGGTGGCTGACTGTATGCTCCAGCTGGGTTTTGGCTTTGCATCGCTGGGTCTCTTCATTCCACAGCTCCCTGTTCCCCCACCTTACAGTAAGTCCTGCCCACACTCTTATGGCAGCTTAAATCCTGCACAGATCTCTCATCCCGTTTGGGACCATCTGGTGTGGTGCTCCGTAGCAGATGCAGTTCCCACCCAGCATGCCTTGGCTGTGAAACATTAAGACTCAAACCAAGCTCAATGCTTGTGTCTTCAGATGGACTTATATTTAATGTGCTGTAGTTTTTGAGTAAAGCGGAATACACAGATGCCTGACCGGCCTGTGCTCCATTTGTAGCTGAGCAGTGAGGACTTGGTGGCAGAATTTTCGCAGGTCCTGGACTGGTGAGTATCTCTACCCTCACGTCTGGGGCTCTGGTGAGTGGCGGTCCAAGCCTGAAACGGTCTCAGCGTAAGCTCACACGCTGCGCGTGGTACCGCGTGTGCTGTGCTGCTGGTCCCGGATAGATATGGCCGCCGTCCCTGCGTTGCAGGTCTGACTGTGCCGTGCGGGCGTTTGCGTGGCACCCACACACAGACAAGTTTGCTGTGACTCTTCTGGACGACTCCATCCGGATCTACAACTCCAAAAGGTGGGAGACTGGCTGCCTGGCCACATAACTGTGACTTTGTTGCAGATCACTGCTACCCCGCAGTTCCTAATTAAGCAGCCCTGCCGTTACGTAGGGCTCTGTGCTTGTAGACCGGGTCAGTCTGAGGTGCTGTTTTGCTCATACGCCTTACCGCTGGTGGATTTCCCCCTCCCCAGCTCCACAGCACCTACCCTGAAGCACCGCGTCCAACGCAACGTGGCCGCCTTGCAGTGGAAGCCCCTCTGTGCATCTGCATTAGCTGTGGCCTGCCACAACTGCCTGCTGGTCTGGCATGTGGACCCCACCTCCCTTTCCACAAGGTGTGCAGCACAAATGCACCATGAGAGTGGGTCAGACTTAAGCGCCGCGGTGTAGGATTCGATTCCCTCTCTCTCTGTCTTTCTGCAGACCATCCTCCGGTTGTGCCCAAGTGCTGTCTCATCCCGGTCACTCCCCTGTCACATCCATCGCCTGGTCCCCCGACGGCTCTCTGCTGCTGTCTGCATCCCCCGTGGACACGGCGATGATGGTGACGCTCCTGTCTCCTCCCCCACCATGAGATTACTGACGCATTACTGAGCCCCCAGTGGCTGTAGACTCAAAGCCACGATGTCGCATCTGAGAGACATTTCCCATCTTTGGCTAGGTGTGGGACGTGGCCGGTGAGAACGGCGTGCCGCTGCAGCGCGTGGGAGGCGGCGGGGTCACCTTCCTCTCCTGGGCGCCGGATGGGAGTCGGGTTCTGGCCGCCACCCCCTCCCCCCTCTTCAGGTTGGCCCCGTGATGCTGCATCGCCTCCGGTGAATCTGCCCTCGCTGAGCAGCGACATCAGACCCACGTGTTCTCCTTCTGCAGGATCTGGGAGAGCAGGATGTGGACGTGTGAGCACTGGCCGTGCGTGAAGGGGCGCTGCCAGGTGAGAGGAGCAGAGGGGGCGGGGCTTTGGAGCAGGCCTGCTGCTGGGGCGCAGCTTTGGAGCTGGCCTGCTGCTGGGGCGCAGCTTTGGAGCTGGCCTGCTGCTGGGGCGCAGCTTTGGAGCTGGCCTGCTGCTCGGCTGGCTTTGGAGCAGGCCTGCTGCTGGGGCGCAGCTTTGGAGCTGTCCTGCTGCTGGGGCGCAGCTTTGGAGCTGGCCTGCTGCAGGGGCGCGGCTTTGGAGCTGGCCTGCTGCAGGGGCGCGGCTTTGGAGCAGGCCTGCTGCAGGGGCGCGGCTTTGGAGCTGGCCTGCTGCTGGGGCGCGGCTTTGGAGCTGGCCTGCTGCTGGGGCGCGGCTTTGGAGCAGGCCTGCTGCAGGGGCGTGGCTTTGGAGCAGGCCTGTTGCTTGGCTAGCGTGAGATCTAACCCCTGTCTGTGCCTCGGAGCCAGACTGGCTGCTGGAGCCCCGACGGAGGCCGTCTGCTGTTCACAGTCCAGGGGGAGATGGTCATTTATGCCCTTACCTTCAGTGCCGTGCCAGGTAGGCTTGCAGTTGACTTGAAAGAAATATGCCCTGGTGTTTTTGCTCCTCATTTCCTGAAGGTTGTACCTTCCTTGGTGTCTCTTCTTCCAAGGGGAGCCACAAGCACAGACAGGGGGACCCAAGGCAGCAGTAATAGTTGCTGACTTGTCTGAGACCACGTTTTCTACACCAGAGGGTGAAATCAGGTAAACTGGCAGGACACCCTTTATATTTGCATTACAGATGCTATCTGCAGCAATTTCTAGCTCAACTTCACACCCCAGTACCTTTTTATAGCTGTTTGTTAAATCCAAACAAGGCAAATACCCAAGAATAAAGCAGCAGCCTCCCGACCCTCCTCTGGGCTTTGTGTGCAGTGTCTGGCTTGTCGGCTCTTTTTATTCTGATCTCTGTAAGCGCTTGGCATCCTGCCCTCTTGAACGTACGTTAGAGCCTGGTTTTGCCACCAGATGTCGCTGTTGAGCTGAGGCCACCTTAAGGCGACGTGTGGTGCTGTGTCCATTGACTCACTCAGGCCCCAGTAGCAGCATTGATCTCAGTCACTGCTCATCCGCTCTGCAATGCTGCTGCTGTCTTCTAGGCTTGGGGGAGAGGTGCAGAGTTTGGCCTGGGACCCACAAGGAGAGAGACTAGCCGTGCTCCTAAAAGGTGAGGCTGCACTCGGGCCTGAGCCAGTCGGCGACCCTGCCCGTCCTTCTTTTCCCTGTCTCTGGCTGCTCACTGCTCCCATCTCTAGGTGACCCAGATGCGGCAGACCACCCTCCCATGATTGCAGTGTTTAAAACCCGCACCAGTCCCATCTTCGAGCTCCTCCCATGGTCAGTGGGAGAGTACTTATTTGAAGGTGCTTCTTTTTTTAATGCTCATGCAGCAGCCAGTAGTAGTTGTATTCACGTGTGTGTGTGTGTGTGTGTGTGTGTGTGTGTGTCGCAGTGGCTTTGTTCAGGGGGAGGCGGGGGCAGAGCCCAGACTTATGCAGTTCCAGCCCAACTTTGCAAATGGAGCCTTGCTTACCGTGGTAAGACTGCACACCCACCAGATCGACGACCTCTGTACGCATCTGGCCAGGGTGCCACATGATGAGCTCGGCATGACTGTGTTCCCTCCACAGTGCTGGTCCAATGGAAGGATCTCGCACGTGCCCTTCTACTTTGTGAGTGCGGGGCGGCCCGTGCCCGGCCTCAGGGGCAGCCCCTTGCTGCCCGTCACCCAGAGTCGGGTCGTGGAGAATGGAGACCGGCTGCTGTACACAGAGCTGTCCTCCTAAAGCCAGGATGCTCACTGTCAATAAGATCTGCTTTTGCACAGCTGTAATAAACTATTTGTTTTTCTTTGTTGTCCTGCTACATGTGTCTGTTAAACCTGGAATATTTATATGAAGCTGGTTGCTTTAAATGTGGTTTTCTGGCCAGCAAGATGGTCGGTTGATGGTTTGCTGGTACCTCACTGGTAAGTGGTGTGGGTGTCTCTCTGGGTGCGGGTTCTGGAACATGGGGTTGCACAAATTGCCAATCTAAGAATCAAAGTTGTCATGCGTTGTAGTTACACTTTCGATGTTGACCTATTTCTCGTAGTTTTGTTAAGTGGTTGGGCTGATGGCAGGTGTTTTATGAATTCAGACCAGCTGTCTGGTAATGGCTCAGTGGGGGGACACTATTGCCTTATCTCCAGGGCTCCTAGTTCCACTTGATGTGTATGGACCTGGTATATGTTCTTCCTGTGCTGCATACATTTCCGCCTGCTTATTGCATTCTCTAAAATGTTGTAGGTGCATGATTGGGTGTGTGTATGAGTGTGTATGTCTGTACCTGCGACTGGCTGGCATCCTGTTCAAGAATGGAACTTATGTAAAGCTTGATGTTTTCCATATGGTGGCAATAACAATGGCTTCTGGTTTATAACTACTGCTGTTGCAAGCAGCCAGAGTTAAGCCTGTAAACACTTAAGTCAGAGGCAATAGAAGCATGGGTATAGAAATCAGTGGCCATTAGCAGGGACACTAGTGACTTCCACAGCAAGCTTTCGCTGCCGGCTGCCTTCTCTCAGGCCTCAGTAAAAATACCCATCTTCAGAACTTCTGTTGAAGGTGTTGTACTGCTAATGACCAATAGTTTGTCGCTGATGACAGTAACCATCTCTGTGAAACATGCTACCCAACTGAGGTACTGAGTATTAGTCCAAGGCAGGCTCCAGGCCCCCATGACGTCGCATAGGATAAATGGTTTGAAGGTGGATGCTTTAAAGCAGAATTAAGATCTTACGATTAACGCATTAGATGGAGGTGTCCATTTTATATAGTACATATGGAAAGTTTTCAGACCCCCCTTCAAGCTGTTTTCATTTTATTATGTCTAGGACTCCTCTTAGAATGGTTTAAATAAATATTTTTTGTAATTGGTCCACACACAACACTCCAGAACGATAAAGCAAAAACAGGTGTTTTGAGTATTTAATTATTAAAAAACTATTCAGTATATGACGTTTAATTTATAAAAAAGTATTCAGACCCTTTTGGAATGACGCTTGCAGTTGATCTCTGGTGCACCCTACTTCTTTTTGTGGTCCTTGAGAAGCCTCTACAACTCAATTGAACTTGACCTGTGCCAAAATGAAATCATTGAACATAATCAAGAAAGGCACACACCTGCCTATATAAGGTCCCACAGTTGATGGAGTATGTTGAAGTGAAAACCAAGCCATGAGGTCCAGAGAATTGTCAGCAGACCTGCGAGACTGGATTGTGGCAAGACACAGATCTGGGGAAGGCTACAAGAACGTTTCTGCAGCATAGAGCACAGTAGCCTCTATAATTCTCAAATGGAAGAGATTTGGAACCAACAGTCTTCCTAGATCTGGCCGCCCACACAAGCTGAGTGATCGGGACTGAAGGGCCCTAGGCAGGTGACCAAGAACCTGATGGTCACTATGAATGAGATCCAGACATCCTTTGTGGAGATGGGAGAACCTTACAGAAGGACAGTCATCGGTGCAGCACTCTACCAACCAGGCCTTTATGTCGAGTGGTCAGACGGAAGCTTCTTGTCACTAAAAGGTACATATCAGCCCACCGGTGCCATAGAGCACCTCAGACTACGAGAAGCGAAACCCTCTGGTCTGATGAAACAAAGATTGATCTTTTGGTCACAATTTATAACGACGTGTGTGGAGGAAACCAGGCACTTAGTGGAAGCTAATAAATACCATCATACTCGTACTCAACTGGGCTTGAGCGATTCTGCCTAGGAGAATGGCAGAATATTCCAAAAGAAAGATTATCCTGTGGGGGCATTCCCAAAAGAACCTGAGGCTGTCATTGCTGCCACAGGTGCTTTAACCACGTTCTAAATGAAGGGTCTGAATATTTATATAAATGGGAAATTTCTGTTTTTTAATTTTAATAAATGAACAAAACCAACCGTTTTTTGCTTTGCCATTGTGGAGTATTGGGTGTAGACTGATGATAAAAAAATATGGATTTATTCTAAGATGAGTCTTAGACATAAAATAAAGACAACTTGAAGTGGTCTGACTTTTCGCTAGCACTGTTTTTGCAAAACAGATTAGAGGGAGAATTATGTCTGAGCTGTGAAGAGGAGGGTGGTACAAGCCCAGTGTTTGGCTGGTAACTGTGTGTGCTGTGTAACTGTGTGTGCTGTGTAACTGTGTAACTGTGTGTGCTGTGTAACTGTGTGTGCTGTGTGCTGCTCTACAAGTCTGTCATTAAGAATAAATCCTCATCTCTTTTAGCAAAGAGTAAGCAGGGGGTCAGTGGTGCTCCGGTCTGCTTACATCTATCAGGGGTCAGTGGTGCCCCGGTCTGCTTACATCTATCAGGGGTCAGTGGTGCTCCGGT
>JAODKN010000104.1:9815438-9837665 GCA_026774425.1 Petrocephalus zakoni | reverse complement strand
GTAAGGCCCCACCCTGAGTTTGCTTTTTATTGGGTATCAGATCCTAACCTTTTCTTTTTCTGGTCATGGCCCGTTGGGTAATGGCCCCCCCCCCCCCTGAGGTGGCACTGACCTGGGGAACAGCCCCTACCCAGTGCTATTTCAGGTTCTACAAACACAAACTGCTCATTTCTGCTTTTCTCTATTTCATGGACCTGGTCAGTCCAAAACATGTGTTTCTTTTTTTCCTCAGCTATTCTGATGTTGAATTGCTATTGTATTTTGGATCATGCATGACCCATTTCCACTTCGGCTCAGACCTTGGTGTGGCAATCTCCTGTAGAGTTCTATGTGAATTAGTTTTATTTATTTATTACTTTAATTAATAATGGTAAGCCTAGGTTGCAATACATTTCATTTCCAGACCATTATTCTCCCCATGCCGGATCACTATGGTTTTTTTAATGTAGATTTAGTTTTTACCAGATATATTACAAAACTGTGAACTGTAAATGCTGAACCATAAAATTTATGACGGGAATAAAACTATACTTTAACTAGTTTATGTCATGTTTTTAAATAAAGTACTTCTGCTCTTGTTATTGCTTATTTCATAGCAAGTTATGATATGGAATATGTGTATTTTCAGTGCTTGAACTACCTGTTAAAGATGATTCAATGATGCAGAGAAGCAACCATAGTAGCAACAGTAATAACCTTATTTCCAGATGAATGTTCACGTATTTCACAAGGTCCAGAACGAGCCAGATGAAGGAGCCTGTCTTTCATCCTGCAAGTGCTCAATACCCCCATTGTCACAGGGACGATTCTGAAGGTGAACAAGGGACGGAAAGGAGCTGAAGGCCCTGGAGATATGTGAGTCTTATGAAACTGAATAACCTGATTCATTTCAGTGATGGGATTAGTGTCCCTCTCTGTTTCATGTGTTGAGATACAGACAAGGGCAAAGGAGAAAGACACATCAGTGTGACTCTATCAGTGTGTGACCGCTGTAGTTCTGGAGCAATAGATAGAAGCTAATCTCTGAAACGACGGTCCCCAAAAATGATGTCTCTCTCCCAGAAAGAAAAACGTCCTCGTGACTCTCGCTGCAAAGTTAGTTGCATCAGTACCAACTACGACCAATGGGGTATAGTATAGTTTTTGGCATTAGATTCATAAAACATCATTTTGTGGGAAAGTCTGCAAACTTTGCTGGTATTTGGGTTGCCTACACTAGAGGCGCTTGTGTCAGGCCTGCTTACTGTGTTCCCTTGTAGCGCCTTAATTAGTGATTGCCCTGCCTTGTTTGCCCTAATGTGTTGCACCTGTGTCCTGCTCTTTATATGTGAACACTTCTGCCCAGGCAGGTAGATTGAGCATTTGTTGGGTTAGCTGTCGCGGGGGCCTGTCGCTGCCCCTGCCGTCGGCAGTGTCTGAAACCTCCTCGTTCTCTGTGCTTGTGCTTGTCTATCCCAATAAACCATCTGGACTCCTGCGTTCCCTTTCCTCCTGCCCACCCAGTCGCTGTGTCACAGTGTGCGTGTCAACACTGTATATATGTACTGCATGGATGAATTTTATGATCCATTACCACAATACCGTAATTACTTGATTCCTTCCCACTGGGACAGAATTAAAAACAGCTGTTAAGACAATAGCTTTAATACACACTTCTCCTGTTTGGGAATTTCACAGTTTCCTATGAGATTTGGAATCGAGACATATCGCCTCCCCTCAACGGGACAGATTTCCGACTGCACAGCAACAAAGACGCTCATAAAACAGAAGGCTTGCCGGACAGTACATATTTCAGTGTGGAAAACCTCCCAACGAGCAAATGGTTTTGTTAGCTATGCTAATAAAAGCTGCAGGAACCGAATGCATTTCCCCAAAGGCTCTTTTTTTCAATTTAAGCTCAGCAGGAAGCTTTGTAGGTAAGGGCACGGGCTGCTGCTGGCTCACGTCAGAAGAATAGTCGTGCTCTATTTGCCTTGATGAAAATACTTAACCTGAAATGCTGCAAGGCAAAAACTTAGCTATGTAGCAAAACGGCAGTAACCTTTCCTTCTGCGTCTTGAAGGACAGTGATCAAAGATAAATCCTACAAGGTGTATTCAGAGGGGCTGCTGTTGTACTGAGCTTCATCCTGCACTTGTGGCCTTCCTGTTAATGAGGATGATCTTACTGATTGGACTTTTTTTGTCTATTGCAGTGTTTTTTGTACTTGTAAACTCCAGATCGGTGGTCCCCAACTGGCGGACTCTGGTCCACAACCAAACCAAAATACAAGTGAACCTGGACCAGGCACGCAATCAACCACCCAGGCAAATTTTACTGCCAGGAACACCCCACCACCCCCCCTTGGGAAATTTAAACCTCGGGGCAGCAAATTTTTTCGGACGCAGTGGACCTTGGCTTTGTGTTGCTGATGAAATTTGGACCCCTGCTCCAGATGCTGTAGTATGTGGTTCTTTTTGAAATGCTGGGACTACCAACAATCACAGCACCCACCAATCACAGCACCCACCAATCACAACACCTACCAATCACAGCACCTTCCAATCACAACACCTACCAATCACAGCACCTTCCAATCACAACACCTACCAATCACAGCACCTTCCAATCACAGCACCTACCAATCACAGAACCTACCAATCACTAGCTGTTCAGACAAACAGCAACTGAACCATATGTCCCCGTCTGCGTGCTGTATGTATTTAGTTGCAACCCTGTGGTTCATACAACTTAAAGAACAAAATACAAGAGACAGGCATTTCTTTAACTAACTCTCAACTGTTTTTTTCCCACCTTCTTTAGTTAATATAAGCCAAAAACCGTCAGTGAAGACCTGCCATTCCCAGGCTGGCCAGCTCCTGCTAATACATGCCGGGGATGATTGCAGTATGTGTAGAAAGATACCGGGGATACGGTAGAGAAAGAACACAGCACTGGCTGCGCTTGGCTAGATTTCCAAGCCAATCGTCAACTCCTGGGGCAAAAGCCCAACTGCCCACAGTCCTTGTCCTTACAGTTCCTTATAAATGTGCTCTTCAGCATCATGTGTCCTTCCTCGTGGCTGGGAAGCCTGAGAAATTTTTTACAGTTAACAGCCCATCTGTCCAAACCCTTCCAGCTTCATAGACCGTACTTGACCTTTAGCAAAATTAGATGGCAGAGAGTGGCCATCCTTTTCTGAACGTTAATTTCTTGGGAGTGGCAGTCCCTTCTGTGAGGAAGCCCTCGGTTATTCCTCAGCGCCCCCCACACTCGACCCTACCTTATTCTTGCTGGCTATGCTAACCCCCTTTACACCATCCACATTCAATTAGTTGCACAGAGCAACTACACAAGGCGATTTGTGAGCCATAATCTATGCCAAATCTATCAGGAAGCGTAAAGAAACGCAGGAGACCAGACTTATTATCACTAATGGAAAAAAGCCTCTAGTTGTTTTCTGCCTATCAGATTTGTGGCTGCAGAGTCCACTTTTCCATTAAATTCTGAGGGATAGTGAAACTGCATTTACAGCATTTAGGAATCATGTCATGCCCAGGAATTGTAGAGTAATGAGTAGCTTGTTATTAGCAAAGCCTGAATTATTTCATATTATATGATTCATTAATGCTGATGCCAACAATCACAAACTGAAATAAAATGTATCTGTCTTTCCCTGAACTTATGGCTAGTGGTTTGCACAATGCCAGGGAGGCCGCTCCTAGAGCAGAAGAGCTGTAGTGATCGAAATGATAATGATAAATGACAAATCCCTTATTTTCCATTTGCACGAGTACATGGGGATAACAGTGCAGGGTCAGCCACGTAAACTGTAAAGCCTTCTTCAGCACATCCCAAAGACTTTCAACAGGGTGAAGGTGAAGACTCTGTGGTGGCCAATTTATGTGTGAAAGTGATTCCTTCTGCTCACTGAACCTTCTTGCACAATTCGAGGCCGATGACTCTTGGCATTCTCATCCTGGAATATGCCCATGCCATTAGGGAAGAAATAATCCATCGATGGGAAGACCTGGTCATTCTGTAGATTCAGGTACTCAGCTGACTTCACTTTATTGCTGCATAACGTTGCTGAGCTGTAATAATGATCACACTGGCTATTAAGTACTTGCTGATTTAAATTCAAATGTTGACCTTTTTTTGGCCAGGCAGTATATTATTCTTTATGTGGTTTTTGTTACATGAAATCAAGACCTCACTTATGTATTGTCAAATATCTGTGTGACAGTGCATGCAGATTTATGGCAGCTACTGATGATGATATAATTTGTTTGAAAAGACAGCCAGTTTGTGGGAACTGGAGACAACTGGGAAACGTGGGATGGCAGAGCCAATCTGTGCCAGTATGTCTTGAGTGTAGTCTGCTATACGTACATAAATAACATAAATAGCGCAGTTTTTATTTACTGTACGATGCATGTGAGTTACGCATACAGTACTGAATGATGAGACACTGTTTACAGGAATGCCAAGAGGGCGAGCAGGAACAGGAAGTGTTAGATACTGTGAGAACAGATGGCGATGGGAGCTGTCAAATCTGTGCATTCCATTTTTTATTGATGTTATGAATCCCAGCAATAAAATACTAATAAAGCCTTTGATGGTCTGTTATGGGCACAAACATCTGAACTAATTTGTGTGCAATGTACATTCCATTAATATGGCCAAGCTGCAAATGAAGGTTTAATAGCAAATTTGATATTAAGTTCTGGACTCTTGCTGTTATTAGCCAATCAATCTCCATTTAATTGGGAATCATTTCTGCAATCAGGTTTCCATCTGTCCATCCAACCACACATCTATCTTCTATATGTTTATCCTGACCAGGGTCAGGGGTCCAATAAGTACTGTTGCAATAGTTTATAATTTGTTGCATTTTTCCTTTTTTCTGTCCATTTCAAACTAATCATAAACACTTTTCCCACTTCTCTAATTTTGTCCAACCAATGAGTAATAAAAAAATAACCGCTTGATTTAACTGCACACCCTGCATCCCTGACTAACTGCAGATGCTCCATGTAATCCATTACTCTAAATATCCCTAAACTTTTGATAAACCACACTCTTTTGGCCGCCATCCCACTTTACAAATTTCAAATTTTGCTCATTTTGAAGTGCATGCCTTGTGGTGGTAGGCTGACTTACAGTCTATATGGTCCAGATCAACATAACTTAAGCACTGCTATTTCTTGGCGGGGTATCAGGTAACATAAAGAGAGGTAAACAGTACACAGGAGTTTACTGCAAATGCTTGATTGGTGCTTGTTGCCTTGGTGGGACCTAGCTTACATGACTACAGAGAGTGTTGGATGCTGTCAAACAATGACAGAAGTGTGTTGTTTTCTCTGAATGTCATACATGCCTGTCATGCTTACCTGTTTCCTCCCCGGCGTGGCCCTAACCAGCCACACCTGCCCATCGTTTGTCTTACCTCTTGTTCCTGCCCTTGTGTTCATAACTCCCAACAGTCTTCTGTTTATTCCCCTGATTGGTCTTGTGTTCCCTAGTTGTTGCTTGTTCATGCTCCTGATCCTGTTCCCCTTACTAAATAAAGTCCCTTGTGGGGGTTTTCACTGCAACAACTATGTTTGGGCTGCACCTTCCCGACTTAATGACATTAAGACCCTTCTGTTCCATGAATTCCCATTTGTTCATCGCCATTTGGCCAGCAGGTGTTGCTGGTCATCCTGTTCCCTCTGTCTCGTAGCCTTAGTCCCTATGTGTTTTCCTACTCCCTGGAGTGCCACCAAACTTACTAGGTTCAGCAACTGATTCAGAAGCTGATACCCCTCCAGCTGTGGTTTCTATGTAAGGGCAGGTGTATAAACCTATGCCTCAATTTTTGGTCTATTTTTTGGTATTATTTTATGCTTAGCTTTTGGGTTTTCCTTGTATCTGCTATGGTTTACCTTTGTATCCCCATTTCCTCTGCTTATGTCCTGTTTTATTTTGTTCTGCCTGCACTTCTGTTCCTCATTATTTTCCTACTATTGTTAGCCTCTGTGTTTGATAATATTCCCTAGTTTCCCATGCTTGTTACTTGTAATGTATTCTACCTGTTTCTTGTTGCCCTGAGCCTGTAGTGATATTTGAGGTTAATTGAGCTATGGTTTTCAGCTGTCCAGAGTCATGTGCTTTTGGCCCGATCCTTATTGATTCATTGTGGCTGTTTTCCCTGCATGACTCTTGCCATGTGTTGTTCTGCTATTTCCTGAGGGTGTTCCCCAAAGCAGGATTTCTTAGTTAGCTGGGTTAACTTAAGCTAGAGGTCATACTTGTCCAATAAGAATTTCCATAAGGAGCACCTCAATTGAACAATCATGACTTCTAACTTAAGATAACTCACCTAACTGAGAGATCCTTCCCAGCCGCTGCCTTCGGGTTAGTTTTCCCTATTACATATTGTAGTTTTCCTATGTTCCTTCCCACCTGTAGTATTGTGATGCTTCCTGACTTAATTTCTGTTTTATCAATTTTATTTTGACCCCTCATGGTCTCTTTATTTTCTAGTTAACAGTTTCTGTTTGTTTTTTGTTTTATAAACCCTTCTGTTGAAGCCACTGCATGGATCGTCCCTCCTGTCAACGCGCCCCGCCATAACACTAACCTAATGCTCTTTATGTTCTTCGAATGCTCTTATGTTGCACTTACCGGCCCTTGATTAATCCTATTAGGTTCTTACTTTGTTAATACTTATTGTGTAGCTGATCAGTATCTCCTGCTCCAAAACGGCTTACACCTGTACCTGGGCTCAGCCTAGCTGCACTTATGTCTAATTGATGCCTGGATAGCTCAAATTTTTAGATTTGTGCTTTGTTTCTCTTGTACCTTGCTTTGGACAAAACTGTGCACTAAATATGTAAAATATAATTGTAAATTTCAAAATGCTGAATTGATTGAGGGGCGGCATGGTGGTGCAGTGGTTAGCACTGTTGCCTCACCCCTGGGTTTGAGTCTCTGCTATGGCTCCCCATGTGTGTGGAGTCTGCATGTTCTCCACGTGTCGTTGTGGGGTTTCCTCCGGGTACTCCACACCCCCACAGTCCATAAACATGCTGAGGCTAACTGCAGATACCAAACTGCTCATAGGTATGCCTTATGTCGGGTTGGTGCCCTGTCCTGGGTTCCTCCCTGTCATTGTGCCCATAGCTACCAGGATATGCTCTGGGCCTGCTTGCCCATATGACCATACTGAGGTTAATTGGAATTACCAAATTACCCATAGGTGTGCCAGTGTGAATGGGTAACTGTGTGAGTGTGCCCTGCAACGGGCCAAGGTGCCCTATCCTGGGTTGTTCTCTGCCTTGTGCCCATAGCCTCCAGGATAGCCTCCAGACCCCCAGCAACCCTGAACAGGATAAACGGTTATAGTAAAAAATGGATGGATGTTTGCATGCATTGATTGAAGTAAAGCTGTTTATCCCCGTGTGAAAAAAAAAACAAGTGAATGTTCTGTATTGCGAACGATTTCTCAGCTCTTTTTACATGTCCGTTAAATGACGTGTGCCGTGCAGCCCCGAAGTCTAACAGCGGGTCCAGCGGCCCCCCGAAAGAGCCGCAGAGCTGCCCACGCGCGGAGCCCCGCGCGCCTCCTTAAAGCGGCAGCGCCGGAGACAGACGCCCGCGCCGGGGCTGGCACGTGCGCCGCCCCCTCCCGCCGTGGTGCAGACCCTCTCCGGTGGGAACCTAAGGGCAGTCCTTACTGCAGTCACCGCCAAGGCAGCAGCCACCTACGGATCTGCCGGGGAACGGGCATCGCTCTCTTACCGCTCCCCCATCCACTTTTCCATAGACACACACTCAGAAAGCAGTTGTCACGTTTTTCTTGGCAAAGACAGGAATCCGACACCTTTCCTATAATTAAGAACAAAGGCGCTTCATCAGTTTTTTTTCCCTGTCTCGCCTTGTCTTATTTATTTTACTAGTTGCGGATGCAGACGCTATCGTGGGCTCTAGTTTACCGGACCATATAGATGGGAGGATACGCGTTTTAAGGGATCGAAGCTGCATATCAATCATTTGGATTTAAAAGCATCTTCACTGTAATTGTTCTCGCTGAAGCGGAGATTCCTTCATTTCTTTACTCTTTGCCACACGACGAGTCCATAGAGGGTTTTGAATCTTTTACTTCAGTTTGACTAGAATGTCTGGTAGGAGAACGGTTAACAATATATTCTGTGTGACTAAATGTGATCTCTCTGTCATTGAATTTTAACTTTGCAAACTATGCCATATATTAATGTTCGTGAGTGAGTGGGCGTGCTCGTTTTGCCTCGCGTCGTTAAAATTGGGCCATTTCCAGTAAATCGGGCAACTGTTGCCGTTTCGTTCGTTTCGCCCGAATCGCGTCTCAACAAGTTGCGCGCCGCGCCGGGGTCGCGAGCGATGCGCCCCGGCTGCGCGCGTGCCAGCCGCGCGGCGGTGCGCGTGGGCACGCGGTGTCACGCGCCGGGGCGGACGCGCATGTGCCTCTCCCGCCGTAATTTACATTTACTTCGTGTGAGCGCGCACAAAGGGAAAAAAAAACCTGTAGCTTTGGTTTTAAAGGAGTGAATCACATATAAGTATATATAATATATAATATTTAATATATATAAGTATATGACGTCGTATAGTGTAACGACTTATGAGTACGTACCGGAGGGTGTGAACTTGCCTGCCCCCCACGGCACTTATTTCACCTGCTCCGATATTTTACTAAGGGTCGTCTTGACGATGGACCTGAAAGCGGAGTCGGAGGAAGCGGACTGCGGCCGGCCGCCCCCGGTCGACGTCTTCGCCGGCAGGTCGACGCTGCACGGCATCTCGCACATCTTCACCTACGAGCGCATCGGCGTCAGGCGCTGCCTGTGGGCCGCCTTCTTCCTGGCGTCGCTGGCCGTGCTGCTCTGCGTCTGCGCGGACCGCGTGCGCTTCTACCTCGAGTACCCGCATGTCACCAGACTGGACGAGGTGACGGCGCCCGTCATGGTCTTCCCCGCCGTCACCTTCTGCAACCTGAACTCCTTCCGCTTCGGCCGCGTCACACGCAACGACATTTATCACGCCGGGGAGTTCCTGCAGCTGCTGAACAGTAGGTGCGTCCACTTGTTACTAGTTGCCGGGAAATGATCTGGCTGGGGTGTGGGGAGCGAGATGGTGTCAGGAAGATCAGCGCCTAGTCCTGTGGTAATAGGAGCACAGGCGTGCACTTCAAAATGAGACAAAACAGGAACAACATTGCATGATTCTTTCAAGTTGCAATAGGTACCCAGGTGCATAAAGCTGTATATAGAGCCACTAGTGCTCGTTGAATCTCAACCCTGAAAAAATGACTGATGTTGTTTGGACTATGCTTCACCTTCCCTTGTGTTTAATGTGTCAGTAATGGAAAGATGACACTGGAACCTCCAGGATATTGGCTCTTTCTAGATAATTATGTGTCCCTTTGGTAAAAGTAGTCCATTTACAGAATTAAAAAATATCAAAGCAAATGGACTGTGCTGGGTTCAAGACCAGGTCTGAAGACCTCTGGTCCTGACTGGGGATGCATAATTCCTGCTTTGAGGGGCTTTATAGAATACATTTGAATTATTCTCCAATTTACATCTAGTAAGCCACTGATGATGACAGCAATTACTTTAGTATTTCAAGTGTTACAGCACAGAAATTTGTACATAATGAGGGTTTATTACCGTTAGATTCTTTTTAATTTTTTGCAAGTGCATAACTCTGCAAATAAATAATGCAAGTAATGTTTTCTGAGAGAAAATTAGATTTCTATTTGTGGCAAACTAAATGCGGACAGACCACACTTACCAGATTTCTGCAGATTTTAAACTTAAAGTGTAAAACTTTGGTCATGTAATTTGAAGTGATCTCATTCTCTCCCAAAGGCTTTGCATGACTGATTGCATATTTTGCATAGTTTCTAGTTTATAATGGTCACTTTAAATGAAAGATGGTGGACTACAGGATTGAAACAGCATCATGTGACTATCACAGTCATTTTATTGTTAAAGGAGAAAAGATTCACAGGAGCTGTTTTTGACCTAATTAGATTTGCCAGTGTAATTATTGCTAAAATACATAGAACAAATATGGAAGTCACATTATGCAGAGATTTTTATGCAATCAGAATATTTGTATATTTGTTCATAGTTTACATTAAAGGAATCCTTTAATTTCACAAAACGAGAAACTGTTGGAAAGGCCTTTCATTTTATTGAATGACTGTATATTAAACCATTTCAGGAGTGAAGGATTGGACAACATGTTATTAACACATTCATAGCTGTTAATAGTACAAGTGTTCTGTTGGTTCTGAAATTGAGTGTATTCTGAAATTGAGTGTATATTATGTGTTCTGCCATGCAAATGCAAATATAGTGCCAATGCTGGACAGCAGATCTGATGCCTTGTTAAAAGTGTTGTATTTAAACTATGTGACACAGAAGCCTAAGTCCCCACCACGTCTGCGATTAGCCACAATGTGAAGGGAAAGCCATGTGTTTATCTGATCTGATCTTGATGTGTTAAAGTTGATGTGCCAGTCGAGCGATTACTGCCTGAATGAAGAGAGCCATAGCTAATCAGACTAGTGGACGGTAGCCAAAGTGCCAGCGTGGACAGCAGTTAGACACTATATTTTGACAGGTGTTGATCAGTTATGTTGACTTTACAGTTCTGTGGTTGCTTGTTTCCATAGTCTTGTAGTTATTCTATAACTTGATTTCACAGTTGGGATTTAGATTTACCCTTGAAGTTGTTCTTCAGATCTTTATTTCTGTTTTTATCGTTGAATTTGACATATGTCTGGATGTCTCATTTAATTTACTGTAGTTGGTGGAGTTCAAAAAAGTGAATTATTTCAGATTTTGTCATATTTTGACCAAAAATGTCTTTGTTTTGAAATGGCTAGTAGCTACTGCTCCATTTTGGCATCAGGCATGCTTGTGAATGTGTCAGTCTGAAAACTTTGTCGATTGGGAAAAAAAAACTACTTTTTGGCTCACTCTAGGTTAAAGCAGCTCATGAATGGATGGGGGAAGGTGTCTATCTGTGTTTGTTTTTCCAATTTACTTTCTTGAGATTTACAGCGAATGCCGTCATCCCAGCCATTGGGGCTTCATGCCACAGGGTGAGAAACCAGCTTCGGCCAGTATCTCCTCAGTATTTGTTCTGATTGCTTTGTGCTATGATAAAGGTGGCAGAAATGAATGCCCCACTGTAATGATATTTCCAGGAAAGCGGCAGCGTACAGAGCTGTCTCAGTAGCAGCACTGCATAGCCATAAACCATCTGGGAGGTTAGGCTCCATTTCATTTCAGTTTCTTTTCTAATAAAGACATCATAGCATTTGGGATGGGAAGCTAGCAATGGAAAAAGCTTTTAAACAGATCTGGGATGGGGTTTTCCATTGGAGCTGCCACTCTCTATGAGTTTTATTGGTTAAATTAATTTAGAGGCAGAATAAGTGTTGAGGATAGGAGGAAGTCATTTAATGCTTATTGGATTTCAGTGCAGTAACTGAAGCTGCGGCTGAGCCCAGGTAGGTTACAGCACCATCTGTGACATGAAGCAGTTCAGTACTAGATAGCAAATGAATTAGAGCAGTGTTACATTAATATGGAGATTCCAGCTGAATGCATCGTAAGCTTCATCAAGAAACACTAGAGAGTTCTTCACAAGGAGATCACTGCGACTAGAGGTAATTAGTTCTTAAATTTTTGTGTTTTTTATTATATTACATCCATATTCCAAGCTCTTGACCTGGTCTGGGATTCAGGGATCCCTGGAGCCGGTCCCACGCTGCAATGGGCACGCTGCAAGGCAGTGCATGCTGGGAAGGAAGCCAGTCCATCACCCACTTGAAACACGGTGAACATGCCAGCTCCACACACATACAGAGAATGCAGGATTCCTGCCCATAGTGTGAGCCAATAGTGCTACTCACTGGGCCACTGTGCTGCCCATTTATATTATATTAATATTCAAAATTATATAACTGCCTTAATACTATATAATTTCCTATTACAGGGTATGGTGTATGTGTAGGTTTTCATCCAACCTGAATAATTAAGCCCTTGATTGAATAAGTTATTTGCTTGATTGCATTTATTCTGTGCTGCTGTAGTTGGTAGCTGTTCAGGAAGGCTAGAAAACCTTTACTCACAGTCAGGTTGTGTAATCGAAGTCGTGTCCTCCTGATTTAAAAGACATAAAGATATGCTGAAACAATGCAGACATTTTCTGAACGGTAAACCAGGAGAGGCTAATGAGATTTTAACTAGAGTTTAAGCTCCTTAACTGTGACTTATTATGCTACACAGTGTAAGAGCTTAAGTCATCTTCTACAGTTGAGTACATTGTATCTCATTAATGCCTCACCTGACTGTATCGTCTATCTCAGTGTTTCCCAACCCAGTCCTCAGGGAACACTGGACAGTCCACGTTTTTCTTCCTCTCAGCGCACCTGTACCAGGTATTCGGTGTTCCTGATTGGCTGGGATCTGTGAGGTAGCAAAAACGTGGACTGTCTGGTGTTCCCTGAGAACTGGGATGGGAAACACTGGTTTATCTGATTTATCAGTTCTCATTGACCCTTTGTGGGTCTTTCTCACCTGCCATGAAGCCAGGTCAGACCCCTAGGAAAGCGGCGATTGGTGGAGAATAGTATTTATATTGGTATTAAGTTGGATTTTACCATTTTAAAAAGTCATCACTCCTGTGCTTTTTTTGTCAATTGAAAACATGTCCTTTCATTGTGTGTCTGTTTGTGAGTGTTTTTACAAGGAGGACAAGGGGCTCAGAAATGCTAATCTAAAACTTGGCAGACCACTGTTTGCCATATTGATCAAATGGTTGAACGTAGTCAATGACAAGATGCATTAGCATATATCCAGAACTGGAAGAAAGTTCTGGGTATGACGTTAAACTGCACCCGGCACTGAAAGCAGCCCTCCAACTTGCAGTGAAAACCTGGGGGTTGGTGACGGGATTGGTTCTCCAGCCACCGTAAAGCACTTCACTCCGCTGCGATCAAGCTTTTAGGAAACCTTTCTACCTATTACTAGTCTGGTCGCTCTGACAGCTGCCATACTCATGGAGTAGCTGTTGCTGTGGTGGATTGGTGGAGTGGTGTCCGACGTCACCCCTTTTAACGAGCATATCATGAGACTAAAGCACTCATTGGGTGTCTTGTTTGTTATCTCAGTGTATGCTCCGACTGCGGTGAGTGATGTCTCGACAAGGGAAACATTCTACTCTCAACTCCAATCAGTAGTTGATGGGTGCCCTCGAGGTGACACCCTTCTAGTCATGGGTGACTTCAATGCAACCACTGGCACTGATAGGGCTGGCTACGAGGATTGTCTCTGTCCCCATGGATCTGGCAACCGCGATGAAAGTGGCTCCATGTTCCTTGACTTTGCAAAAGGTCAAGGGCTGTGGGTCGTTGGATCCTGGTTCCAGCGCCCTGAGCTGCATCGTTGGACTTGGTAATCCAATACTGGTGGTGTGGCAAAGGAGATCGATCACATCGTTGTGGCCAAACGCTGGAGGGTCCTGCAGAACTGCAGAGTCTACAAAAGTGCCCAGTTTGTGAATTCGGACCACAGACTTGTTGTTGCTACTCTGAAGATTCAGCTTAGATCCAATAGGTTGCCTCCTACTACAGTAGGAGAACAAGTCTGGACTTTGCCAGACTCCAAGATCAAGCTATCTCTGATGAGTTTGCATGCAGTTTAGGTGAAGAACTAGCAGACTTGGTGCAGCTGTTGACTCAAATGTGATGTGGGAGACCTTCCGCAATAAGACCCTTAAGGTTGCCCAGGGTTGTGTTGGGGTTGCTGGTGTTCCCAGAAGGAGGTGTTTTATCTCACAGGGCACCCTAGATATTATTGAGAGGAGTCGCAGTGCACAGCTTAGTTGCAATTCTAGGCTGTACCGATAGCTGCGAAGGACAGCTGCTAGGGCTCTGAGGGCAGATAAGGAGGTGTTTGTTAGAGGAATCTGTGAGCAGGTCATACATCATCTGTAGTCTAGCGACCCACGTCCTGCTTACAGAGGAATCAAGGCACTACGCACATCTGAATCTGTTCCGCGGAGAGTAGCAGTCAGGGCAGGTGATGGAACGGTCCTTACGGTTGGCACTAAAGTTGTGACCCGCTGGGCCGGCTACTTTGAGCAGTTGTTTAAAGCTGATCCTCCGGCCAGGATGATGGACATCTCTGGGTCCACAGTTTTTGAAGCTGACCCACTAATCAGCGGTGAACCACCCAATCTCAGTGAGATTGCAAGGGTAAATCCGCTGGGGGCGGGGAAGGCCCGGGGGATCTGTGGTATTCGGGGTGAACTCCTCCAGGCAGGTGGTAAGGCTGTCCTCCTGGCATTGCAAGCAATCTCTCAGTCCCGGGCAAGATCCTTGCTAGGGTCATCCTTAATAGGATCCGTGATCACTTGCTTGTCTACCTGCGGCCCGGGCAGTCTGGTTTTACGCCTAAGAAGTCTACCATCGACCGCATCCTGGCACTGAGGGTCCTCATTGAGCGCAAGCGCGAATATCGGCAGAGCTTCTTTGCAGCTTGTCCATTTTCATTAAGCGTTTGACTCAGTTGATCGAGTTGCCCTGTGAAACATCCTGAGACTTCTCGGGATCCCCCCAAGGTTGTTGGACATCATGGCCGGCCTGTACACTGGTACTGTGAGTGTTGTGTAGAGTGGAGGGAGAACCTCTGCGTTCTTTCCAGTTGATTCTGGGGTTCATCAGGGGAGTGTTCTTGCTCCTACTCTGTTCAATGCTTGCATGGACTGGGTGTTGGGCAGGGTTGTGGGGTCCGGTACCTTTGGGGCTTCAGTTGGCGAGCAAAGATTTATTGATCTTGACTTCACCGATGATACCGTGATCTTTGGGGAGTCAATGGAGGCTCTGATCGGGGCTCTTGGGAGACTGAGTGAGGAGTCTGAGTGTCTGGGTTTGCGAGTGTACTGGTTATAAACTAAGATTCAGGGCTTTAATTACCTCTTAGGCACAACCATCAGCAGTGTATCTGTTTGTGGGGGGATTGTCGACCGCGTTGAGAGATTCACTTACCTTGGCAGCGACATTCATGTCTCTGGTGACTCTTCCTATGAAGTCATTAGATGGATTGGGAGAGCATGGGGGGTCATGAGGTCGCTGGAGAGGGGTGTGTGGTGCTCCCAATATCTTTGCAAGCGGATGAAGGTCCAAGTCTTTAGAGTCCTGGTGCTTCCTGTCTTGCTTTATGGTTGCGAGACATGGACATTATCCAGTGACCTGAAACGAAGACTGGACTCCTTTGGTACTGTGTCTCTTCGGAGGATCCTAGGGTACCGTTGATTTGACTTTGTGTCGAAGAATCGGTTGCTCAGGGAGTCCCGAATGAGGCACATTACCTGCATTGTGAGGGAGCACCAGTTGAGGCACTACGGCCATGTGGCGCGACTCCCTGAGGATGATCCGGCTCATCGGATTCTCCTTGCAGAGGATCCGAGAGGTTGGACCAGGCCGAGGGGATGCCCACATAACACCTGGCTGCGGCAAATGGATGGCCATTTCTGGAGGGCGGGATTAGACCGCTTGTCTGCATGGAGGGTCGCCAACCGCGATCCTGAGATGTTTCGCCGTGTGGTGGGTGCGACAACGCGCTGCGCCAGTGCATGCTCCCCAACCTGACCTGTCCTGGAAGGAAGGAATAGTAATAGTAAAGGACCAGTTTGCTTCTCATTTGGCTGCTTTGATCTAATAGGTAAGGCAGAACATTTGTTGTAAGGGCTGAGTGCCCAATGCCCAGTAATCAACGAGAGTGCCTGCAGTTGGTCTGTCAAATGCTGGGGCCTTCCCTTGGCTCTTAATTGTGCTAGAGAACTGCTTCTCTTCCTCCCCCAAAGACAAAAGGCTCCTTCCTGATATGCAGGAGTGGGGCAACATCCCGTGACTGTGATCGGAGTGTACTCCCAAATGCACTGATCTAATTAGTGTATCTATGTTTGGCAGATGCAGAAGATTTTATTCATTAAGTGCAAAGTAACACAAGGTTAAAATTCAAAGAACAATAAATCCGTATATTTACCAAACAAAATACTAAAATAAAAAGCAATAGGGGTCCAGCAGCTTAGCTGCTTAGACCACCAATAATAAAGACTGAAAACCGCCAGTACTTCTGGACACTAGTTGGTTGAAGTCACCTGAGTTTGCGTCCCTGCCCGATCTGTGTGGGGTTTCCATGTTCTCACCTTAATGTGAGGGTTTAATGTGGGGTTTACTCTGGATTTTTTCCCACAGTCCAAGAACATGCTAAGGTGGACTGGAGTTGCCTAATTGTCTTTCGGTGTGAGGGGTGTGGGTGCCCTGTGGTGGCTTTGGCGTCCCAGCCTGAGCCTTTGCCTGCCTTGTGTCAGCGGCTTCTGGGATAGGCCCCAGTCCCCTGTGACCCTACACAGAATAAGCGGCCATAGAAAATGAATGGATGGATTATAATCTGAGGTCTATAAATCCCTGTGAAACTTTAATAAGAGATTAATTAGGGATTGTCTTCTAGGTCTACAGATATTTTTCTTTATAGAAACTAAAGATTCAAATGACACCAGAAGCCAAGAAAACATAGAACTTGTACAGCAGTCGTTCTTTTTTTATGAAATGTACTGTTTAGATTCGGCTAACTCGGCAAAAGCTAACTTAAAAGGCATTGAAATGATGGCCTTGCCACACGTCTCAACTACGTTAAGATTTGGTTGAAAGGTGAAAAGCCATCTTTCATGTCATTGAAAAGGGTGCCGATGCAGCAGAGCTTACAGGACACAAGATATTAACATTGCTGTCATTATCATATTATCATTACTTATAGGCATTAGTCACTGGTGCATGTGGCAAATGTCAAAAGACCGCAGAAATGTGTCCTCTGCATTTAACCCATATGGTACATAGCAGTGGGCAGCTATTATTTAGCACCAAAGGAGCAGTGCTTGGGGACAATTCCTTGCTTAGGGTACCTCAGTGGTCAGGGATTCAAAGTAGCAACCTTCCAATCACAAGCACACTTCCCTAGCCATTAGGCCACCACTGGCCTACAGAAGGCTGTCTGGCTTAATCCATGCATATGGTCACCCTATATATACAACACAATGCGTATTTTCTTCAAAGTATTCCCTTCTTTCTACAATGTGATCGTATTTTCATGGCTGCATTAGGGCTATTTGTGGCCTGAAACAGACGCCCATCATGGGCTAAATTTAGACCAAATCAGACAGACTAAACATAGCCAAATTTTCAAAAACTTCTGTGTTATAAAATGAATAGGTTTAGCCAAAGACAACGTCCTTTGGAGATTTTGTGCTAGGTGGGAGGTGCCTAAGTGTGTTGGAATTATTCTGAAATAGACTTCAAATGGACAACAAATGACATTTCATGTATTGCTGCTGATTCCTCTTTGGATTATCATATTCATTGCATTGTGTCTGATTCTGACCCATTAAATAATTGAGCATCTTATAATTGCTATGTGCTACATTTTCGCCCACAAGCTGCCCTCTGATGTGTGCTTAACTCCTCTGCTCCCAATGCTGGTCCATGGGTGACCTGTGGTCATCCTCCATGTGGATTTCTGTCAACTTAGCATAATGCTCCAGCAGAGTCGGGACTTAGCTCAGGTTCAAGGTGTCTTTGCCTCCCATCTGCAGCTCAGCCCAGTCTGCAGATTTGTGATGTTTCAGATCTGCATACTCATACAATTATTAATTTTTATTTTTTCTAAAATCACCAGCCAAAATGGATGACCAAAATGGAGGATTAGAACTACGGCATTTATGTAGGGTAATGATTTTTATGCAACCTGTGAATACCCCTCACATGTAAAAACTCTATTCGCATGTCTGAATTTTGTGGGTCAAGAGATTTACTGAACTGAAAGAATCGTGGCAGTGTTTCGTAATGAAAATCACTAAAACGCTTGCATAATTTATAATTGCTTTTAATTCATGCAGTGCTTGTCAGTGAAATGAAGGTTTGGGCCAGATTTGACATGTGGGCAGCCTTTTCAGAACTCGTGGTCCTCAATAAGGAGTTGGACACAAGTCAGGTTGCAACTTTCCATTCTCTAGATTTATTACATACCCTGGCACATTTGGTTTCATTACAGCTGTTAGCAAGTTGTTATAGTGGCTTGTGATGAGGGCTGTAAAACCAGGCAGACAGTGAAACCTCAAAAGACGACAGACAAAAAATCAATAACTTTGCAGGTAAGGTTGCCAAGTCCTAACTGTAGAATAACAGCCATAATTTTCTAGTTCCTGAATTATGTTACTGGCTATGATTTATGCTTACATATATTTTTTTAATGTTGTAAGAATTATTAAACCACAAATATATCCATCTTGACATAACACACTGGTGACGCTAACAATGATACAATAAATTTGGTTAAACGTGAAGTTTGAGGTCTGTGGGGATTCTGAAATTACATTACCGATAACCTTATCTGTTGAGAAACATTATACCTAGTTATTCTCTCAAAGGTAAAAGATGTTTTTGTGGTTTTCATCCAGATTAATTCTCTCGTCACGTCAAAATAGACATATAACACCTAGTAATTAAATGTGATTGTTTTTGCCATAATTAAAAATGTAATATAAAGTGGTATTACTCTCCATACAGGTACGAGATTCGGGACACACACCTGGTAGAGGAGAGCACACTAGAGATGCTGAAAGTCAAGGCAGATTTCTTCAACTTCAAACCTCGCCCCTTCAACATGCGCGAGTTCTATGACCGCGCAGGGCACGACATCAAGGACATGCTCTTGTCCTGCCACTACCGTGGGGCCGAGTGCAGCGCGGATGACTTCAAAGTGGTGAGAAAGCTGGCACGTGCCGTTTGCTGTCTATTGTGCCGATCCCTCTTTCGATTGGCCTGTCCATTGTGTTAGGCTTGGTCTTGATTAAGGTTACTTTGATTTCAATACCTTATTGTTCATTCTTGTTTATTTGTATATTCATAAGCTATGTTCTGTCATGATTACGCTACAACTGAGAAGGTTCCGGAATTCATAGTACCATTCATTGTACTTCACCGTTGGGCTGTGTGTGATTTGTGACAATCCCCTGGGTACCATCTCTCATAAATTTGTTTGCTGTCAGCTTGGCTTAAGGTTGCAGAATACGGCCTTGTTTTGCTGCTCAGGTTCAAGGTGTCTTTTCCTCCCATCTGTGGCTCGCCCCCGGCTGGGTTTTCATAACGTTTCAGGCTCCCAGCTGCATACAGATACACTTACTCAGTACCTTGGAAGCCTTTGTTTTCCTGACACTACCAGTCGTGGCAGGCATGTACAATATTCTCACCAACATAAAGGGGGCTTTGATGAGAATTAAAGTTTTTTAATTAAAACTGAGCTCTCTAATTACATACTTGTTTACGTAATAGAACTGGGGAACAGACAGACAGAGTACAGAGTAAGATTCATAAGATTTATTTTGCATGTTGGGTTATTGGTAGGCCTGAATAGGACAAGTGGGTACAGAAATGGATGGATTATTGTAGATATGCAAAATGAAGGCGATGCTGTCCCCAGTGTCAGCAAAATTACAAAAAAAACCTTTAAGTCAATGAAACTTGCCCTGTGAGGAGGAAGTGACTGATCTGATCACTGATCACTGATCTGCTCATTCGGTCCGGTCTGCGAGTCTGCGTCTGTTCACAGATCCAGTGGGAAGTTCTGTGGATTCACTCATAATGGGATGGATCCACAGTAGTTCAGATCTGAGATTCAGAGTCCAATATGTTGTGGGCTGTGGAGGAACTTAACCTGATCCACTCAGGATAAGCGGATCCGTGTCTGCTGTTTGGCGAGTCCCCTGGTTTACTCGTGCAGTTTGGATCCATTAGTGAGTGAGCCAGAAGAACCCGAGTCTGTCTGATCGGACTCTGTTCTGCAACCGGCGGCTCTGAGTTTCGGGTCCATCTAGTCTGTCCCTGGAGCCAAACCTCTTATACAGGTTATGTGCAGATGGACTAGGGTGTGCTGTACTGAGGTACTACAATTTACAAGGAGATTAGCAAGTGATGCACGTTATCTTTTTAATTATTAAAGTCACTTGGTGTTAACAGAACATAGGAACACATGATCCGGGTTAATGGAGACTACAGACTCATTATTCTCAGGTTATTAAGCGGATCCAGGTTAATGATCTTGAGTTAGTCAGGATTCGCTCACTACTAGGTGAACCGCAGATATAACCACGATAGTGTAAAAAAAGTTTGACCATGATAGTGTGAAATACAGATTTACTATGTTTTACTTTTTAAAAGTTAACATTAAAATAATGTCTCACAGCAAAGGTAAATTCCCCCTTATGTGTAGCACATGGAGAGAATGTTTGAGTTCAGGTGGGAATGCAATTAAATAAGTCTACATGGATTAAATAGCTTTAGCAATATGGCATTATTAGTGGAATCCGCTTCCTCTTTGTCTTGACAAATGCTGTTTGCGTGTCTAATTGCAACTTTTGTTTTCCCCAGGTAACTTATTATGTGATTTTGAGAAAACAACTTAGGCTATGTTGAGATCATGAGAAAAATACATCATGATGCAGTGAAAACATAAACAAAACAGTTGGGTTTTTACCTTAATGGGGCATGTTATAAGTTTCTTGCTTTGTTTTCAGTTGTCTTTCAGTTGTCTTTCAGTTCTTTAAATAATAAATCGAAAGCAAAGTTATATTATTTGATATTTATATATATATATATATATATCTTTCTTGCTGACCCAAAAAATGCTTTGATCCGTGACTCAAATACCTTGATTGGAGCCAAACAGTGAGTTTTGTGATCTGTTGCCTCCCTAAACCATACCTAGCAAGCTACCTAGTGAACAGACTGCTCACGGCACATTATGGGTTTCATTACAGCTACGGTTGAAATACTTCACACAAATATAAAGAAAACGAATTGGTAGCTGTGTATAACCCAAACCCAACAAACATGTGGGGCAGCGAGTCGGTTCCGGTAATGATTTAAAACGAGCTAGTTTCAACGTATGATTTAAGTTGCACTTTACACCCCATCTTACGATTGATCCTATGCTTAGCTGGTGTGACCCACTGCCGCTGTTGAGTTTTCGTCTGCGCTGCCCCATCAGCAGCAATCTCAAAACTCATGAGATTTGCATTGGAGAGCCTCCAACACAAGGTGCACATTCACAAGGTGAATGTGCAAGAGACCGCAGCATCAAAAGGAAAAGGAGGACAGCTTGACCTTCTTATATATTTTATATTTCAACTTGTCGTAGGTTTTTTTCCCCGTCATATATATATATATATCCCGACAGCAGAGTGGCCCCTTTGGGTCATCCTTCCTGTTAACAATTAACTAATTGCCTGCTGGTTATTGGTAGCTATGAACATCAGGCACATGCGAAAAAGAAAACTACATTAACACGAAACTGACATTTGACAAGTGCCTGCAACATGTAAATCTTATTTTAAGAGTTAATTTATACTAATTAATTATATTAATATCACTCTTAATAAGATTTTCGGGATTTGGTATCTAAGGCAAGGATAGTGCCTGCACAGACCTCCATTTAGACATAATTGTGCTTTCGTCGCTGCCACTGGAACTCTTGGGAATCCCCTGGGGATGATACAGGATAAATCAGGCCCCTCCGTAAGCCACCCACCAGGCCGACGTTGGGGGGAGAGCGAGGGAACGAGCATCATGCATGCAGTTTTCAGAGACTGAACAAGGCTACTAGTTTCAGAGACAAGATGTCAGTCTATTTACTTAAACTTATAAGCATGTGGTGGGCCCGTAACTCAGTGGCCATCTCTCTGTTTGTATGGAGTTTCCATATTCTCCCTGTATTGGGTTTCCTTTTGCAGTTTTAAAGACAGAGATACAGTTAGGCTAACTCGTATCTATAAATTACCTGTAGTGTATGGTTGTGTGTATGTGCCTTGTGATGGACTGGGACCCCATCCAGAGTGTACCCCCTGATAAGGATAAGTGTGCAGAAAATGGATGGCTTATTGGATGTTATATTTTGTGTATTTACTAAAGTCATATTTGTAAAATATGCCTAAGAATGATCATCACAATATACATGGACAGGTGACTTTGAGATTTGCATGGACACAGAACCACATGACAGTCATAGACACAAGGGATGGTGTCGTCAGAGCTATCGGGATACCTCAATAAAATGGCGCGAGGAACCCAGAAAGGCTGGCAGGTGTGAA
>JAODKN010000104.1:9800789-9811230 GCA_026774425.1 Petrocephalus zakoni | reverse complement strand
CGCTGTGCCTGCAGCTGTGCCTGCATTAAACGCTGTGCCTGCAGCTGTGCCTGCGGAGAGGTTAGCTTTCAGTTACCTAAATCTAACCAATGGCTATTCCTCCTTTGCCCAAGTGTAGTCACTTCTCCTTTTCGTCATTTCCATGATGTGTTTGTTTTTATTACAGTCAATGGTTCTCACAGGGAAACTTTTAATTATTTCTGCGAAACCTCTGTGCCAGCCAAGGGCATAACTTTTGGTTGAGCATTGGGGGGCTCCACCCTTAATGGGTGTCCAGAGGGTTGTACTGGCTGGTTTTGATGGTTGGCTATCTTTGTCAGCCGAGGACAGGACGAGGCTGAGGTCACTTAAGCCACACCTTCACCTCTGTACTTACTTGATACTGCTCTTCGAATGCCACCCAACCGTTATGTCCTCGTTCCACCCTCTGTGTCCACATCAGATGCTGTGGGTGCATTCTCATTACGCCAGCATTCTGGGCACCAGCCATGGATAGCCATTTAGAGGGATGGCCGTCTGGCTCAGGGTGGATGGCACTGTGCTGCCAAGCAAATAGTTGCTTTGGAGCATTAGCTTTTGACTGACACTCTTAGTAAAGTGGATTTGATGCCTGCAGACTCCCCAGACATATTCCTCCTGCTCTTTGAGTTTGACTTTGTTAATAGAGACTAATCTGCTTCTATTAATCCCAGGTAGTATGAGCATACATTCACCACACAGTATTCTGTCAAAGCACATGATTTGGGGAATTCAGTTTTTCCCATATTTCTTTATTTGTTTCACCCCCAGGGGGCAGAGAACATAAGTGCACGCATATGTGTCTGGGGGGGGGTTATAATGTTTCCACCCTAACAAGGACATTATTGGACAGTGAAGAAAAGAGTGTAGTCATCATGCTGACTTTAATATGAAGGTTATAAGCGCGATAATACATTGGAATACATTTATTGAATGCAAGGACTTGGGCAGCTCATCAATTTCAGGAAATTTGAAAAGCCTGCCATTGATTGGATAAAGTAGCCTCTTAACAAACAAGTTCCCCTGGGATCAATGAGCTATATCTAACCTGATCGTACGGGAAAACAGAGCAGACTGGGGTATTTCTACTGATTAAAGCCAATAGGTGGTATAGCAGTGGGAGGTCTGGGGCCAGGCTGGGGCATGAGCCATGAGCCATGGCATGAGCCTTGAGCCGGGGCATGAACCATGAGCCATGGCATGAGCCTTGAGCCGGGGCATGAACCATGAGCCAAGGCATGAGCCTTGAGCCGGGGCATGAGCCATGAGCCACGAGCCATGAGCTGGGGCATGAGCCATGAGCCGGGACATGAGCCATGAGCCATGAGCCGGGACATGAGCCACGAGCCATGAACCGGGACATGAGCCATGAGCCATGAGCTGGGACATGAGCCATGAGCCATGAGCCGGGACATGAGCCATGAGCCGGGACATGAGCCACGAGCCATGAACCGGGACATGAGCCATGAGCCGGGACATGAGCCACGAGCTGGGACATGAGCCATGAGCCATGAGCCGGGACATGAGCCATGAGCCGGGACATGAGTCATGAGCCGGGACATGAGCCATGAGCTGGGACATGAGCCATGAGCGATGAGCCGGGACATGAGCCATGAGCTGGGACATGAGCCATGAGCCGGGACATGAGCCATGAGCTGGGACATGAGCCATGAGCCATGAACCCGGACATGAGCCATGAGCCGGGACATGAGCCATGAGCCATGAGCCATGAGCCACGAGCCATGAGCTAGGGCATGAGCTTTCTCCTATAAAAGTGACACTGCTGATAAACAACCATCAGACTTCAGTCCGTAGTAACGTTTATTATTAGCAAACGCGTCTACAGTTTTGTATTTTTATCCAAGAGTTATTAAGTTCAAAAGCATTTAATAAAAGGGTATATTCATTTATTTGTTATTATTATTATTATTATTATTATTTTTTTTTATAAAATTTGTTATTATTTTTAACATTCTATTCCTACTTCACTTTTCCATTCAGGCAGGGTTGAGTTACTTTGGCTGCAGGACAATGGGCTGACGGAAGGCCATAATCTACTGTTTGGTGGAACTCTGTCCTACCCGGCAAATGCTGTGTTCATCTTTTATGCTATGCCTTAACAAGCAGCAAGCAACTGCATCTGTAAGCTGCTCTGGCAAATCACTCTACGCCCTTTCCTAGATGCTGAGAGGCCCTGTGTTTTTGAGCACTCTCCTTGGTGCTGAACCTCTCTGTCTTGGCCTACAGTGACAAATGTGAGCAGGCCGACTCGCAGTTGGTGTCTGCCCAGGACCCGGACACTCACCATAGCCCCTAGTAGAAAAAAACCTGCTGAAAGAAATGAACCAGCATGTCTCTCCGTGCAGAAACAGAGATGGGCTTAAAGGGATAGAAGCAATCTTTTGTGAACTTATAAGTTCCTATAAGCAACCTTGGAACGGGGCCCCACCAGGTCCATCTTGTTGCATCGAGTTTAAGTGCTATAGGGTAGGGTAGTGTGGGCTGGGATGAAAATAGGGTCATCAATAAGCAAATAAACAATATCCCAATCAGGCAGGAGGGTCAGGATCCACATAGGTACATTAGACAGCCAGTAGAGCGGTCATATGTGGGCCCAGGGTCAGCTGGCCTTGATGCCTTTCCCATCTGCGTTTTAAGCTCATTGTTCATCATCAGTTTTACTAAAACCTTAAATATCTAGTAAACGACAGGCATCTGCAAATTAAATGTTATCTCGTTAGTACTCAGACTCATTAGTGTAGTTCTGGGTTAGACACTTTTTAGTGCCTATCATGTGAAGTTTCACAATTAGCAGAAAAACATGACAGCTAGATTCCATATCCAGAGTTAGAACTGTAGTGTAGCAATTAGAGGATATTGTTCTTCTCTGTTTAGAACACAAATCACAATTACTAAGATCCATTCCCAGCTCCTGATTCTGGTTTGATGCTGCAGATGCCAGCGGACTTTAATGTAGAAATTTTATTTTGAATACTTTATAGAACTGCAGATACAAACAGCATTCTGTATCATTTCTTGGACAAGTTTAAAATTTACCATGACTTGTCACTGCAAGTGAGACACGCCTGGAGTGTGTGAAGTCTAAACAGCAACCTGTTCTTTCATTAATACTATTTCTATAACGTTATATTGCATTTGTGGAATTCATTCTTAGACGCTTCATTTCTCATGTTTGTTATTGATTTACGGAGGGTGGAAAGTGATCTGAAATAACACAGTAATGCGGGAATGTCAGCCGGTTCCACTGAGGAGCAGCCGAGATGGCCAGGGCTAGGAGCACTACGAGAACTGATGAAATTAGATTTTTTTTTTTTTTTGATGCGTAAAGTGAAAGCCAGAAACACTGAGTCATTTCAGAGCTTAATTTTGAAGTGATTAACAGCGCAGAAGTTAATCAAACTAAGATACAGTCTTATGAGCCTGCGAAGGGTTACCATCTCAGGAATTCTCATTACAGCTTTAGAAGTTCAATAAGGTCTCTGCCTTGTAATGAGTTTCTAATTAAGACTTTGCCAAACATGATAATGAAGAATTAGCTTTTTAACAGTACAGACAGTGCAATGCACTTTTACCATGCCCAATATTTCTATACTAAACATCTTACAGAACTATACTGTTTATTGGTTAAAACAGAACTTGTAGTGGTATATATCTTTGTGTCTTTATAATGCAGATATTAATTCCCCATATTTAATATCATACTGTAAGATCATAGCCGCACGATCTTGGCTTCTCTGTGAGAAAAGCTGTTTTCTTTCAGTCCGATTAGTGTAGCTCCATGCCAGCAGCTGCCTAATGGTAAACACGTCTATCCAGATTGAAGGACGCTTTTATCTTTTAGCTAAACTCTGCCATCTAATTTCGGTAGCAGTATTAAAGGAAAATGAAGGGACATGTTTACTGATAGCACCATGTAGTCAGCCTTTTTTCCTTCCCTTCCTCACTCTTCTTGCTTCTTTAATCAGGTCTTCACGCGTTATGGGAAGTGCTACACCTTCAATTCGGGACAGGATCGTCCTCGGCTGCTCTCTGTCAAGGGGGGCATTGGCAATGGACTGGAGGTCATGCTGGACATCCAGCAGGACGAGTACCTTCCAGTATGGGGAGAGACTGGTGAGAAGGTCTGGGGAGAGTGGGCAAGACATTCAGTCCTCTGTGTGTCACATGTAATACAGTATATGTGCTTTCATTTGTATTTTGTGTGCGTGTGCTTCAGTCATCCTGTAAAGTTAGTTCCAACTTGGCTGTTTTCCATCCTTTGAGAGCATGTTTCAAGACAAAAAGCCTGACACAGGCAGTGTATTTCTGAGCCTGATCAGAGCAAAGGTGAATAAAATGCAGGGGCATGTTAACAATTTTCTGGTAAGGGGGTGCTGCTGACTACATACTTTACATGCAAGTCAGCCCATAAGCACATGTATAGTCATTCACGCGCATGGATGATAGCTATTTAAAAAGAAATACTTTATTTACTAGTGCTAGTAAATCAAATAGCAATATCCAGACCCCGCCATTAGGGGGCGCCACAGCACCCTCGGTACCCTTCTTCCTGCACCCTTGAGTAAATGTTCTTCTTGCTGGATTTTCATCGCCTGTTTATTTATTGCTCCATCCCCTTTGTTTGCGTGATGAGATTTGACAAGAGTTACAGACCAGTTGTTGGGTGTTGTATCTAAAATGTAATGGCATTTATTTCTTGTTTTGCACAGTTGAGACTTCATTTGAGGCTGGGATCAAAGTGCAGATCCACAGCCAGGATGAGCCTCCCTTCATCGACCAGCTGGGCTTTGGGGTGGCACCCGGATTTCAGACTTTTGTTTCCTGCCAGGAGCAGCGGGTATGGATCAAGGTTTAGCTCAAGGCCGTTGTGAAGTACAAAGCATACATTTTTACATGCATGAAACAACTTTGGAATAATGCTAGATAACATTAAAGTGTGTGCAGTACCTGAAGAGCATGACCAATATGGCTGTAGAGGTGTATGTCCTTTGTCCAGATTTACATGTGTGTATGATACAGCTGGTGTATCTTCCTCCACCCTGGGGTGACTGCAAGACAACGCCCATGAATTCAGACTTTTTTGACACATACAGTATCTCAGCCTGTCGCATTGACTGCGAGACACGGTACTTGGTAGAGAATTGCAACTGTCGCATGCTACACATGCCAGGTAGGCCAGTTCATGCACTGCTGTGGATTATGTATGTTTTAAGTATTCCTTAATCCGTCTTATTATTTGGAATTGGTTAATTTTGGATGTAAAAAGATGCTGTAGTAAATTTCTGTGACTGAGACTTTCTCTGGATTTATTGGTACCCCATTCTATGAATGCCATGTCTAGAAGAATCTATGAACACATTAATAACACATTGTAATGCATTTATAAAGCATTATAAACATGTCAATAATTAAGGCATGTAAAGTAAAAAGACATAACAAATTATAGCCCTGATTACTATGCCTTATGAATGCTTTATGAAGCCGTCATCTATGATGCCCTACAAATACCTTCATAATACAGTACAAAGCTCCCTTAATTCTTATTGTGACGATTAAAAAGCATTATGAAGATATGTATAGCACAATATGGATGAGAGCTTCAATGGAGCTTATAAAGTATTATAATCAACACCATAACACCATATGACTGTCAATAGAAGATGCTCTAATGCTTTTTTAATTCTTATACTGACCATTATAATGCATTATGAAGGTAGATGACAACTTCAAGTAAAGTGTTACCTTTTTCTGTTTCTACTCACTTCATCTTCCTTTGTACAATTTTATCGTTGGCGTAATTTTGAGTCATTCCTGTTTCGCTTCAGGTGATGCTCCCTACTGCAGCCCAGAGTTGTACAGAGAGTGTGCTGACCCAGCTCTCGGTGAGCACTAGGTCACCGATGCTCACTTGTGTAACCAAACAGGCATGGAGAAACAAAAGATCCTGTTGTCAATTTTAGCTGAACATTAATATGAACATTTTTAAAAGTTAATATCAGAATGTTATTGGGTAAAGGGACATGGAAGTCAACCACTGACAAATCATGAAGAGGCAGTGTGTGCCAGAGCTTCATTTCCTCCAGTGCTGCAGCTCCTGTCATACAGTGACTTTGGCCTGTACTCATCCCAAGTCTGTCTTCCTGTTCCCGTGTACAGACTTCCTGTTAGAAAGGGACAATAATTACTGTGTATGTGAGACACCGTGCAACACAACACGCTACAGCAAAGAACTGTCATTCGTGAAGATCCCCAGCAAGGCCTCTGCCAAGTACCTAGCTAAGAAGTTCAACAGGTCACAGCAATATATTGCGTGAGTCTCCTCATAAGTGTCCTGCTTTACACAGCATACACAGCCAAGCGATAATTAGCAGGTTTTCCATGCCGTCCTGTTTTACAGATTTCTCACATGGAATAGAGTACTTCTATGCAATTTCAAAGCAGATTTTAAACGAACAAGTGGAAATTATAAACATTATTATAATTCTTTAACTGTTTACTAACCATTGGGGTTGTGAATTATTGGAGATCGAATACGGACTTTTTGCAGTATGCTTTGTCAGTATAAATGACTATAAATAAATAATCTTTAGCTTTCAGTGCTGTTTTGCAGTAAAAGTAAAAGCAGCCTACTAGCTTTCCGGAAAGATTCTGAGGGAGAACCACCCATTCACCACTTTGACAGTGTCTGTAGGTTCTTGTTTAACATCAGGCCTCCTCATTAGGTACTTAGCAAAGACACAACACCAAGAGGACAAATGTAAGTTACATATAGGTGGGGTGGAGTCCACTTAGACTTCAGGCCATTTTTCTTTTACATTTATATGCCATTTTATTTATTTGACAGATACTTTTTTTCTAAATTTACGAGAGCGACGAGGGTTGGACGACCCCTGGAGTAGTTGGTATTTGAGGGCCTTGGTCAGGGGCACAACAGTGAAATCACTCCGCCCACCCAGGGATTTGAGCCATATGCCGCCTCCCAAAAGCAGTAGAGGGTGTGAACGCAGCCCCCCCACTACCAGAAATGATGGAGTCGAGATTTCCACATCAGGGGAATTTGCAGGGGTCACAGCACAGCCACAGTGCAATGGCTGAATCTCACCCTGGGTGAACCACCTGATCACGATATCTCCCCTGCCAGGTAGGCTGAGATACACTTCATCATTGAACACACTTTCTCTCCCACCCGCAGTGATAATATAATGGTGTTGGACATCTTCTTTGAAGCCTTGAACTATGAGACCATAGAACAGAAGAAAGCCTATGAAGTAGCAGGACTGCTGGGTACGTTTGCTATGTCTTTGCCGAACGATGACCAAATGTAGCCAGAGATTTTCCTTCATTTTCAGGTTGTTGTATGCTTGTGACTTGCATCTGTGTTCTGCATAACAGGTATTTGTGTGCCTATAGCGGTGGCCTATTTCGGAACATCTATTTCTGTCACAGGTGACATTGGCGGACAGATGGGCCTCTTCATAGGTGCCAGCATTCTTACCATTTTGGAGCTGTTCGACTATCTGTACGAGGTAGAACAATCAGATCGGCCTCTTGGAGAGAGTGACGAGGGAGGTCTCCGTTAGGTTTGTGATGGGGCTGGCTCATTCTCCTGCAGGTGATGAAGTACAAGCTGTGCCTGCATTCCAAAAGGAAACAAGAGCGGAGCGGCAGCAGCGAGCGGGGCGCGGTGCTGAGCCTGGAGGACGTAAAGCGCCACGTCAGTAACTATCACTGAGCGCGGGATCATCACTACTGAAGTCTTAAAGGGGGGAGGGGCGTGCTATGTTGCAAACCATATAACTCCATATTTTGCTGCTTCCATGAATGGGTTTTAAGAATTTGCAACATTAGCACTTGAGTATGCAGAGCAAAGTATATACTGGGATACTCAGATGCATACTTGGATGCTATACCACTGATGCATGTTTAATCCCAGAACATTCATTTGGTGGAGTGTGCTTACTAATGTAAATATCTTGCAGATGTTATATCAATTTTCTGTGTAGGTACAAAGTCTATATTAAGCAAGTATGCACACTGGAAGAGATCCGGGAAAACACGAATGTGGAATGTGGGGAGAGTGACAGATTTACGTATGTCGGCCCTAAACAATCTGCATAAATATTTGCATACATATTGTATGATTATCTTTTTCTTGCCCCTTGACACTCAGCCCTGTTTAATTACAAATAATACGTAAAATTTGTGTATTTAATGTATATTTTAGTATTTATATGCCATTTAATTATGTTTTGTTTGAAATATTTTGTATCCAGTTTTTCCCTTTAACACTTTAAAAGAGCATGTTACATTACTGTAACTATACATATCTAAGAAAACAACAACATGGAATATTACTTATGTAAAAATTATAAACATAAATGTTAACATTTAGTAAGTAATTGTTTTATAATCATTTCTACTTATTTTGACTGAAGTCAGCCAGAAAGTTTTTGTTAACATTTTTTAAGGAAAAGCCAGCGTGTCACTGAAAAGAGACAATGTATACCGTCCCAGAGTCTTTCTGTGTGATAATGCAAAAACAGACCAGCACCGCCTGTCCTTTTGTACAGAAATAGCACACTGTACACAAGTCACAGGTTATTACTTTAAAATTATGACAAATTACTTTAACCAGTATACATTATGGAAATTATTAATAGTGCTTAGTGGAGAGCTGAATAACAGTAAGGAAACAGAAGATGCCAGCTTAGCATTACCAGAAAACTCATTAGTGTTGCTTTGTTGAACCAATTATTTTGAAACGTGATGGATGAAACATAATAAAAAGAAGATGTGGTCACACCTTAACCTGGGTGCATTTTCTTTTATTAACTGGTACTGGCCAGCTTGGTACAATCATAGAACCTTGTCATTGGTTTAAAATACCTAAATACACTGTCTGGCCAAAGAAAATAATTGTACACTTTAATATTTCATTTGACTGCCTTTAGCTTTGATTATGGTGCACATTCGTCATGGCATTGTTTCCATGCCATTAGGAAAGACAAAATCCATTGATGGGAAGACCTGGCCTTTCAGTAGATTCAGGTGCTCAGCTGACTTCACTTTATTGCTGCAAAACTTTGCTGCGCCAGTCATTGGCTCTTAAGTATTTGCTGATTTAAATTCAAACTGTGACTTTTTTTTGGCCAGGCAGTGTATATTACAGCACCTTGATTAACTAAAAAATGCTGACAGTTTATTATTATTTTTTTTACTGTGTTATTATTGCAGGTTGTATTAATATAATATATATAAATCTATTATTTAATATAAATCTAAAGAGCAGATCTGTTTACCTGGATTACCAGAATATAAACTGGCATACAAGATTTCCACGTGGGGTATCTGAGACACATATACATTATATATTTAGTCCTTAATTTTCTTTCTTAGGGGAAAATGCTTTACACACACTTGATTTAGAGCTAAAATTGCATTTTTAACACGTCCTGTGAGATTCTTCACATTTTTGTCAAATGAAATTTTTATGTAATTTTCAATATAGTTTTTTATAGTAATCTGTGATGTGGATTGTGTATTATTCTCCATAAAGATGCTCACTTATATACTTGTTATTAATAATAAACTACAAAATCCATGTCTCTCAGTTTGGAGAATGCTTAATAATGCCTTCCTTTGTCTTTAGAAAAGATGCATATATGTGATAGTACTGATGTCACACAGTAGACAGAGAAAAGTACTGAACACTGGTAACAGCAATGGAGCAATTGGTTGATAGAGTAGCCATTTCCATGATCCCTAACCAGCTCTGTCTCCCTTTGCGAATAAAGAACACTGAATTAATGTACAATGCTTTGCACCGTCCCCACTTCCTAGGTCACGCCTAGCTGTCCAAAATGTTTAGGGAAGCCAACTGCAGACTGCACCCCCCATTAATTTCAGAGCTAATTATTAGTTAATACTGTAAATATTATAACAACTATTAAGATATTTATTACAATGTAGTTCTAAACATTTTTATTGGTTGCAACTTCAACCCAGTGTAGCCATATTTACCTTGTTTCCGAGACTATTAACTGCTGAGCTGATGCTTATAATGTAAAGCATTATAACAAAACGATTTTTTTAAATACGTTGAACAGGAGCACCCTTTTCTGAAAAAGTCATTATATAGAGAGATACGAGTACACTGGCGACTTGACTACGATGTGAGTCGGCCACACAGCTCTACGTTGCACGTGCGCTTACACTTCTATACTCATCCACAATAATATGCCCTCTGTAACGCAAGAATCCCAGGAGGATTCATATTTACAATGTTTCCATTTGTAATAAGCAATATAAATCATTGTAGAAGTATCATTTTTAGCTTGTATTTTTATTTCATTATAATTACAGACTTATATGTCGTAATAAATGTAGACTTAGAATTGCAGAA
>JAODKN010000104.1:9739270-9766117 GCA_026774425.1 Petrocephalus zakoni | reverse complement strand
TTCATTAGTTAGTTCATTAGTTAATTATTAACTAATTCATGTTCATGATTAGTACTTCAGTAGTCAATGAGGTACTACTATAATTTGTGGCCCCTCAACTAAAGTGTTACCCTTACCTCTAACATATCAGAACGGTTATTCCGCAAGGCTGTCGCACCTTGGTCAGATTCTTGATATGAGGTCATTCACAAATTGTTTTAATTTAATTGTTCTAATTTAAATGTCATGAAATACTTGACAGTCGCAATAGCAGGCCGAACAATGTAATTGTTCGTAAAACAATGAATGGTGAGTCATTCAAATTAAGAAATAAGGTAGGACTTCCTTGATACCAGAAGGGGGGACATTTTTATCCTATTATTCATAAATAGCACCCAGCTGTAATCCCCTACTGAAATTAAAATAACTAAAAATAATGTGCGGAAGTACAACTCAGGCGGTGCACGTGAGGTAGGAACCTACCGTAACAGCAACCACTGTGTAGAGAGTGGAGATGGACAATGCAGTGATGGGTCACTGAGTGGAGGTAAGAACATGGATCAGTCAAAGGGTGGCAGAAATGCTCAACTGTGCTTCTCACAGAGACAAACCTGTAACTGCAGGTGCCCCTCAAATGGGATCAGCGCATTTTATGGGCAGGTTCCACTCTTTTGGTATACAGTTGATTTTACGAGTATATATTTATGAGAATTTTAACTGTACTGACCACTCTGGAAAAACATGTACTACATTTAACTGCAGAATTTAAGAGAGAGATATGTTCAGCTGGTGCATTTTCCTGAAAACGACAAATGACTGTATGTGTTACTTAAGGATATGCTTTTCCACTTATGTTTTGGTTTCGATTTCAGATAAATCCTGCAGCTTTTGGGTCAATTTTGCAGTACTTTTACACAGGTGAGTAAAGGATTTGTGAATCTGTCCACGAATATTAGTGACATTCAAATTCGAGAATGTGACTGGTTTGATTTTTAAATACAGTACACGTTGCACACATACCTCAGGTTATAAGGTGCTTATTGGGATTTGAGTATCTTTAAATTAGCTTTTGTTTAATACTTTTTTCCATAGAAAATATCAGCTTGATTAATGGGTTTGAGTTCATTACTAATCAATGACACTGATTGCTTCTTGCCATGCGGTATTTCTGAGTTGTGTTACTCGATCACCTAGTGCAGCCATTCAGTAAAGCCCCTCTCTTGGTGGGTTATGTCTCTGTAGGCCGGCTGGATATTGATGTTAGCTATGTCGAAGACTGCAAAAGGCTGGCCAAGCAGTGCAAGATCAATGACCTCATTGAGGAGTTGGAGAGCAAGTGCAAACAAGTTTATGAGTTCGGTAAGGTCGCTCATGCGTCTCATTCACAGTCACGGGCATTCACTCTTCCCCTACAGCCGTCCCTCGAAGGCCTAGTTGTGCTGACGGCCGAATGTTGTGTGTTGCTGTTCTCAGTGTCCTCCAAGCCTGGGACGTGTGTGAAGGTCTTGAGTCTGGAGCCAGAGAACAACTGCCAGCTACAGGAGGATCTTGCTATTCTAGCAGACTGTGCTCTTCCCGCGGAGCTGCGGGTATCAGCCTCATCATTACCGCCAGAATTACCATCATCTTCTCCTCCTTGCATAATTTATTTTGCATTTATTTGGACATTGACAAGATGTGCACGCTATTACATGCAGTGGTAAAATCAGAGCTAATCGTGGTAAAATCAGCGCTAATCGCGGTAAAATCAGAGCTAATCGTACACCATCTTCACTTTTGTCATTGGCGTTGAAAATCCATTAAGCTTTTGCCAGCTTTCATGGTCTCGTCTTGGTTTGAAGTTTTCCTTTTGTCCTTGTGTGGGATTCAGGTCGGCTATGGTGAGCTCCCCTTCGACAGAACGGATAACTTCCCTAGTTACCCTGATATATGCTTCCGGGTTGAGAGTTACAGCTTCCTGTGTCATAAGGTACGTAGTCTCAGGTCTGTCAGTTCTGAATCATGTCAGTCGTCCTCCTTTGGTGTGGTCTGTGGATGTCTTTAATCGTGCTTTCGGTGACTGACTTTCTGTGTGGTCCTTTTTGTCTGGACGTGACAGGCATTTTTCTGTGGGCGCAGTGATTACTTCCGGGCCTTGCTGGAGGACCACTTTAGCGAGGGGGAGACACTGCAGTCTCAGCCCAGCACCCCTGTGCTCACACTGCACAACCTCACCCCAGACATCTTCATCCGACTGCTCTACTACATCTACAGCGACGACACAGAGGTGAATGTCTGGCCATTATACTCGGGAAAGGGAAGGTGAGCCTGTGGCCTCTTACAGAAACGTGGCGCTAAAGACTCAAAGATTCTTTGTATTCTTCTCATAACACATTGATGTCCTCAGGTATTTCTGTGTTGTAACTTTAATTGCATGGGCAGGAAGGGTAAATATTGCCTGCCTGTGTTAAGAAATTGTGCATATTTCACATAATAAGCGCTTAGTGGTGGTTTGTCATTTCAACTTGCGGTATAAAATCGCATCAGCTCTGAGATGGTTTATCCGACTGGAGATGCACGCGCCTGATCTGGTCCTCCCCATAACTGGGCGCTATGCTGTGCGATTGTGGGCAGCTCTCCCTCGACAACGTCTACGAGGTGCTGTGCGTGGCTGACATGTACCTGCTGCCGGGACTGAAGCGGCTGTGCGGCAGACTGCTGGCCCAGACGCTGAGCGAGGACAACGTGCTGCACATCTGGAAGACGGCCAAGCTCTTTCGCCTTTCACGACTGGAGGACCAGAGCACCGAGTTTATGGCCAAGATCATAGAAAAGGTGAGAACTTCCAAGCGGCAGTATTCTGGCCATTATAAGTTATTGTAGGGCACTTTAGTCAAGGTGAGATTTTTATTTAGTCAAAAAAAGCAGCTGCTTTTTGTAGTTGACTTTGATCTTTCTAAAGATACTATTCTTGCAACATGTGGCCTAGAGCAAAGGGTTTCTTCAGTAAGGAGTCATGCAACTGCTGTGGTGTTTCATCATGTATCAGCCTTTTAGTTGTGTTATTGTTTATTAATAGGGTGTAGCGTTATGGTGGTTCAGAAATGATGTGTATGTGATGATGCCCTTTGTACCTGCTCCTCCCACCCGTGCTCCTGCTTCAGCTGGTGGAGGTGCAGGAATTCGCAGAGATGATCACGGAGGACGCCCATGCGCTGGAGGCCCGGCAGGAGACGGACTCCATCCCGCTGGTGGACGACATCCGCTTCCACATCACCAGCAACGTGCAGACGTACAGTGCCATTGAGGAGGCCAACCAAAGGCTGGATGCCCTGGAGCAGCTCCTGGCTAGAATCGGGCTGGAGTGCTGAGGGCCTGCCGCGGAGGGCCTGCCGTTAGCCGCGGAGCACTGGCGCAGCCTGCCTGCAGCTCACCCGCCAGCAGCTCACCCGCCAGCCCCGTCATTCCCGGGGAATGTGTGCTTGGCTGCTTTGTCTCTCCTCCGTAGGTCCCGGGTCTCGGGCGCGTAGCAGTTTGCTAAGGAGACGGGAATACAGGCATAGAATCTTAGAGAATCGTCACCTTCGGTAGGCCAGGCGCGCCGCACCCCAGGGCTCGCAGTAGCTTTCCTTCTGATATAGAGGAAGTCATACGTTCACATATATCGCTTCACTCTGCTTTTTATATTCTATTTTGCTTAAGTGAGCATTTGAAGGAAGTGCTTGGTCCTGCATTTTGACAAAAGCGAGTGAGACGACGCTTGTTTACCAAGGGAACGGGAAAACGGCGCATCGTGCAAAGCTCTTTGTGTTTTTTCTTTATTAACTATCTACTATGAAATTGCATGTGTACAAGGACGTGCTCAGCACAGCACCAGAGAATGCCTAGGTGTACCGGGAACTAATATTAAACAGATTTACACAAATTATATACGATACAATCGACAAGATATCTTTTTTATATATTCAAAGTAAGCTGGAAGCTAACATTCAGTTGCTTAATCAGGCACTTAACATTCTAATTTCTAAAAATTATGTATTGTAACGTTACATATACATACGTATGTGGCGAGGTGGAAAATGAATGAATGTCTTATTCTGTTTTTCTAATTCTGGAAAACATTACCTAGCAGCTATATTTGGGATGGATCTAACTTCTTCCGTAACAGCTTCTGCTCCCTTGAGCTTTATGCATCCTGTCATACCAGTTTTAAATTGCTCCACAACATTTATCACGGAAACGGCAGCACTCATGATGGAAAGTCTGACGCTGTGCAGTACGCTTCCCAGGACAAAGTGCAATATTTACTTTTTTTTTTCCAGCTCTTGAAGTAGCCATAAAAGTTTCCGAAAAATAGAAGGACCGCTTTTTGTGGTTTGAAATGCACGCCTACGTAATATTCATCTTTCCACAAGATGGCGTTCGTTGGTGCAATTGTTATTTACTCTTTCAACAAGGTAACTTTTTTAACATGAAATGTTCCTTAATATCACAACAATATTGCAAATAAATGTAATTAGCATTCTTATGGTCATTTTCTTTTTTCTGAGGATTGATTTACAGCGTGCATGTATGGTTGCCCATGGCAACACTCTGAACAGCAATGCAGGGACACAGCTTGCTGGGCCTGGTGAAAAGTTGTTGTACAGTCACACTAATCTGGCAAATACTGATCAAAGTACAAACAAGCAGTATTTTAAGTGTGATAGCTGTGTGTGAATGGCGATGTGTGGCTGCAAAGAAGGTTATTTTCAAAGTTCTTCTGACTTTGATGCCTTAAGAAATATTAAAATATCAGGTAATAATGAGCCACACAGCCAGGCTATGGAAGAATATATATACTTGATAGCTGATTAAGCACCACATGCCCTTGAACTGCGTAATTCCAAACACAAACATGCAGGCGTGTGTTACAGCATGCAGCTGCTATGATTTCCTGTCAAACGGTGGCCTGGTAACCAAGTTATTAATATCCCTCCTCAAGATTTTGCCATCAAATGAACATTTTAATTGCCTCTATTTCTGCTACATGTATGAGTTACCACCAGGGGGCAACTTGTGGCCGATTCATGTACTTTGATTCGTTAATAAGCATGATGGAAGATCTGCTTAGGAAGGAGGCAGCACGCTGAAGGTTCTGTAAACAATTGTAGGTGCTCTTGGGTCTGAGTCATGAAATCTACTGGTTTTAATCTGGAGCTTCTATATCTGCTGAATATAGTATTTCCGCTATGTGAGGGAAGCCTTAAATGCTCTCATATATCTCAGCTAGTCATTGCTTATGCACCTGCTACACTCATGTTCAGTGCCTGTTTTTCTGGATGAAGGAAGTAAAAGAGACTTTGGTCCTCCAGTCACCTGTGTTTATGCCATGAAACTAATTTGCACAGTCAGTATTTGCATTTGCAGCAGACCTATCCAAAAAAGAATGTCTGCTTATCAGCTATACATTTGTTTCAGCACACAGCTGTGCTAACAATCACATGACTAACAACACTATCACATGGTGAAGATGCAGGACAGTAAGCTTTATATTAGAGATGAAACAAATAGCCTCCAGATTAAGCGTTTTTATAATTTATGGGCAATACTTCCCTAAACCACGACTTTTCGTCAGCTAGAAAAATGTTACCAATTTTGACTCAGCGAACTAGGACTTTCTCATCCCTTGAGGTCAAATGGTTCAGAAAAACGGAAATAGAAGTGTTCTCCAGAGTGAGTTTGTCCTAAAATGTGACCTATTTGAGTGAGTGATCATTTGGGGGGGGGGGTGGAAAGGCTTCTCGTGCCATGCTAGGCCCCGCCATCATCGTTACAGTCAAGGTGGAAGTATAGTTTGGGAACAAGAAGGAAAATGATAAACAATGCAAAAGCAATTGTTTATTCTGCATCACAACTACATATTTCTCTTGGCCTATGACATCATGACATTTACAACTGAATGTATATATAGATACAATGGAAGACTAGATAAAGACTGAGTGTATTTCAATGTGCTGGCATGTGCTGACCTAGAACAGTAAGTTAGTAACATAAAAAGCTTCATTTAATAATGATTAATCCTGTCAGTCTTTTCTGATCACACACCTGGTCTGAAAGGATTCTCTTCTTACATTTGCTGGCACGGAGACGGGGGTGCTTTTCCCACATGACCTTAGATCTTTAAATACCACATAAAAAATAAAAAAGCTGAAGCCTTGGTGAAGCTTAATACATTTGATCTGATTTGTGCTTATTTACATGTGACACAGGCAAAGAATTATGCTCAGTGTTTATTTAAAATAAAACTCCCATCGTGGTTGCCATGGCGACGCTACAAGTCTCCTTACAGCTTGCAGTAAGACCATGTCTCCATAGTCTGGGTGTGATATGGACCACACTGCACAGAATCTCTTTCTCTTTTCCTGTTAAAATATGGAAATCTATTTGGCTGGAAAACAAGGCGTAGTTTTTACCATCAGTTTTCTGCATATAAATCTAATGGTTCATATTAATTAACTGCATAACTCCATCAATAATATGATTTGTTTTATGTAGCTTTAAACCAGTGTAGGTTGTATTAGTATGAGATTACTGAGTGATGGCAATATTACCTAAATGTATAATCTGTATGAGGATGTTATAACTATTTTGTGCCTGTCAAGAGTTTGAGTCCACCTGCTTATAACCATAATTATCTCAGGTACTGTGATACTTTCTCTGATTGGGCCAGAGGACAGAACCATATCACACAGGCGTGGATCAGTTTTCAAGGTCTGGGTTTATGGGCTGGTGCCAAGCGAGGGACGTAAAACCAACTTTGCAGTTTAGGTTCTAACATAGGTACAGTGCCCGTTTAACAATAAACCCCTACAGTAACTTTTTCTGTTTCCTGTTATGCTTCCACAAGCTGTATCTCACCTTCATACGGCACGACAGATTCAAATATACTTTAATCATATGTACCAAATGGGCTAATTAACATAATTTGCAATGTGATATCTGCAAGCATGCTTTGATGTTTTGTTCTTAACTGAGAACAAGATCAGTTGTCAGTATTAAATTTTTGTTGGTTCTAGTTGATGTCTCTCCACCGAGTCAACAGGGTAACTCATGGCAACCTGTAACGTTTTACCAGCATTTTTATTTTACTCCAGTATTCTTAGAAACATTGTGCCCATAACGATGTATGAAGTAATGTGCTAAAATTAATTTGACTGATTTGAGGGCAGCTCACTGTATGGGGGCTGAAGGGCAGCAAATCGCTGCAGTAAGGACACAGTGACACTGCATTCGGCTGCAGCTGTCAGGCTGGATGCACTGCTGTTGTCGGTAACATAGTGTCATTGAAAGCCCCGTGTTTGGAATGCTGGCTTTGCAGGGCCGGGGACAAAATGATCCTGGAATGCTGGCTGCCACCTGTCAGTGCTGACTATCCACAGCTATACTGATCTCCTCAGAATGGGACAATTTTGGGAATAGGGAATTAAGCTACATTTGCAGGAAATGATGAGGATAAAATAAGATCTCTGAACTATTGCGTCCTAATACAATATTAAGTTGCCATAGATTCTGTTAATCATATGGCTCTAAGCTAAGGCTGTTTTTTAAAACGATAACTACATACAGTATTTAAGTGTGGCACAGTGCTGGTACCATGGATATCACGCCCGGCTCACGCCTCCAGTGACCGGTGCCCCATCCTGGGTTATTCCCTGCCTTATCGCTGTAGGACCTGGACCTTCAGTGACCCTGAATAGGACAAGTATGTGTAGAAGATGGATGGATGGAATGTGGAGGATATTTGCGAGGGCAGGGAGCCAGCAGCGCAGCACTGAGAAAGGGCCATTCAGACCATCCATTCTTTAGGTGACAAATCTCAAAGCCTATTTAATGTTCTCCTGGTACTGCTGAAAGACAAGAGGAGTGAGGATAATGAAGTCTTTGTTTTTCTTCTCTTAATATAACGCAAACCATTAAGTTTTTAAATTGTCCAATCCTGTCCCCGGGTGTTCCAGGGCCCAGTGCCCCATGCTTCTGGCTCACCCAGTGCAGAACAAGTGGCTGGAGGTGGGCCATGGATGGATGGATGGATTTATGTATTTTCTGGAAAAAATAACGTTATAACAGAAGGATACAGGTAGAAACCTGGCGATCAGTGTAGTTCAGGTTTAAATAAAACTGCACTGCAGCATATCAGTCTTGAGATTATTGTGCTGCATTTTTGTATTAAACTGACACTTTTATACATGAAAGGATCCAATAGCAGCGGCACCAGGTTAATTTCCAAATCTCACTCTGAATATTGTATTCTAAAAGACAGGTGGTAGATCAAAGAGCCAGCAGCATGCAGACTGTATCCCGGAAGCTATGGGCCAAAGCGCAGTGCCACTGTCATGAGAGAATGAGGGAGACGGGGGAAATCAGCAAACCGAAGGCACGGGACAAATAGCTCGAAAGTCACAGATCAGGATGAGGGACGGGAGAGCCGTGAGCTCATCAGTCCCCGGGGTGTTAGTGGTCCGGAGAGGCGGAGCGTGGCCAGGCTGGCTGCAGGTGTGACGGCCAGGTGCCGCACTGTGAGCAGGTGACTGAGCAGTGAATGAGGAAGATCACACAGGCCCTTTATCCAGACTGGGCTGCCTGTGCTACACAGGAACCAGCTCCCAGGGTTCGGGGCATTGCGGAAGCTGTGCTCCGTGCCCACACTATCCCACATTATGCAGATTCATTGTGATTAAGCTGAAAGTATTTCCTTTTAAGTTTATCCTCCTATAGTGGCAAAGGTGATTCAGACACTCAGGTCTCACTTAGAGCCATTTAAGCCTGACTACTGTCGTATTAGACGGAAGCACCCAATGCCTGGACCCTGGGAAGCTGACAAGTGAAAACTACTCTTTTTTTTCTCTGCCAACAAGCTTCAACATGCCTGCTGCTTTATACCTGCACAACACAGGTATAAAGCACATACCTGCACAACACAGAGAAACCATGCAAGTTCTGCTCAGAGAATGGAACTGGGATTCGAACCCGCAGCCCTGGAGGAGTGGGCTCATAGTGCTACCCACCACACCCTCATATACTTACAGAAGCCATTTAATGTGGCTGTCAGTGCAGAGAGGGATGGTTCCTCTAACCTTTTCCCCCTAAATGGCCCTGAATACGTCACCAGCCACTTTTGGATGTCACACTGATGTCCCCCAGACCAGCTAAATGTGTGGACTTCGATATTTACATACACATGATTTCTCAGACCTAAATGATGCTAGAATATTGCCCCAGAAACTCCAAATATATATATGAAAAGCAAATAAGGGTCTTAGATTTAGCGGACTAGATTTGCAATACATTTTTATGGATATTCTAAATGTTGGGTTAACTCAAGTTAGCACAGATAAAGTGATTTTAATTTACTGTAAAGATGATACGCACCGATATTTTAGAGACTGCCAGTGTGGACAATAGTCTTCATAAGTGAGCATACCGGGTGCATAGGCCACGACGCACTTTTTTACCTATTTGTAGTATAAATAAAGCATATAATGCGAAATATCACGTTCAGAATGTCGGTAAAGCAAAGAACCAGTCCTAATTATACAAAAATAAAACAATGCATTATGTATGTGAGTGTTTTAAAGGATAAGGCCGGGATTTCGTTGAGGTTGTTATGCAGACCATCTGCATCTCCATGCACCCTTCCATCTGAATCGGTCTCTTGTTTTTTACCGCAGTTGTTTTATCTAATGCCTCCAGCTTCACTAATGCGCGGAACGCTTTCATCACCGTGCAAAAATAATCGCGGGCGGCGTAAATCTGCGGGACCCTGGCGCTTTAAGAAGAGGGGAGGCAAGCCTGGTGTTTTTCCACTCAAAGTGAAATGTAACGGTCACCCATCTTAGCAGACAAAGGGCATAAAAGACACGTATAAATGAAATGTAGTGTCGGGGATCAGTCATTCAGCGCTCAGCCTCCGGAGCAGACGGAAGGGAGAGCCTAAGGAGACAATAGCGCAGGTAAGTGCCCGGAATAGGTGCCGATCCACAAGGGTCCCCTGATGCGTGCCAGCATCATTCATTATGCCAGTATTAGTCACTTTTCTCTATTTCACGTTGACAGTCGTTATGCGTTCGTTTATTCGTTTTAGTTGTGTTTTTTTTTTCTCTTAGAGCTTTTATTTAATGTAATTTTGCAACTGCTCTTGTGATTTTCTTCCTTCTGTCTAGCAGTTTAACGAGACGGAACTTTTATCCTGGCTTTTGGTAAACATGCAGCACTGACACTGAGTCTTTGTGTTTATCAGCAATAAGGTTATATTTCTGTCGTGAACTGGTTAAGGACTCTACGGAGATGCTGCTGAATGGCGAGTCTCTTTGTACTAGACTGGCCACATTCCCTAAAAAAGAACAGGTGGAACTGACTGTAATCGCTTTAATATTTCGCTTGGGCGTTCTAATGGATACCTTACAAAGAAAAAGAACGTAGACTAAATGAAAACGGTCGTAGGTAAGGCTGAGCTCACGGCGCAACAGTAAGTGCTGGGAGAAATTGCAAGTGTAGCCGAAATGTTTTTGTTTTTAATCTAGATAATGCCTTTTTCTTACAGAACAGACACGTTTATATTTCTATAAGGATTTGGAGTACGGCTACACACATCCGTAGTCGAAACCCTTTTACATTGTTCAGGGAAGAAACGGAACAGAGCCTATAGCACACAGACGCCTTTAATATTTGATTTATTGTGATAAATGCGGTTCATCTCCTGTGTTAGTCATGTAAAAATTACGAAAGGTTAAGATTAACCGACATAATTTTTACCCGGTATGCCATCTGATTCCTATAGTAACCCCTGAGTACAAACAGTTAAGCCAAGGCTTGCTGGAGTAATTTATCTATTACTTTCATAAATATTGAATTCATATTTTTTGCTGGCGATCTAGGGTGGTGCATCACCTTGTACTTTTGCCACACTTTGCCAGGGCTTGGCGTTAAAACCGCCCCTCTTTTTTACGTGTTTGGGGTTTGCGAGTCCTCGCTGTGTTGCATGGGTTTCCTCTGGATACCTCAAGAATCGGAAACACACCGGGATGTATCTGCCTAAACCGAGCCTTACTCTATCAAAGCTATGGTTCAATGAACCATAACCGTGTACGAAAGTCAAATTCTTAGTGGAATTATGTTGCCGTTGCGGCTGAAAAAGACAGATTAAGAGACAAGTGCATTGTACACATGTGAGTTATGGTTCCAGAAGTTCAAATTTTAGGTTAATATTGAGAGCTTATGGTTAGGGGGTTACCCTTGCAACTACAACTCTCTACTTGTTTTGATGAGTGACAGTTCTTGAATAAGAATGAGTGATAGGCATCCCATCTAGTGTGTACAGAGCCTTGTGTCATGCACCGTCCCGAATGGGATGCAGAATTCCTGTAACCTTTCTTTGGATAAGTGCTTATAGAAAATGGATGGACAAATGGATGTATAAAACCTAATGGATAACTCTGGCAGTATAATGTAGTAATGAGAACTACATAGCAAAATCGCCTTGGTATTTGTGTTTCATCTGTTCCTGATAATGGAACACTCTAACTGCTTATGTCTCCAAAGGGTTCTACAGACATGAGGATAAATGTGTAAAATGTAAATATAAGGAACTCAGATTTCTCCCTCTTTCTGTGTGTATGTATGTGGGAGGGGGGTTGCTCTGTTGGCACCAAAAACATAGAAGTTACCCCAGAATAACTGTACTTAATGTATTCTTTGCAGCCATTTTAAAAGTGGAATTAAACAAAACTATGACGAATTTAGCTCAGTGCAGTTTGGTGAATTTCTGGATTATTAGAGCACTTTCTAAATAAAATTAGTTAGATATGCTGCACACAGAGAAGGCTGAAAGGGAAGTCGAAAAATCCGCTTTGAGATGTGAGAGTGATCCTTAAGGAGATTATGTTTATCTGCAGCTGAAACACAAAGAGCCATGAGGCTATCAGTTCCCGGTCTATGGCAATGTTTATGGCTGGTTTTAAAAAGCATCTTGGGTGAATGGATCACAAGTGGACAGTGCTAAAAACAAGTGTAAACGACCACCAAGACACACCGTGATCTGATCACTCAGTCCACTGAGGTGGGCTGGGACGCATCTGACCACATTTCCTTTGTAGTGTAAACACTAATGCATCCTGAGGCATCCTTAGCAAGGACTTCACAATAACTGTGTGTGCGGCAGTAAAGAAAATTAAACAGAAGTGGTCAGCTGGGCACCTTGGAGACGCATGTCAGACAGAGGTGCAAACGGCGATGTGTCTCTGGACAATTGTGATCCGACCACCAAAGACACATTTTAAAACCAAGTTTCACCAGGGCCCATGATAACTTTACCTGTTCAGCTCTGCATACCTTTCTATTAACTCTATATTAAAGACCATATGTCCTGTGTTGCTGATTTAGACACAGAAGTGCTGTTTGCTTGTATCTTTCTTGGATCAGTCAGGTAATATTTTGTTCTGTGGCTTTACAGCAGGACACATCTTGCAACATACTAGTGCTTGTAGGAAGAGGATGTAACAAAAATATTCTGCAGATTTTTTGTGCGCAATTTTTTATGTGTCTTACACAAGACATACACAAGATATTAGAGCACGCTGTTGGTAGGCATGATATCAGATTGGTTTGGTTCTTGATCACCTTCTTGTTATCTTAGCTTGGACAAAGCTCTTGAGGAGGAATGTTGTTGGCCAACAAAACGAGTCATGTTTTCCCCTAGGCAGCCCCCATCTCATGATGCGGGGTGCATATCTGATAGAGCCAGCCTGTCATGGAGTGGAAATTTACTGTGTCAATGTCAGGCGGGCTGTCCCTTGGCTGAATCTGTGCTCCGCCTTCCTGTTGTATATGGTCGTGTGGGGGTGTGGCCTTTTGTTTGCCTTGCTTTTTATAAGCTCACTTGATTTCAGAAGTCAGACAGGGGTTTTGCCAACACATGAGACATTAACAAGCGCTACTTTGCATCTACCATGAAGGACATGTAAGTTTTTCACAAAGCAATGAACTAAGGTTACTGTAATCTGTTGCCTGTGGACCGCTGTTAGATAGAGCCGATTTTAATGTTAAACGACATGATTGTCTTTTATAAAGAGTCTAAAAAAGTTTATATTGATTTTACTTTGGTTTAGCTGGTGGGTTTACAGACAGCTGTTGCCCAAAATAAGACAACAGAGAGACCGTGTCTGTGCCTATTTACTGCACCAGTGAAAAGTGATACAACTATCATGAAAAGTGATAGTGAAGATCGTGACGATGAAACAGAATTGAACAGAGCGTGAATTTGGCAGGTCTAACTTGTCATTGCTGTCTGAGATAATGTATATTTCACTTGACCAGGGAAGCTAGATGAGTTCTAATTTATATGAATGCTATTCTCTGCTACGCTCTTGCATGGTCCTCAGCTTCTTCTGTGCAGGCCACCGCTCCGTGTGGGAGAATTAGTACAGGTTGGAGGAGCAGGGCATCTGGTCCTGCTGGCAAAGCGTCAGCCTGCAGGAGCAGTGACAGGCCGGCTGGGCTGTTTTTCCAGCCCTGACTGGTGATCTAAGCCACGCCCCCTCTCTCAGCCTGCCGTGTGAATGGGCGCAAGTTGTATTCTCTCCCACCTGAGCTTCAGGTCACAGTCAGGCTCAGGGTGCATCCATTCAATAAGACTGTCGCATTTGGTCAGACTGGTTCCATCACCTGAACCGCATGGGAGTTACCCGCCTCGCTGACTTTGTGCCAGCTGTTGCTTGGCACCTAGTGAAAGCTCAGAAGACACCGGCCCGGCCGTTGTTAATTGCATGAAAGGTAGCACCAGCTTTTATTTGAGAGACAAGCACTGATAGGATCCTGTGCAGAGCTGCGCCTGGGACTAGGCAGACTAGGTCAACGGCAGAGGAGAGACTCAGAGAAGCCCTTCGCCTACCAACACTTAGGGCTCCCTATTATTATAAACCACAGTTTCGCTAATGTGATGCAGATGGTGAAGGGAAGGTGTTACAGACAACTTGAATAATCGCAACAGCATGTTAATGTGAAAGTAGAGGGCCAGTTGTGCTCAAGAATTTGGATCTTCACTGTAAACAGTATTCATATATTTTGTGAAGCTTCCGTTCAGATGCGAAGCTCTGATTGGTTGTCGTGTAGGTGGGTGGGAAGGTCTGAGGTTCCCAGAGCGGGTGTCCCAGAGGAGAGATGTGTTTACCTGCCTTCTGTAGCTTAATTCTATGTGATTTGGGAGCACCTTTGGGACATGTGGCGCTTCAGTTTCCCACTCCATTAGCTGTGCAGTTTTCTTCCTGATGCACTCCGTGGAACTTGCTTTTGTGCCCCTGCTTTTCATGTGATACTTTATTAGTAGTATATGTATACTCAATTGTACTGACCTGCTTTCTCTGAAAGCTGATAAAAGTCCAAGCTAAATAGCATTCATTATTGTTGTATTGAAGGATGCCAATGGCTATCTATTTGCCAAGCAAAGGACATCGTCGGTTGTTGCTCCACGCAGGATTATATCCCAGAAGTGGTGGCGAGTGGCCCGGCTATGCGTGCCTCGGTGTCTGCGATTGGAAGATCGCTGGGTCGAGCCTCGGCAGAATAGTCACGTTTGTGGGCCTTTGAGAAGGGGCGCCGCAAACCGACTGACCCTGTGCCGTGACCTCCAAGCTTGCTTTCACCTGTAGGCGTGCAACGTGGCAAAGAGACGCGTGCCGGTGTGCATGTGCAAATACCAAATAAAGAATCTTTTTCTAAACTTTCCAATCAGAAGTATACTGTAGTTGTGTAAACAGTTGCCCATAATACTTCTCTCTATTATGTAAATAATTTCCCTTTATGCTGTTGCATGGCAATGCTGTTGTTTAAACATTGTATATTTATAGTTGTACCCTTCTTTTATGTTGCATAGATCTCAAGATATTTGTGTGATCTATGTAAATATTTTCCTTTATTTGGCTACTTACTCCTAAAATCTCTTAGATAATTTATTTGTATGAGCCATGAGCTGGACAGTTGTCTTGATCATGGGTGAACATGTAGGTATTCTACTAGTCATGCCTGGTAGTAATAACAATCTTTTCCTGGAATGGTTGCTTAACAGGATAAAAATTTGTTGGGTTGCCAAAATATGCACAATAATATTTCTTGGTGGTGTCTAGTAACTGGACATTGTTTCGTGAGAGTTAGTGGTGTTCTGCTAACAGTTGAGTCATTTTTGGTTTCTAAGCAGCACTCCACTGCTCTCTTGCCCTGTACCTCCACGTCATATAATCTAATGTGGTAAGATGATTGAAATATGTGTGGGAGTTGCTGGAGAAAAGTATGTTATCAATGACACATTCCTGTTTATAGAATGTTCTCCTCAGCCTATCAGACAAGGTACACCTGTCGGCTGGAGAATCATTAGGCTACAAGTTTTGCAAGTTTTCCTACAAGTGCAATTTTTATTTGATTGCAATTTTGATTTCATTTTGGTCACCAGCACGAAACTGAAAGACCCATGATTGATCATAGAGTCTTTCAGTTATTAGAAAATATAATAATTAAGATCTAACTGAAAAAGGTGATGGGGTATTCATAGTTCATAGTTTAAACCTGGACAAACCTCCATGTATAAAACGCTTTCTTTCTAGTGTGGATAATGAATAAATAACCTGTGTGCTTGGATGGGGTCCTGTTACTATCCCTTATCTGATGGCTAGTCTCAGATTTATTTCACAGTTGATCCTTCACTAAGCCTCCATTGTCTGTCGCAACGCCCTGCAGCAGCATGGCGCAGAAAGAGAAGCTTCAGTGCCTGAAGGACTTCCACAAAGACACCCTGAAGCCGTCACCTGGGAAGAGCCCGGGCACCCGGCCCGAAGACGAGGCGGAGGGGAAGGCCCCACAGCGGGAGAAGTGGGCCAGCAAGCTGGACTTTGTGCTGTCGGTGGCAGGAGGCTTTGTGGGCTTGGGGAACGTATGGCGTTTCCCGTACCTCTGTTATAAGAACGGTGGGGGTGAGTGCTGTGGACTTCCTCTGGGTGGTAATGATAAAGCACGATGGAATGCATTATGATTTCCCGTCCTCTCTCCCTTGACTGGCATTCTTTTCTTTGCGCTCCCCTCCCAGGTGCCTTCTTAATTCCGTACTTCATTTTCCTGTTTGGAGGAGGTCTGCCTGTGTTCTTCCTGGAAGTGGCTTTGGGTCAGTTCACTTCTCAAGGGGGAATCACCTGCTGGGAGAAGCTGTGCCCCATCTTTACAGGTGAGTGCTGCCACATTCACTGGAGTCTGCTGGAGGGCAGACACACAACCTCAACATGATGCTACTGGATTATCCATAACTAGCATCTGCTTGACAGCATGTTATTCCGCATTATATATGAAATATAAGATCTGCCTTTGTGGACTTGAGATGGACAACATGCATTTAGGCAAATCCATAGTGTGTGTGTATGTGTGAGTGCATCCCACATCGGCCAGGCATCTTGGTTGTTACCCTGCCTTGACCATGTGCTTTGATGGACAGGCTCCCTGGTCAGAACATGACCCTATACTGCAAAAGCAGTTTTTAAATGGTTGGGGTCATTGTTTTAGTCAACGGCTCTTTGGTTCCTAAAAAAGAGCTTTTATGAAGGGAGCATAATGTACTGATGGCTTTTAAATGTTTACACTGACACAAAATCCTTAGCTTTTGGGCACTGAGCCGTAAAAACGCTTTTATGGTTACTGAACAAATATTAATGGTTATACAAGGCAATTACTGCCAGGCAGCAAACATGTTGATGACATATGATGTTTGCATTGATTTGCATTAAAGGTTGAGTTTCTGGCTTGTGGTGGAGTCTCTGTAAGATTCCAAATCTAATCAGAGTTGTTGTGTTCCTTCTAATCTTCCTGGCTGGGCTTTCCTATTTGGGAAAGATCTGTTTGCCTAGTGCCACTCAAAAGCTCATAAACATAGGGGATTGAGTTATCTGTTGCTAGAATACATGTAGTTATGACATTTCTCAAGCTGCTGCAGTTCGCCCATGCTTTTGTGGGCAGTGCTGAAGATGGCAGACTGCTCTGTGATGGGTGAGAAAGAGCTCTCTGTATTCTGAAGATCCTTAGCTGGGCAGTGTACTCTGTCCAGTTCTCTGTGGCAGGGATTACCGCCACTCCAATCACGCATTTGCGTGTGGCCCCTGAGCTTTGAGGGCCCCCTTTTGGCTACAAACCGTCATTACACTGTTAGGGTGAGGGGCCCCAAGTAATTCTCGCAGTGGTGCTCCGGAAACAACAAAGCCCCCCCTATCTATTCTTCTACTCGCTGGGAATCTAGTCTGTAACCCGTTGGGGAACCTGTCTTTCTGTCCCGCGTTACCCTCTTGCCATCTGCTTATTAAATGATAATATGATTTTCCCTTCACCGGGGCTACATCAAAAGCCAGAGCCCATGACTATAAAAACAGACATGTAGTGGCTGTACACAGACATAACAATTGCACACACACACATTCCTCACTGATTTATTGCTGACACAAATGCATAAATGTTCACTGTAAATTATTTCCTCCAACACATTCTCTCCCCCACAACAGACAAAGCCCCTCAAGATTTCGGCATGCACTGAGTGCGCTGATTTTTTCGTTGCCATGGCAGCACGACAGGAACGCAGGGGGGGGAACGCTAAGCTGAGATCTAAGGCAGAGACACGAATCCTGTTGACGAATGGCTGTCATGCCAGTCCAGTAAATGCGTCCTTCCCGTCCAGCTCGTAGAATTCAGCGGGCGGAAAAGCGATGGGTTGAAACCCGTTTTATTGCCCAGATCTTGCCATAAAGAGTCAGTACTTCATGTTCTCTGACTAAAAAAGGATCAGGGAGGGAGGTGTGGTGGCAGAGTGGAAAACCACCAGGGTTTCAGGGCTCGCTGTTGATAATTAGCTGGTGTGCTAACAAAGGACCTCTGGAAAACATGCCTGTCAACTTTGCAAGCATTCTGCAGGGAGACAAGGGCCCACAGGTGGCCTGCGCCGTTTTTCCATTCAGCTTGGCATAGTCTCCACGTCCCATTGTCCTCCTCCATGCATTGATGTCATCCGATCAGTGACACCTGCCTTCTTACCTCACACCTACAACTAAGACCTGGAGCAATTGCATCTGCCGGTTTTTGTCGGTAATACGCAAATGACTTTTGCTGGTATGTGAGGCTCGTCATTTGGGGTAGAGGAGAAGGATCCTGCATACTCCAGTTTAATCACATAAAAAAAGTCTAGTAGGGACCATGACGATTGCAGGTTAACTGATATTAGGGGAGTTAACTTGTCATTGCTGTCTGAGATAATGTATATTTCACTTGACCAGGGAAGCTAGATGAGTTCTAATTTATATGAATGCTATTCTCTGCTACGCTCTTGCATGGTCCTCAGCTTCTTCTGTGCAGGCCACCGCTCCGTGTGGGAGAATTAGTACAGGTTGGAGGAGCAGGGCATCTGGTCCTGCTGGCAAAGCGTCAGCCTGCAGGAGCAGTGACAGGCCGGCTGGGCTGTTTTTCCAGCCCTGACTGGTGATCTAAGCCACGCCCCCTCTCTCAGCCTGCCGTGTGAATGGGCGCAAGTTGTATTCTCTCCCACCTGAGCTTCAGGTCACAGTCAGGCTCAGGGTGCATCCATTCAATAAGACTGTCGCATTTGGTCAGACTGGTTCCATCACCTGAACCGCATGGGAGTTACCCGCCTCGCTGACTTTGTGCCAGCTGTTGCTTGGCACCTAGTGAAAGCTCAGAAGACACCGGCCCGGCCGTTGTTAATTGCATGAAAGGTAGCACCAGCTTTTATTTGAGAGACAAGCACTGATAGGATCCTGTGCAGAGCTGCGCCTGGGACTAGGCAGACTAGGTCAACGGCAGAGGAGAGACTCAGAGAAGCCCTTCGCCTACCAACACTTAGGGCTCCCTATTATTATAAACCACAGTTTCGCTAATGTGATGCAGATGGTGAAGGGAAGGTGTTACAGACAACTTGAATAATCGCAACAGCATGTTAATGTGAAAGTAGAGGGCCAGTTGTGCTCAAGAATTTGGATCTTCACTGTAAACAGTATTCATATATTTTGTGAAGCTTCCGTTCAGATGCGAAGCTCTGATTGGTTGTCGTGTAGGTGGGTGGGAAGGTCTGAGGTTCCCAGAGCGGGTGTCCCAGAGGAGAGATGTGTTTACCTGCCTTCTGTAGCTTAATTCTATGTGATTTGGGAGCACCTTTGGGACATGTGGCGCTTCAGTTTCCCACTCCATTAGCTGTGCAGTTTTCTTCCTGATGCACTCCGTGGAACTTGCTTTTGTGCCCCTGCTTTTCATGTGATACTTTATTAGTAGTATATGTATACTCAATTGTACTGACCTGCTTTCTCTGAAAGCTGATAAAAGTCCAAGCTAAATAGCATTCATTATTGTTGTATTGAAGGATGCCAATGGCTATCTATTTGCCAAGCAAAGGACATCGTCGGTTGTTGCTCCACGCAGGATTATATCCCAGAAGTGGTGGCGAGTGGCCCGGCTATGCGTGCCTCGGTGTCTGCGATTGGAAGATCGCTGGGTCGAGCCTCGGCAGAATAGTCACGTTTGTGGGCCTTTGAGAAGGGGCGCCGCAAACCGACTGACCCTGTGCCGTGACCTCCAAGCTTGCTTTCACCTGTAGGCGTGCAACGTGGCAAAGAGACGCGTGCCGGTGTGCATGTGCAAATACCAAATAAAGAATCTTTTTCTAAACTTTCCAATCAGAAGTATACTGTAGTTGTGTAAACAGTTGCCCATAATACTTCTCTCTATTATGTAAATAATTTCCCTTTATGCTGTTGCATGGCAATGCTGTTGTTTAAACATTGTATATTTATAGTTGTACCCTTCTTTTATGTTGCATAGATCTCAAGATATTTGTGTGATCTATGTAAATATTTTCCTTTATTTGGCTACTTACTCCTAAAATCTCTTAGATAATTTATTTGTATGAGCCATGAGCTGGACAGTTGTCTTGATCATGGGTGAACATGTAGGTATTCTACTAGTCATGCCTGGTAGTAATAACAATCTTTTCCTGGAATGGTTGCTTAACAGGATAAAAATTTGTTGGGTTGCCAAAATATGCACAATAATATTTCTTGGTGGTGTCTAGTAACTGGACATTGTTTCGTGAGAGTTAGTGGTGTTCTGCTAACAGTTGAGTCATTTTTGGTTTCTAAGCAGCACTCCACTGCTCTCTTGCCCTGTACCTCCACGTCATATAATCTAATGTGGTAAGATGATTGAAATATGTGTGGGAGTTGCTGGAGAAAAGTATGTTATCAATGACACATTCCTGTTTATAGAATGTTCTCCTCAGCCTATCAGACAAGGTACACCTGTCGGCTGGAGAATCATTAGGCTACAAGTTTTGCAAGTTTTCCTACAAGTGCAATTTTTATTTGATTGCAATTTTGATTTCATTTTGGTCACCAGCACGAAACTGAAAGACCCATGATTGATCATAGAGTCTTTCAGTTATTAGAAAATATAATAATTAAGATCTAACTGAAAAAGGTGATGGGGTATTCATAGTTCATAGTTTAAACCTGGACAAACCTCCATGTATAAAACGCTTTCTTTCTAGTGTGGATAATGAATAAATAACCTGTGTGCTTGGATGGGGTCCTGTTACTATCCCTTATCTGATGGCTAGTCTCAGATTTATTTCACAGTTGATCCTTCACTAAGCCTCCATTGTCTGTCGCAACGCCCTGCAGCAGCATGGCGCAGAAAGAGAAGCTTCAGTGCCTGAAGGACTTCCACAAAGACACCCTGAAGCCGTCACCTGGGAAGAGCCCGGGCACCCGGCCCGAAGACGAGGCGGAGGGGAAGGCCCCACAGCGGGAGAAGTGGGCCAGCAAGCTGGACTTTGTGCTGTCGGTGGCAGGAGGCTTTGTGGGCTTGGGGAACGTATGGCGTTTCCCGTACCTCTGTTATAAGAACGGTGGGGGTGAGTGCTGTGGACTTCCTCTGGGTGGTAATGATAAAGCACGATGGAATGCATTATGATTTCCCGTCCTCTCTCCCTTGACTGGCATTCTTTTCTTTGCGCTCCCCTCCCAGGTGCCTTCTTAATTCCGTACTTCATTTTCCTGTTTGGAGGAGGTCTGCCTGTGTTCTTCCTGGAAGTGGCTTTGGGTCAGTTCACTTCTCAAGGGGGAATCACCTGCTGGGAGAAGCTGTGCCCCATCTTTACAGGTGAGTGCTGCCACATTCACTGGAGTCTGCTGGAGGGCAGACACACAACCTCAACATGATGCTACTGGATTATCCATAACTAGCATCTGCTTGACAGCATGTTATTCCGCATTATATATGAAATATAAGATCTGCCTTTGTGGACTTGAGATGGACAACATGCATTTAGGCAAATCCATAGTGTGTGTGTATGTGTGAGTGCATCCCACATCGGCCAGGCATCTTGGTTGTTACCCTGCCTTGACCATGTGCTTTGATGGACAGGCTCCCTGGTCAGAACATGACCCTATACTGCAAAAGCAGTTTTTAAATGGTTGGGGTCATTGTTTTAGTCAACGGCTCTTTGGTTCCTAAAAAAGAGCTTTTATGAAGGGAGCATAATGTACTGATGGCTTTTAAATGTTTACACTGACACAAAATCCTTAGCTTTTGGGCACTGAGCCGTAAAAACGCTTTTATGGTTACTGAACAAATATTAATGGTTATACAAGGCAATTACTGCCAGGCAGCAAACATGTTGATGACATATGATGTTTGCATTGATTTGCATTAAAGGTTGAGTTTCTGGCTTGTGGTGGAGTCTCTGTAAGATTCCAAATCTAATCAGAGTTGTTGTGTTCCTTCTAATCTTCCTGGCTGGGCTTTCCTATTTGGGAAAGATCTGTTTGCCTAGTGCCACTCAAAAGCTCATAAACATAGGGGATTGAGTTATCTGTTGCTAGAATACATGTAGTTATGACATTTCTCAAGCTGCTGCAGTTCGCCCATGCTTTTGTGGGCAGTGCTGAAGATGGCAGACTGCTCTGTGATGGGTGAGAAAGAGCTCTCTGTATTCTGAAGATCCTTAGCTGGGCAGTGTACTCTGTCCAGTTCTCTGTGGCAGGGATTACCGCCACTCCAATCACGCATTTGCGTGTGGCCCCTGAGCTTTGAGGGCCCCCTTTTGGCTACAAACCGTCATTACACTGTTAGGGTGAGGGGCCCCAAGTAATTCTCGCAGTGGTGCTCCGGAAACAACAAAGCCCCCCCTATCTATTCTTCTACTCGCTGGGAATCTAGTCTGTAACCCGTTGGGGAACCTGTCTTTCTGTCCCGCGTTACCCTCTTGCCATCTGCTTATTAAATGATAATATGATTTTCCCTTCACCGGGGCTACATCAAAAGCCAGAGCCCATGACTATAAAAACAGACATGTAGTGGCTGTACACAGACATAACAATTGCACACACACACATTCCTCACTGATTTATTGCTGACACAAATGCATAAATGTTCACTGTAAATTATTTCCTCCAACACATTCTCTCCCCCACAACAGACAAAGCCCCTCAAGATTTCGGCATGCACTGAGTGCGCTGATTTTTTCGTTGCCATGGCAGCACGACAGGAACGCAGGGGGGGGAACGCTAAGCTGAGATCTAAGGCAGAGACACGAATCCTGTTGACGAATGGCTGTCATGCCAGTCCAGTAAATGCGTCCTTCCCGTCCAGCTCGTAGAATTCAGCGGGCGGAAAAGCGATGGGTTGAAACCCGTTTTATTGCCCAGATCTTGCCATAAAGAGTCAGTACTTCATGTTCTCTGACTAAAAAAGGATCAGGGAGGGAGGTGTGGTGGCAGAGTGGAAAACCACCAGGGTTTCAGGGCTCGCTGTTGATAATTAGCTGGTGTGCTAACAAAGGACCTCTGGAAAACATGCCTGTCAACTTTGCAAGCATTCTGCAGGGAGACAAGGGCCCACAGGTGGCCTGCGCCGTTTTTCCATTCAGCTTGGCATAGTCTCCACGTCCCATTGTCCTCCTCCATGCATTGATGTCATCCGATCAGTGACACCTGCCTTCTTACCTCACACCTACAACTAAGACCTGGAGCAATTGCATCTGCCGGTTTTTGTCGGTAATACGCAAATGACTTTTGCTGGTATGTGAGGCTCGTCATTTGGGGTAGAGGAGAAGGATCCTGCACACTCCAGTTTAATCACATAAAAAAAGTCTAGTAGGGACCATGACGATTGCAGGTTAACTGATATTAGGGGAGTTAAGATCATCATTATTCATCAAGATTCATCATTATCGATTATTTTAGGTGTTGATTATTTTAGGTCGATCTGTAATGAGTGTTTGGGGGTAAAATCCTCCTTAAAAATATTCCTACTCTCTTGATGCTGCAAGCAGATGCACAAAGTAGCAGCACCAACACGTGATTTTACAAAATGTACAAAATTCATGAAGGAAGCACTAGTTGATGATTTTGGCACTAACGCTGGTTTGTGCTTTCATACTTTTGGGAAACACGCCTTCGGTAGCAGTGGTCAAGATTGAGGTTTTTAACTAGCTAGCTAAATAAAACATAATAGATATACATGATATATCATATCGGTATTGGCTGATATTTGTTAACGATAAAGACAGCAGTGATATGAATTGTCTATGTTGCCAGTTACTTAAATGTTATCAGTATTAAATGTTATCAATAAGTTAGCAGCACTAGAACTAAAGACATTACTATTAAAATAATGGAGATGATAGCATTGGACGATCAGCGATTTTTTCGTAGTGGAGGATTAGGGATTTCGTCGGCTCATTCACCACTTTGGCTCATTCACTTTGATTATCAGTGTAGATCAAAATTTCCACATCAGTGCACCACTAGTTAGTTGTCAGATAGTGCTTCCTTCATGTCTTTGTTTTGCTCAGTAGTTGGCCTTCTTAACAATTGACGCTGCCTTGTTCTTCCTGTTTAATAATAACAATACAAAATAACGTTATGAGTATCTTTCTTAGTATTCTGTTAACAGTGTGTAATTACGTTCCCGTGGTCATATTTGTGTTTTTTTTTAATGAAGGTAAAATATGTTTCAATTTAATTACAAAAATAATCGATTCGTGGTTGACATTAAAAGATTTCTGATGCATTAAATCGTTCCCTAAATAACCTGTATCAAACTGAAACACCCCAACTGAAACCAATTTTAACTCTTATAAATCTCTTATAAATCTGTCCCTGAACACATGTAACACCTGGAAAGGATGCACGGGCACTGATGGGTCGCCTGTCTTTCAGGAATCGGCTATGCGTCTGTGGTGATCGTCTCCCTGCTGAATGTCTATTACATCGTCATCCTGGCCTGGGGACTCTATTACCTTCTGCAATGCTTCCAGCCAGAGCTGCCGTGGGCCAAGTGCAGCCATCCTTGGAACACAGCGAGCTGTGTGGAGGACACCGTGCGCAGGAACAGGAGCCTCTGGCTGGCCGTCAACACCACCAACTTCACTTCTCCTGTCACTGAGTTCTGGGAGTGAGTAGCTTGAGCGTCCCCCAGCTTCCTCCTGTCGCTTAGTGATGCCTGTCTGCTCCGTCTCGTGTCCTTCTAAGTCTCTGTCATTTTGTCAGTCATGAAACGTGGATTCCATGTGCAATCCGGATAGATGCATCTTATGTTCTTTAACGTTTTTTACTATTCTTGTGGGCATTTACCCCCCCCTCCCCCCCACCACCCCACCCACAGGCACAATGTTCTCAGCATCTCCAGTGGCATCGAGGAGGTGGGCTCCCTTAAGTGGGATCTCGCTCTCTGTCTCCTGGCCGTCTGGATCATTTGTTTCTTCTGCATCTGGAAAGGGGTGAAGTCAACAGGAAAGGCGAGTTGACCCTAGCTTCCTCCTTTGGCAGGCCATGCCTTCACTTGTTGTTATCCTTGACCCCATTGACAGCAATCCCACTATGCACCGTTCCCCGCCCTATTGGAATTTCTCTTCCACACCATAACAGGAATAGTGCGACTGACCCATTCAGTATTTCACTGGCAGGTGGTGTATACACGCTTTTCTGTGCACCCAAACTGCCTTACTTCCCACACAGGAAATATTATAGCATCATGAGAATGTTGTTTTATTTAGGTCATTCTTTGTACTTCTGTCATTTGTGAGTATTTCTGCTGTCTAGCACTGTCTGTCATACTACCAGAGAGACAATGCCAGTAAGTGATACTCAAAATACAGACTTAATGAGCAGCATACATGGGAGTTTCTGCCCCTTTTGGGCCCGACACCCGTCTAACATCTACATACTAGCACATTCCTGTACCTTCAGTATCAAATGATGTTGCAGCATGGTGACTCATCTGATTATCAGACTGAAAACACCAGGGATTCAGCTGAAAGGAAATTAAGTGGGAAGCTTAACTTGTAGCTTGAAACATTATGCACACCAGTGTGTAAACCGAGATGATAATGACATGTATGATGTCCCAAGGTGGTGGAGGCCCACGGGGAGGACCTTAGGGCTTAGGGCTGCTCTCAGGGCCTCTCATATTTCTTATGGGGCTGTTGATGAGCTTTACAAATGCAGATAATATACGTGCCCACAAGGCACACACGTACGCTTGGTCCCCGTCGGTGACTGGCGACTGGCTAGTTTGGGGTCAGCGGAGTACAGACTGCTGGCATACAGGCGCTAGACGGGCCGAGTATAACTGTCTGAATTACTGCTTTCTCTAACGTACCGATGTGCGTATGTATGTTTAACAATGGGTTTGGTGATTAGTCTCCGTGAAGGGTGTTAAACCCCGTTGAAAGTGATTCATGTTTTGTTCTAAAATGGTAACACCTCGCTCTCAAGTGGAAGCAATTCGGCAATGAAGTCATTTTTCAATTTTGAGAAGCTGATCATGTTTCCCCATTATGCTTAATGAATAAAAAAAAAATAAACAAAAGGAAAGTGCTGTAGAGTTGCTGTGGATAAAGTATACGGCTCTTGTTAGTGTGGGAATGTTAGAGAGGATGGACTGAGGATTAGTGATGTTTTTAAAAGTATTTGCCAGATGTCTTTAAAATGTGTGTCAAGGGAAAGATATTCTGATAGTGCTCTTTGTTTTTGTCTTTTCCCAGGTTGTTTATATCACGGCGACCTTTCCTTTTCTTATGCTGCTGGTCCTGTTGATCCGTGGCGTTACTCTGCCTGGAGCATCTGAAGGAATCAAGTTCTATCTGTACCCAGACCTCAGCCGACTGGCTGACCCGGAGGTAGCAAGCTGCCCCGCTGCACGGCTATATTTTCTCCTCATTGGTTTCCCGTGAGGCGGAGCAGTACGACGTTTCCGGCGACTCGTAGCGTGCCTGTCGCCGCGGGTGCCGTTCTCGAGGGAATGGCTGACATTCGGGCCCTGTTGCTTGACAACGGTCACACTGCTGAATGTTTTACCTAAACATACGCGCATGGAAAAAAAAAAGAGAAACACAGACCGAAATGTCTGACAGTTGCTGCCTTTCACGCCTGTTTTTTTTTGTCGTGTTCTTGTTTTGTCGTTGAATCACATGATACGGAGCAAAGCTTGGTCGCCTTTGGTGGTGTCCATTGCCCAAAAAAAAACGCCATGTTGACCCGGACGTTGACTTAAAGGCATGACATGACACTATCGTTCCATATATGTGAAAACATCCATATTCACTTGTGTTTGCCCCTAGGTCTGGATTGATGCAGGAACTCAGATTTTCTTCTCCTATGCCATCTGTCTGGGGGCGATGACGTCACTGGGGAGCTACAATAAGTACAAATACAACTGCTACAGGTGAGGTCTCTCACCTAGGGGGGGCAAGGAGGTGCAGTCTGGTGGAGGAGAGGGGACAGGGAGGGTGCGGGGTGGGGGGCATCTGTGTTGATTAACAAA
>JAODKN010000104.1:9709293-9722257 GCA_026774425.1 Petrocephalus zakoni | reverse complement strand
CCCCCCCCCCCCCCCCCCCCCCCCCCCCCCCCCCCCCCCCCCCCCCCCCCCCCCCCCCCCCCCCCCCCCCCTGTTCTTTTTGTCCTATCCAGAAATCTTCAAGCTTTGCATCTGCCTTGGCATTATCAGTAACTGGAGGTGATAATGACATCTGCAGATCATACCAATTATTCCCAGGATTAAAAACAAAAATGCAAATAAACTCCAAGACACCAGTACAAGCACTCGTTTGCCATGCCTGGTTTACTAAAACACACAATGTCAATGTCACATGTGCAACGTCAAAAGTCCAACCATCGCTCACCCTTGACTCAGGTTACAAGTCCACAGTGTGTGTCTGGCTTTCTCTGGCATGGAGCTGTGCAGCAGATGGGTCCTCACAGTCCATGAACTGTCCTGGAGTTGCCTGAACCAGAGGGTTCCTACTTATCACCAATTCCAGCTTGTCGCCGGTCTCCGTGATAAGAGGCAGAGCCAGACGGCAGTCCGAGTCACTTGTGCGCACATGGTTCACCTGTGGTATAGAAATTCAGGTTATCACTTTATCGGTCTGTCTAGTACAAGGACAATTTCTGTCTATATTCTGCCAATACAATATCCTGTAATAATAAGTTCCACAATAAGTTTTATCTAAAGCTTTTTTTACACGCCATTATTCTAGGAAGGTTCACATTAGCGATTATTAGCTTTTACACAATCTAGGCCTAAGTCACAAGTAATTTATGTTTTAACTGTATAGCCTGCTATTCCTCAGCTAGCTCTTTCACTGCTTATCACTCTTGCAGTCTTATTGTGTACAGAAGCAATTATCTGCTCACCTACCACATAGCAAATATATGTTTGTTGACGGTGGCATTTTCGTGGTTCATTAGGCACAAATCAGGCTGAATTTAAAAGGCAAACAGTGGGAGCACAGTACCTGGAGAATCCGGTCAAGAGGCTTCAGCCCAGCTTTGTCAGCGGGACCTTCTGGCCGGACCATATTAACATAAATGCCGTTCTCAAGGTAGCCATCTGATATACTGAAGCCAAAGTCATGAGTCTCCAGATCCTTCATTATTGTCATCTGAAGTCAGTGGGAAGGCAATATTCTCAGGCATTTACACCTGCACTCTGCTCTGCTGCCATCATCACATAACCCCCGAATTCTCACCTATCGAACTATTTTTTTATATTATCAGCAATTCAAAATTACTTGATTCCAATTCAATTTGTTCAGTTATTACCGTCATCACCATTTCTGTTCTTAGCAAGCGCTATGGGGAACGGGACAAACTGCTAACTGCATGTGTTGGAGACAGAAAAGGAAGGACGCCGGCCGACATCAGCGGGAGGCTTCTGTAAGGCACCTTCAGCAGCTCCAGGGCGGTGGGAGATAAGGACCCCTCCAGCTCCTCCTCCATCCTGTCAGGTGTCCAGGCGCTCTCACAACCAATCAAGAAGTTGTTATTCTTGGCATTGCTCATCCGCAGCGGGTTCACCGAGTCATGTGACTTGTGCGAGTCCATATCCAGACTGAGAATGCTGCCACTCATTATCGATGCCTGCAGGTGGAGGGCAGGGGAACAGCATGCATCGTGGCTGCTACAATCACGAATGAGTCTTTTTTCCTAAGCATTTTAAATATCAAAAACCAAACATTTAAATGGCAATGCAACAGATTCTTGTTGAAATATTCGAAAATGCAGGTTTTTATATAGGTTAATGCATAAAGGCTTAAGTGACTGAGTTACCTCAATCTCCCTTAAAAGCTCCGACTGCCCACAGGTCTCTAGATCCTCCAGGGCTTGGGACCAGAGCGTGTCCTGCTGGTCCAGTGCAAGGCTCCGCACATCATTTCTGGACCATCGCAAGGACAAATGAGAGAGATGTGCTTAACGGCATTGTGTGACTGCCAGCCAAACTGGGCTAGCCATTAGGCAGCTGCAGGGTCTCGTCCCAGTGTGAAACTGAAAATTGTTGCGCTCGATCCAGAATTAATAGTGATGCTTTTACAGAAAACATGGGGGGAGGGAATACAATGCAATAATATGACTGGCTGTACACTGATGCCATGTAGCCAAAGCAGTAGCAAACAGGACGAGGCAAATGAGAGCTGCTTCATGCATGAAGTAAAGGGCCCTGGAGACGGAAAATCAGTGAGTGTGATGAAGCAGTGGAGAGAGAGAGCGAGCGGACGGGCGCGCGGGAGAGAGAGCGAGCGGACGGGCGCGCGCGAGAGAGAGCGAGAATCAGAATGACTAACACACAAATCTGTGACATTAAATCTGCAATTACGTCAAACGTAAAGCACCCAATGCTGAGTGGGTGCCTTTTCATAAGATGGTAAAATCTTTTATCTGAAAATGGCAACATCATCAGGATTCATGTAGAAAGGTACACATTAAAATGTGTACAGGTGTTAAGAAATATGGAAATCCGTTTTGAGTTTGGTATCAAGCAAAACGTTCATATTTTGCAAGTGGTTTCTGAAAATCCCTGATTTCTATGGAATGTCATTGTCAATATTTGAAATGATTTGAATCTTATTTAAATTACATGTAACAGTATTCGGCAACACATCGCATTAACTGCACCTTTGAATGCATTTTGTTTATACAAGTTATAACTAATATCAAAGGGCCCATTTGCAGTTACCATACTGATGCTTAAGGGTATTGGCTCTTAGTCAGCATTTGATTTTAAATGGATGTATCAGCAGTGTAGGATTTACTAAAAACTGTATCCAGTGTTTCAGGAAGTTGATATTGTTAGATTAAAAACAATGCAGAAAGGGTTACCTTACCCAGAATGCCTGTCCCAGTTGTTGTTATTGAACTCTTCATTACTTATTGGGAATTTTTTGCACCCACCAGTATGGGGTGCATTTTTGTTTGGTTTTGCTGTGTGCCACTCATCGGGTTCCAGGGAAACATCTGTAACTAGATGGGTGTGGGTTCCTGCAGATAAGATAAGATAAGATAAGAGCATTAGAAAAGCCTTCTGGTAGGTATACGTAGGAGATATTTCCTGTTGACATTACCTGGGCCTCCACCACCAATATCAGTGCTGGATCCAGAACCATCCCAGGATTCCATTGCAGAATCCACACTTGGAATCGTGCCAGAGTAGATCCCGGACAGCCTACTGGACTTCTGGGAGTCATCATCAGCCCCATCATTTACCAATGCAGATTTCTGTCTTTCTGTACCAAGCTCTGAAAGGGGACAGACAAATATATAAATCTACTGAATTTCTTTCTTTGATTGCCAAGTTCCATGATGAGTTGTGTAAAGTGAGCCACCATGTAGTGCAGGAAACCCAAAGAGCTGATCTTTTGAGGAGTTCCTCATCATCTGCTGAGCTTTCACGCTGCCCTCCGTTCCTACCGTTGACTTGCTTCTTGATCTTGAGAGTGACGGTTTCTCCTGCCACCTGTAGCAGGTGGATGGCTTCGCTCAGTGGCTTCCCCTTCAGACTCACACCATTAAGAGCCAGAATGCGGTCCCCTATGTGGATAGCTCCAGTCCTGCCGGGCCAGCAGCAGCTTTAGTCACGAGGCCAACAACCGACGGCGAGGTCAGTGTTTTTGGTCATTCCCCATACGTATGGAAAGTAATTACATCGGAAATAAACACCATTTAATTTTTTAATTAAATTCCGAATGGCATTAAGAGGGAGATACACCAAAACCAGGTGTAACAGATACACCTAGACCAGGTGTAACAGATACACCTAGACCAGGTATAACAGATACACCTAGACCACCACCTGCAATCAAGTACTCACCTCTCAGCAAGACCCCTCTTGGAAAGTCCTGAGATGACAATTGGGTCAAAAGGCTCTTCAGTCCCTGAGATGGTGATGCCCAGCGGCCCGCCAAATCTCTGCAGCTCGACAGTGTAGACGATGCAGCCAGACATGTCCTGCTCATCTTAAACACAGAAACAGCACTCACAAAACTCACTGATGGCTATGGCGCGTCCCTCAGCCCATCGAAGGCTATGGCGCGTCACACAGCCCACCGAAGGCTATGGCGCGTCACAGTACATCTTCCACATGCTGAGGTCCAGCTGCACCTTATGTCCCAAGAACCTGGTCAATCATACCATCAAAGCAGTACACTAGTACACATCACAAGGCCCATTTTTTGATTTGAAAGAAAACCCACAAATCTTTTTAGTGATGCTCCCTTAAATACATAATATAGCAGCACTACCCCAGAATGGCTCACAGTCATTTCATTTTTACATTGTTAATCCACAAAAACCAAGAACACAAAGAAGTAAGCTGGGCCATCGTCCGGCCACCTGCGTCTCACCAGCATTGTCCTCGTCCTTCTGGATCTTCAGCTTGACAAGGTCATCTGCCTGCTGGAGGAGCTGCAGAGCGTCATCCATCGTGCAGCTTTCCAGGCGAACGTGGTCAATAGCCAGCAGCTTGTCCCCGGGCTCCAATGTCCCCGTCCTGTGGGAGGGGATGAGAGCGAGCAATCCCAGCGGCTCTGGATAGACTGAAAGGATCAGCTTCTGAAAGTCTGTGCCGTGGAGGGCTGCGTTGCCTCTAGCTGGCTTTAGTATCCATCCACATTTCAGAGGAGGAATTAGCAAAAGAAATGACACCAAATAAGATGAATCTGGCTAATAGGCTAATATTCACTATCTGCTCCTTTCTGTGAGTAATACATTTAGAGACAAAGGAGACTTTTCAGAAACTCTTTCCATATATTCAGAGAAATATATTCACACTGGAGTTAGATTTGACACAAACCTGTGTGCTATGCTGCCCTTCCTGACATCCGAGATTATGAGAGGCTGTCCAGCTTTTTTACGTGCTTTTGGAGGAAAAAGAATGCATTTACATTTCTGAAGTATAGCAGTACAGAGATGATGTGTTTTTTTATTACCTATATGTCAACCAGATCCACAGTACAGAGTCACTGATCAAGAAATCCCAGCAGCTTAAAAAAATGCCTTTGGCCGGAGTAAGTAAATTATCCAGCATTTTCCCAAATTTATGCTGTATAAATATCCCTTCCGGGATCTATGAGCATTTTCGGTTACCTTCAATGACAGATATGCTTTTCTAACATTTCAAACTCAGCATGTCAGTCTTATTGTCCAAAATGGTCACTTCTGAAGGGTATTGTGAAACTTGAATATGAGTTCAACCAAATAAAAATCCAAAACCAGAGTAACTAAGATATTAAAATAAATAGAAAGTTACATATAACAACGTGCAAACATCTAAATTTACCAGGCGGTCAGGCTTAATCGCAGCAGATAATTAAGGATCGGCAACTGGCTGTTGACCACAGATGCTCACCACTCAGGGTGATGCCAAGGTCCACACCTCGCTTCCTGGGCAGCTTCACATTAAAAGTGCCACTGCTGGGGACCACCGATTCTGCCAGTCAGAAGGGAGAACCAGCAAAACCAGTCTACCCAGCAGCACACCACTGTCACATACCTCTTAGTTACAGCTAGCGAAATATTCTATATTGGAAATGAAAATGACCTCTATGGAATGATACAAATGGAACATGCATTTCCAGGTTATTTAATAATATTGAGTACTTTTTTTTATAATGCAGAAGCAATTAAGTTGTCCGTTGTTATTAAACATTCACATAACCAACTTTCTTTTCTTGACGCAGCCCTGGACTAAAAATCATATCATATGGTACGAAATAATTATGTACTCGTTCGCAAATTTTGAGAACAGTAGTCTATTTAATGTACATTCAAATTTCTATAAATGTACATTCAAGGTTTTTAAAGCTTTTGATCAGCACCTTTAAAATAGGCAAAGGCCAATGAACAGCAGGATAATATTGTCATCACCCTTAATAGTCTGAGGAATTGCCAAACCTGCCACATCAAACTCGATTCCCAGTGTCACACGACTGGTCAGAGCAGCATCCTGGAGAAGCTGATTGGCCTCTTCTAGTGTCCCATCTTCAGTCAAAATGCCATTTATGGACAGCACTCGGTCACCAGCCTGAAGCAGTCCACACCTGTCAGCCAAGAATACACACGTTTTGGAGAGAGAGCTCCTCAACCATTTCAGAACAGGCCAGCTTACAGGCAGGGCTCGAGTTGTCATGGGATGCACATGGATGCCATCCCCATAAGAAAATATACACCCCCCCTCTCGCTGTCCACTTAAATAATTGTTAGCTGCATAGCATAGGGGTACTGAACTGTGGATTCTGGTCTACATCCAGACTATACTGAAACTATTTAATCCTGACCAAAGTGATCCACTCAAAAAATATCTTTGCTCCCCCCCCCCCAATTTTTTATCATGACCCCAACCTAGGGGTGTAGCCAGTAATTTTGGACCCCCTGTCAAAATGTTATATTATAGAATTTTACATGTTCAAGGGCCTCTGTAAAATTGTAGGGCCCCTAAATGTGCCCGGGGATCCACATCCCTGCTGCGCCCTTTCCCCCACCATTCCCACCTAAAATATTTTTACAGCTTGACCACAGCGACGGGCCGCACTGGACAGCAGCAGAACGAGATGTAGCTGATAAGGAGGACTGATGTCTCCACCTTTGACTTCAATTCCCTCCCTTTTTAACACTGTTACTGTCTTATAAAGCATATGGAAATGTTTCGAGGTGCAACTAGCCGCACTGCCAAGTGTAATATCAAGAACTAAAGGGTGCCAAACACAAAAGGACGCGATAAGTCAAACCAAACTTATTGGATTATTTTTGGGTGATTTTTTTCCAGTAAACACTGTAAAAACATGCTGGTATGTCAACCCTTCGTATGTTTAATGCTCAGTCCAAAAAGTGAACCTTGCAGACAAGATCATACCTCCAAATTTATGTTCCAATGAGCGTTGGCTCAGATCTGCCATTGGCAGAGAATAAATTAGCTTAAGTTTGCTGGATACATATCTCGTGGAATACAAGAAGTATACATATACAAGTGTACATTTAAGCAAGTAACAAACCCTTTATCCAATGACATTTACAGAGGCTGAAGGCTGAATCACTGTGCCGAATACTGAGAAGGTAATGGAGGACAGCCCACAACACTGAAGAATGTAAATTACAATGCAATTAACTCACAAAATGAATGAAAAGTTGTTGTAATTAGATATTGGAGCGCTATTGTGATTAAGTCTGATGTCTGTGGTAGCAGGATATGGAACATATTGAGTTCAGCTACACTTGAGTCACTAACTCTGATCTACGCAGTCATGAAGTTTCAGTAGATCTGTCCATTAATAACTAAAATCAGATAAGTGTGATCACTGAAACTGCAAGAGTCATAAAAACAGTAGATTAGGAGAGATGGGGGTTATTATAAATTTATATCAAAGTGACACCGTCCAATAATCAGTACCCTACAAGACATTTTGTACTGTTGCTCACAGGAATTGTATGAGACTCAGACATCGATTGCTTGTTTGTTCAATCGATATTGGTACTGCACTGTAATGTTCTCACTATCAGTAACGAGGATTTAAATAGACTTAAACAAACCAACATATTATTCACTTATCAGGAGTAAATAATACCCCATTCAATTTCTGTTTCGCTGATCACAGCTAGAGACATAAATAAATGGTCAGACAGTGCAATTGAACTGTGGTCCCATCATTTAACCAAGCAATCCTTCTGAACACCTTAAACACTACAATTCCTGCTGGTTACAATATACTGATCAAACACCCATTATACAAAAGCGTTGAGGTATATATTTGGAATCTGGAATCCCATTATGTTTTTATATTTGTATCAGGCTCACTTGATGTGTGGGTACAACTTACCTCTCAGCAGGGCTGTGGGGGCTGATAGAGCGAATTGCTGGGGGGGCACTCAGCGTTTCTGTGGTAAAAACACCCCCTTGCAGCTGAAGGCCAAAGCCATTGAGAGGATCCCCCAGTATGGTGACATCACAGGTCTCAACATGCACAATCTGCCCCCCCGGAGCCACAGTGCTGGATGCCAGGGACACTGCAGTACCAATGGGAGAGTGGGGTAAGACTCACAAGCCTTACCCAACATACAGTGCTCATACAATGCTCATACAGTGCTCAGTAGCCATCAGCCTCATCATGTAAAGGTGACTATTTATCCATCACACACACGGACGGCACATACGGGAGCTCTTGTGCTCCTTGACTCTTTGCCTTCTGCTCAGCATTGAGCTGTGGGGACTGGTGGGGAGGATGGAGCAGGCAGGAGATATGGGACAGGGCACAGGGCAGGAGGGCTGGCTGCCCAAGCCTGAAGTGCTGGTGGAGGCAGGAGACATGCTGCTGGACGCTTGCAGAGAAACAAGAGACCACCGTCCATAAGTTAGCACACAACTATTCCGAGAAATAAGAAATACATCACAGTGCATAATGATGATAATAATAATAAATAATAACAACAACAACAACAACAACAACAACAATGCAGTAGAAGACATCACTGTAGTAGTGAAGACTACTGGATTTCATTGCATCTCAGCCATTAATTGCTTAAGTTATCAGAATTTGATGCAGGTCCATCTGGTCCCTCTTGTAAATCAGAATGAGAATACTGTGCCTATTCATCGAGGAAGCATCCTCGCCCCTATACAAGAATGTGACTGCTTTCATAGTCAAGCTCCCAGTATTAGAGGAGCAGATATTTCTAAAAATACCAGATTAAATATATGTTTTTGAAATCCTACATTGTCATAATCAATGAAGACATCAACTGCACACTGTCCATAGGAACAATGCAACAAACCTCCAAAATAAACCGACAAAGTCTTTGGCGTTTCCAGTGAGATTCCATTGGTAAAAACTTCACTTAGGGGGCACAAATACTTAGGAGTAACTCAGTTACTACTGAAGTACAGGTCATGAACAAATATAGTAGCTACCCGAGATAATAGATGTGTCATGATTCATTAACGATGAACGGGCAGTATGTGACCAAGTTTAGTATAATACTATATAATATTACACATAATATAATACTATATACTTTTCGTGCCCCTCAAGTAAAGTATTACCATTTACTTTAAGTATTTTTGTACTAAGATTACCTAAGATTTCATGCTTGTGTGGTATAGCTGGTATTTAACCTAGAGCACATGTGCCCCCAGCTGTCTGTAAAGCACACAGCGGCCAGCCTTGCTACTTACACTTGCAGGGCTCCTGGGGGGCTTGGCTGCTGGTGCCCCCCCAGGCGGCCTGGCACTGCCCTGGGTGCTGGGCATGACAATAGTTGACACAGGGGTCCCAGCAGTGGTGCTGCTCACTCCGCTGCACCTTCACTGCACACAGAAACGTAAATTCAGCATCTGCACCCTAAGAACCACAGACAGCTGGCTGAGTGCAGAGCAGAGACTTTATCTTGCAGGCTAACAACATTGTCAGATTCAGACTTTAGTCCTGGGTGTGTGGCTGGCATTGTGGAGATGTCAGTATCTCAGTGAGTTTCCCCATTAACATCAGAGTAACCCCAGGAGGCAGATCTTGGACAATCCGTCCTTACGTTTACTAGCCAATCTGGCAAGAACAAGAAACAGATGAGTTCGCAACATCTGTGATCTTCGCATTAAAAAGGCCTTGTTCTTTCATTTACTTTGGCAAGCACGATTTAACAAAGCAAAACTAGGACGAGAGAGAAAAGCTTCTTGGACAATTAAAAGGTTTAATTTACAGCTTTGATTTGATCAGCACGCGGCGCCCTTTCTTGCTTTTGATTGGCTTGGAGATTTTCCAATTAGCCCTTCTTAAGATACACAACACCTGTCATTATATTGAGTGCGAGGCTTTGTGACTTTACCATTTAAACACAATGAATTCAAGTAATGTTTCAGTTATAGAAAGGGCATTACTGCTTTGTTTTTTTTTTCCCCTACTGAGTGAGTTTTCTGAAGTATTACTAAGTTCAAATTATTTCACCATTCCTTTCTATAAAAACACAAATCTGTTTTCATTGTCTATACAGTTCATTTAGGTAGGACAGATGTTTTTTATTCAGAATGCATAAGTACCTCTTATGTTCTTTTCTTCCTTCATATGAAGTGTTTTGTTGGTATGTATGAGTGTGACTGTTGTTCTGACTGAAGTACAGAGGGATGGAGTAGAAAGATTGTGCTCTTGCTTCATTCTTAATTCCAAAGATGTGCTGTTGAATTGTCTCTGAATTACCCATACTGCATCATAGGTGTTCTGCAGTGGACTCGCATCCCTGTCTTCTGCCAAATGCTGCTTGAAATATGCATTGGGCTGCCCCTTCCCCCGACCCAGATTGGGTTAAGTGGTTGTTCGATGGAGATTGATCTTTGACATGAAACTGGGCAACACCAAAGCTAAGAAACTAAGCTGAAGAAACTGTGATCATCTACCTGAGCATCACTATAACTCGCGGGTGATCTGTTACTGAAATACCACTTGGGCCAATATGTGAAAGAACCTCTCTGTCATCTACGTGAATTGCCGTTATTGTCACTGTGCATCTCCCTGTCACTGCACACCTCTCTGGTGCTGCACACCTGTTTCTCGCGGCCTGCTTGGCTGGATCTCCAGGTTCGCTTGGTTGGTGGAGCTGGACAGGAGTCGGGTCGCCTCCAGGACAGAGCAATGCTCTGTGCCGGTGCCGTTGATCGACGAGACGTGATCCCCGACCCGCAGTGCCCCACACCTGCGGCCGAAACGGACAGGCGGGCGGAATGAAGGGCCGGGCTGGCAGCACGATACCCAAGAGATCTGTTAGCTAAGGGAGATGCATTGATGGTTATGTACCATCTGCCTGGAAGTATCCGCTAAATAAATGTACAGCATTTTTACAGGGACGGGACATTGATGGGAATGAGGCTCTGGACGTCTGGTTACCTGCGCTGAAATATGGAGGACATGCAAATGGTGTCAGTGGGACAGAGGCCCAAAGCACATGAGCGCTGATGCAGGTCAGGGGGACCGAGTCAGACTGGTATACCTGTCTGCAGCACTGGCTGCTTTAATCTTCTCTATGACAATGACCTGCTTGTCCCTGTGTGTGGTAGACGTGAGGCTGATCCCCAGAGATGCCCCAGGAGCCTTCTCTATCTCCACCAACCTGGGCCCCGGGGTGCCTGATGTCATATCTGAAGAAGCAGAATCAATCCAACTTAAAGCTTTAACCCCAGCTCCCAGCAGAGGCACAGGGACAGGCCAGGCAGGCGTTTGCCTGGGCCCTCCAGCTGGGCCAATGGCATAGTACATTGCAATGACAAATCTCTGTGTATTATGGAAATAAAGTTCACTTTGTTAATATTATTAGACTTCATACTATGATGGTTGTACATTGTACCATGTCGGGGGAGGGTGCATTGCATGGAGTTGTTTTTGCCTAGAATCGCCGCTGCTACGCACCTAACTCAGTGCAGCCTGTAGAAGTAGTGCATGCCTTTGTGTGTGATTAACTACAAGAAGCATGCTGATGAATCGGGCACACTAAGGCCATACACAGTGAAGTACGGGCAGCTTCCAACCATGCAATGAAACTGTGCAAACCCTCCAAATGACACCCATGTAGAACTTCACATTATTAGTGTTATGTATAACTCACCCAGAGCGGCTACGTCGTACTCGATCTGCAGAAGCACGTCTGGCCCACTGCAGGTCAGGATGCTCAGGGCCTCTGCGTGGCTCTTGTTATGTACAGGCATTCCATCTATGCACAGGATGCGGTCCCCCGCGTGCAGCGTCCCCTCTCTGTGGGGGGAACTCGCAGATGGTTTACTGAATCGCAACAACTTACACACTCACGGTGACATGCGATTGAAAACGCACACAACCCACAGTAAGCATTTTCAGCATTTTCTATTAGCGACAGAAAAACACGAGTACACATATTGAGTTTCACTATTTACACATACCCACGGTGCAGTGCGACGCGTGCCAGTAACTAAATAACTAGTCCAGCTAACCAACCATTTATTGTCACAAAACATCAGTGCTAATATACTTAATAAATAAAATGTATGTAATGCAATTAGTATTAATTATGCATATTGGCAGATACATGTGAGATTTTTAGGTTAGCGTGATGGATCACACCTCTGGGGCTAAAATCTCCCCCCTCCGACCTTGCTCTGTATGTGTGGAGTTTGTATGTTCACCCTGTATAACACAGAATTTGCATGTGAGGGTGCCCTGTAAAGGAATGGTATCCTATCCAGGTTGAACCCCTGACTTATGCCCTGTGTGACCTGGTATATGCTATAAGCTGCCACAGCCCTCTGCTAGAAAAGCATCTGGATGATGGATGGATGTCAGATATTGAAGCTTATTTAGGACAGCACCTGTCTGCTGGACCTCCTGGTCTCACATGGGTAATCACTAGCGGCCGTGACTTACGCCGCTCTTCATGAAAACCACCTGAAAAACAAGGTACTACACTCACTGCAATGCTTGCTGCAAACACCACGCGCAGATAAACACAAACATATAGTGCATTTACAGCATCATGGAAAAGTCATGGAACAGCGTAAAAAGCACGTAGCTACTTACCCCTAAAGCTGTGGCTTTGCCAAATACTAATGTGTTGGGACTGAATACTTATACAAGCAGAATTGTTTAGTTTTTGATTTTCTTTAAAACATTTTCTGATTTTGATTGTGAAAACTTACTATGAGATGCTTTGAGTTTGCAATAAATGTACTGATAGGGATATTATTTGTTTGTCATTTCTCATTCTGGCAAATCTGATCATTTAAGGTGGTACTGAGCTGTCAGACCCTGCTCACCTCGCACGACAAAGCCATAGCTGCTGTCTTCTTTTCGCAGGCGTATGTCGATGGTCTTGGGAATTGAGTTTGAACTACTGTCTGGAGCTGGGTAAGCAGGGAGAGAACACAGTGTGCCATGTTAACTGTACAGCTTGTTGGAGAGAAAGCAGTGTGCCATGTTAACTGTACAGCTTGTGGGAGAGAAAGCAGTGTGCCATGTTAACTGTACAGCTTGTGGCAGAGAAAGCAGTGCGCTATGTTAACTGTA
>JAODKN010000104.1:9684600-9696179 GCA_026774425.1 Petrocephalus zakoni | reverse complement strand
TCACCTAAAATCTTTCAGGCGCATATATATGCAGGTATCAGCTTTTTTCCAAGGTATCGATCTAGCTGAATGGGGGGGCTGCTTGTTTAATAGGAATACGTTGATAATTATGACAATACAGGACAGCGCTTGTGTGTCCTACTGATGCACAAAAAAGTACAAAGCCAGCATTTTGAAAGTAAATTTATTTAAGTCAATGCACCCCAATACAGGCCCAGATCACTCGTTCTCCTCGCTACGCAACCTGGCGTTGGGATTAGTGACCTTGATGGCGAGCTGTGCGGCACGCTCCACGATCAGCTTCCTATTCTTTGAGGAAACGTTGTGGGCAATTTCAGCACAATGAGTCCTATCAAAAAATAATAATAAAAAAAAAGTTATTAAAAAAACATACAACAGCAAATTCCCACAGTGCAATAAATGTAAGACTGCCCTTTACTGTGCTTGGTCTGATATTAAATCAGTTTGTAAGTATGGGCATCCTTATTCAGGGAACTTCAGAGTCAGAACCTACTTTCCAAATGTCTTTAACACATAAGCCAGTACACTTTTACAGCGACATCATGCCAAACCGGCAAAATAGGCAAATGTTCAGCAAACACTTCGACAACTAAATTTGAGAATAAGACAGCACAAAAAACAGAAATGGGCCCTTACATCCCATGTACGTCAACTGTTGAAAGGCCATTTTTTCACGGAACACAGAATAAAAGGCTGCTCTGGATCTTATGCAAGTACTCAGTCATGTTGGTGCAACAGTTTAAGTAAAACCTACAATTTCCCACAGCTGATGGAAAAAAACCATGGAAGCCAGTGTATGCGGCATCTAGCTTAGAGGGCTAAGCCTGTACTCCTGTGACGGACTGGTCGCTGGTTCGAGCACCAGCAGAATAGTCACAACTCCATGAGCCTGTGGGCATGGTCCAACCCCCAGTGACTCTCAGCTATGCTAACCCTACACTGTGACCCACATTCTGCTCTCACCTGCATATGCGCCTGTCAAGGGAAAAAGTTTCCCCATAGGGATTAATAAAGTACATCTATACTAATCTGTAAGCAAGCCATTGTGACCTTTCAAGGTTAACATTCATAGTATGCATGTCCACTGTGTCTGAGTAACTTAAAGGTCCATCAGCACTGGCACAGCACATTCCCTTAGTGTTACCTGTTGCTCATCATCAGGACCTCGAGCTCCTTGACATTGTGCACCAGGAACTTTCGGAAGCCAGTAGGCAGCATGTGTTTGGTCTTCTTGTTGCTGCCGTAACCGATGTTGGGCATCAGCATCTGGCCCTTGAACCGCCGCCTGACTCTGTTGTCAATACCTCTGGGCTTGCGCCAGTTTTTCTGAAATAAAGATACCAGGAGTGAGCCGAAAACTCGGAAAAGGCATTTTAGGACGTCTCGGCAAGCTGGGCGCAGATGCGACCGCACTGGAGCGACCCGGCCGACGTACTGCAATCTTGACATAGCGGTCTGACTGATGGCGGATGAACTTCTTTGTCCTTTTCTTGACAATTTTGGGTTTTCTCAGAGGTCTGAGGGCTGCCATGGTGTCTGGGGGGGTAGAAACAAAAATGATTAAGTAGAAGCAAACATCTCTGCATTTACATCAAAGCCCATTTTCAGGTTCTCAGATGCTCCGAAGATATTATTATCCCCAGTGAGCACTGGGTCCATCTAAAAATCTTGAAAGAATCCTGAAAGATTTAAGCTAAGAATTAGTAACTTAAGTACAAAACACTACAGCACTGGAAGCTGTGCGTCCCGACTGCGTGATAAGACTTAGATACAGCCCGCAAAGCCTAGGATTAGCCGCAATAATACTAGACATTTAATTGTAATAGTAATTACAATTAGATGTACTTGTAATTAATCAGGGAATACTGCAATAAATTGGCAATGGTACGTATGATAGTGTTAGGCGCTTTAGTCAGCGAATGCTATAATGGCGCCTCAGCGCACGGCCAGTCGCCGGCTGCTTCGTGCGACATTAGAGGGGCAACTAACGAACATAGCCAGGCTATTAAAATAAGCCTTCAAACGGGGACGCGGTGCATGTCCCCTGTAAGAGCCGCGATCCGTTTGGAGACCAGAAACCGCGGAATACACCGGCTGCAATCTGAAATCCAGGACCTCATTTTTGTATCCGCCATTTAGCTACTCATTTTATTAAAAAATCGACACAATTTGCAGACATTCAACTATCAATAAGCTTCTAAATACGGGGCACAAAAATATTTCCATTCTTATATATTAAAATAAGAAGATGATTAAAGATTACAGTCACTTACCAAATTTTAGCCTGCCTTCTCCGCAGACAGTAAAGAGGAAGAGGGAGCAACAGCAAAGGATGACGGGAAAAGTAAGCTCAAAATCGGAAGTGAAAATAAAAAAGGTTTTTGTCTTATTTTAAACAAATATATTTGTTGCTTATTGTGCTAAAAGCCACATATATTTCTGTCAATCGATTAATATTACCAATACATTTTGTGATCAAACTGATATGTTTAAATATTGTTTAATACTATATTTATCTTCTAGGATCTGAGGGCAGGCTTGGTCACGTGATCGCGTGCATTATGGGCCGAAGGGCTCGAGCTGAACGAGGGACCAGTAAACGTCACCGGTAACGTTTGGAGATGGATGGTGAATGGGAGAGTAACGTGATGTAATAAATAGTTACACCGTGTGCAAAAGCACTAAATTAATATCGTTATGGTAAGCTTGGGGAAATATAATATGTGGCGGTTTCTATCCTCTATATGCCATTTCGCTCTAAGGAGTCACTCTGTAAAATCGAAAATATGTTGTAGTGTGGAAGTTGGGCATGCGTGTCTTCGTACGTGGTTTTCGCGAAGTGTGGAACTCCTGTCTTCCATCTTTTTCAAAGTACTATTCAGTAAAGTGACAAGAACATAAACAGTATTGTGATTAACGTTAATGAAATGTAACAATGCTGCTTAGGGGCCGCCGGCGTCGACGCTCCTCTTGTGCCAGCATTCCGGCCTGGGCTGTATTCGATCCATCTGTCCTTCCGAGCAGCTTATCAGCCCATCGCACCCTGGGCAGTATCGATGGTATTAAATCAGGACGTGCAGATAAACAAAATCAAATCTGGTAATATTGAAAATATTTATTTTATGTGGTTTTGATATATTGGAACAGCGCAATACTGTAGCATGCTTGGTTCAAAGAAGCCTTGCATTTCGTCCCTCGTTATAAGTATAGCCAATTTTGTTCACATAATTTTATGACTTACACTGGACAGTGTCAGATAGATAAATAAAGCATCTATCTATCTATCCTGATGGAAATTTAGTGTCATTTTACATTTTGTCTGTTTTCTAGCCCTTGGCAGATAACTATAATTAAAGATGAGATTCATCTCCCTTGGACAACAGGACATGTTTGATGTGAAGACATCATTGAAACTGGAAGTAGAAATTTGGAGGATTTATATGCAACTGAATAGTTAAAACCATCAAATGATATCAGTCCTTGTCAAAATTAACCACTTTTAATGACTTTAATTTCTATCATTGTTGATTGGCTTCTGATGGTTCATGGGTTTTATTTTAGCGCTGATAATCCAGGAAGCAATTTCTCAATTTTGTAATGCAATGCAACATCTTACATTTAGTCCATCTCATGCAGGTTTTGTTCTTGCAGCCCTTGTTTCTGCACCTTTCTCCATGCTTGCAGTTCTCCATCTCAAACATGTGCCTCAATTTCCAAAGGATGTCTTTCTTTTTTGTTTCTTCACTCACATCAAAATCATTAACAATTTTCAGTGATTTTCTCAGTTCGAAGAACCTGTCTCTTGTCATGTCGTTCCTAATTATTGGAACTGTTGTTTTATTGGCCCCAAACATGTTTATTCTGCATTAGCTAAGGCAGGCCATGTGGACTGATATGCCACAGAACACCCTTATTTCTTGTGGTGTCGTATTCAGAGACACTCCTTTGATTTGAAGCTCCCCTTTGATTAGTGAATCTTGCCAGATCGTCAAAAAATTTGTTGTCAATGTATTGGTTAAAATACTGAATCGGACTCCAGTGTGCATGAGCTGAAGGGTCACTCCTGTAATCAAACAGCCTAGGTAGCACGGGTGTGAATCTGTTACAGGAAAATATTGAGCAATTTTACTAAATTAAATTAATGCAATCTGTTTAATGGAATACATTTTCACTACCAGTTTTCTGAGTATTATGAGATTTGGTTATTTGTATGATTTACTATAAAATATATTTTATACTGACCTGCAATGAATATAAACAGAAGTAACATATGTTCTTCCTTTTCCTCACCTGACAAATCTACATCTGAATCTCCCCCAAATATCCCGTACAAATGTTTCTCTGATTCTGTTCCATCTCGTACAACAAAGTTGTAATCAGTCATCAAAATAATCCTGGTGTCCATCACATTGGACATTCATAAATGGCTAATTCAATACAAAACTAAACTGCTTTCACACCTCACTAAACAATACCCGATGTTCTTGAACAATGATACATACAAATATTACAACAAAAAGACAACAGGTACAACTTAAAAACTTATTTCCCCTTCCATACAATGTGCCTACTGATATGGCGGCCATTTTGTCAGGTAGGAATAATGAGTTTTACAAAGCCCGCCCCCACGCATGTGGTATCATTGGAAAGCCCGGGATGTCCTCTGTAGTGTACTACGGGAATAAGTAAGTTTATTTGGATCAGTCAAAGGATAGATGCACAAACTAAGTGTGAAAGCATGGGTGGGCTCTGGGGAGGATGTGAAGCACCCAGTGCGTCAGCAGGAGTCGACAGTGGTCGCCTAAGCATGACGTCGGGGACGTGGTCGCCATAATAAACCCTCTGGCACACGGGGAATTCGGAACGAATGGCATGGTAACGGTGTCAGAGCTAACGCCGAACCTGATACCGGACCCGTCCTGTGTGCGGACCGTGCTGCTAATAGGAGGCCGGGTTAGCGGAGCAGCGAGGTAAGGCGTGCGCAGCGGGCCGCGGCCGGCCACCTTACTCTCCCGGACTCGCCGACTAGCTATGCTAAAGTTAGCTGTGCGACTCGCTAGCTGGCTGAGCCTCCGCCTGCGGCTCGGCGCGTCCTCGGTCCGGCCGCCATGCTAGGGGGACAGCGCGCTGGCAGTGCCGAGGGCCGGCGTGTGTGCCGCTTGTAGCCCCAGCGGCCTTCGCCGTGTTTTGGCTAGCGGACGTGCTGCGGGTACGGAGCCCCGGAGCAGCCCACCTGCTCAGCGGCTAGCGGCCGGCTACCGGACCGGCTTCGGTAACGAGCCACCCTAACCGGCAAATGTGCATAAACTCGGGTCAGCGGCAGATTTAAGGCGAGTAGTTACGGCCGGACACGTGACCCGCACGTCACCGCGTCACTGGGGGCGCGCAGCGGCGCCCAGGGCGCCCGGGGCGCCGAGGCACCGCTGGCTAGATACCACCATCCGTGTCAGACACGGAGATGACAGACCGACTCTGTGCCAAGTGAAAGAGGCAAATGTCACTTTCTGTGAGCATTCAGGGTGCAGAGTGGAATGGGACCCCCCCCCAGGCAAATCACCTGTTGACTGTCGCTTTAGGCCCCGTGAGAGGAATGGCTCTGGCAGTTTGGAGGCTGTTTATTCTGTGGCTTTGGCTGGTGCCCATGAGACAGGCGGCCCCATCTGCGGAGGAAGTCCCCGTGCAGCCTGAGCCGGGCGCTCAGTCTCGCTTGACTGTCCCCCGGCCTCCAACTGTAACTGTCACTGTAATGGCCACCTGGCTGTGTTCCTCACCGCCTTTATCACATCGCAGGCGAGGCCATGGCTCTGGGCTCCCCCAGCGTGGACTCCAAAGCGGAGCTGTCCTCTCTGCTGGAGCAGTGGGAAAGGGAGCAGCAGGGCAGCACCCAGGACCTGGTCTCCATCCTCACCAAGTCAGTGGTGCTGCTAACCGATGCTTCAGTACCTTCTTAGCTACAGTTCATTTTATAAGTATCTCTAATAATATGCCTTTATAAAGGACTGTTCCACCTGCTCTCCACCCTATCTCTTATATCTTTTGTTAAAATGTAATTTGTTTAATAAAATTCTCTTAAAAGTGAAAATACACATTATGCATGTTTGTCTTGTTATATTTTCATTCTTTTTAGTTTAGCAGATTTAAGAACTATAAGAATTAAAGCACAATGATTTATTTTTTTTCATTATTATTATTATTTTATTATTAACAGAATCTCCGAGTTGATTGAACGGGAAACGGAGGAGTATCACAAAGCTGATCCCGACCCCTTTGACGACCGGCATCCAGGTCTGTCAGCCTTTATTGATCGGTACAGATATAGCTCCTGCCAGGCGTGTGGCTATGAACATTCACACTGGTACTTAACCCAATACGACGACTTATTTTAATGGCCAGCAGGCTCACTCGGCTAAGCCGGGCTGTGCTTACATGGTAGTTTGTCAGGTTTCTGTTGCAAGAGGTATTACTGCAGTAGCAGGCTGCCTGGTGCACTTCAGTGCCCCGGCGTGGTGAAGGGGTCCCTGTAGTGTGGTCACGTTAAGACCTGATGGCACTCTACCAGAAGCCTGGGAGTGTTCCTCACCTGATAGGAATATCAAGTCTCAAACTACTGCAGCCCTGTGACAAGATCAAATGTTAGTTGTTTGACTCTTTATTGAAAGTCATGACTAGATGAGTTTTTTTTTTTTTTGTCTTTTTGTAGTTATGATTGTTTACCATTTTTACTATAGTAATTTTTTTCAAGTAAAATGGTAAAACAAAGGAAAGCACTAGGATTTTTTTTCCAGTTTGTCTCAGTATGCATTGTGATATGATGCGATTGTGCAAATTTGAATTGAGAATGTCAGAATTAACACATGAGCGGGCTTCTTTTAAAGTGCTGTCAGTGTAATGGTGAACTCCCTGTGAATGTCTTTCCTCATCTTTACCCTGCAGGAAGAGCCGATCCAGAATGCATGCTAGGACACCTGCTCAAAATCCTGTTCAAGAATGATGATTTCATGAATGCGGTACTTATAAATGAAGCCGGGCCCCGATTCTGAGTGGAGTCCTGGTGCAGTTGGTAATGATGCTTCCTGCGTGTTGTTTTGGCAGTTGGTCAACACCTATGTGATGACAAGCAGAGAGGTCCCTCTCAACACGGCAGCCTGTCGCCTTCTTCAGAACATCATGCCTGGCCTGGAAACGGCCGTGGTCTTTCAGGAGAAGGTGGAGCCCCCCTCTCTCTTAGTTTTGCGGGTAGGACATTTGCTTGAGCCTGGCTGCTGATGATAATGGAGATCTGCTCTGCTACAGGAGGGCATTGTGGAGAGGCTCTTCAAGTGGGCCCAGGAGGGGGACCAGACGCTACGCATATATGCAACAGGGCTGCTGGCCGGTGCCATGGAGAACCAGGACATCGCTGCCAACTACCGGGAGGAGAACTCTGTCCTGGTCAGTCTTTTACTGCCTGGTACTATGCAATAGTGTAACCGGCGAATCGAATCAATGCTTCAGTAAAGGCAGTATGTTTCTGCTCATTGTTTTAATAATATCACCGTTAAGGTAATTAGGGTACATTTGAGGCCGGTTGTTTGTTGTCATTGGAGGACCATTTTGTATAACCGCGGGTGATATTTTAAGCACAGCTGAGTGGTGTAGATGCATGTATAAATATAAATAATGTCTCCTGTGGAGTGTGGTGCTGATGGCTGCGCTCTCTGGCCAGGTACCCCTGATGTTACAGCGTCTGCGGGAGCTGCAGGAGAAGGAAGCCGAGTGCCGGCAGGATTTCAAGCGGCCAAGTCCCCGGAAGACCCTTGGGGAGCCGCTGCTCCCACTGGACGAGGAGGCCGTGGACGGCGACTTCGAGGACGCCGCCTTGCCCGTGACGAACAACGGGGGCGAGTGGGGGGGCGCCCAGCCTGACACGTACGAGGGAGAGAAGAAACCCGACCTGTCCTTTCGCCTCAACTCCGCCCACAAGAGCAGCAGCCGCACCAACTCCGCTGTCCGGGCTTTTGCGAAACCCGTGTCGGGCGTGGGCGAGAGCGGCACCAAGAGGGAGGACGAAGGTCAGGTGCGGAGAAGGGAGAACGGGCGCAAGGCCAAGCAGAAGCTCAACTTCTCCCTTCCAGAGCCAGAAAGGAACCTGAGTGAGCTGTCCAACAGTAGCTGGTCGGAGATGAGCCCCTGGGTCATCGGCACCAATTACCACCTGTACCCCCTGACCCCTGCCATCGAGCAGCGGCTCATTCTGCAGTACCTTACTCCTCTGGGCGAGTACCAGGAGGTGAGAGAAGCTCCTCCTCCTCCTCCTTGCTTCCTGGACACCATCTCCTCCATGTGCTCCTTCTAATGACCATTACATTTTTACAATTTGCCAAGTGGGTCAGATGTTATCATTATTATTGTTTTCAACTATTGTCTCTTTCTAACCTGAGTACTGTATGTGTTCATTTGTGCTGCAAATAACAGTAATGTGCAGTGGGTCTTTGCGATGAACATTGAAATGTAGGTTGGTAATCATGGACTATTTAGGGGTTTCTCTTTGAAATGGGCTAGGAGATCTTAAGTGTGTCCCAAACAAAACCCTCAAGCTTGACTTACTGTGTGCTGTAATCTTAGACGTCTAAGTGCTCTGGGCCAGGCTGATCTCAGATGCTGTGCTTTGTCTCGCTTTCAGCTTTTGGCCGTGTTCATGCAGCTGGGGGCCCGGGAGCTACTCATGCATTATATTGACCTCAAACAAACCAATGATGTGCAGCTCACTTTTGAAGCTCTCAAGGTAACTGTGCATTGTGGTACTGTTTTGACATGCTGCCACCTAGTGGATGGTGCAGCCACAGCACACCCATCTAGCCGAACGCCACCTGTGAAGCTGCCGTCTCATGAAGTGGTAAAGCTGAGTACTTCTCTAATCCTCTCTATAGTATCTGGCTTCCTTGCTTCTGCACAAGAAGTTTGCAGCAGAGTTTGTCGCCCAAGAAGGGGTGCAGAAACTGCTGGAGATCCCTCGGCCCTCCATGGCCGCCACCGGCGTCTCGCTGTGCCTCTACTACCTGGCTTACAACCAGGATGCCATGGAGCGGGTGAGGCTTCTGCCTTCCACCTGCCTTGCTGTGACTTTGATGTCCTGATTGAGCAGTTTGTGTGGATGTTATAGGGGCTGGAGTCTTGATAATATTATCCTCATTTTAAGATCATTTTATGCCACTGATATGATATTGTAATAGCATAATAATACAAATCTTTTCAAAGAGCAAGGAACTTTTTAGGCAGTTTCATTTATTTTTATTTTAAAGATGTACATCTATTTAGTTATAAATTTAGTAACTTGGTAGACAATATTCAGTAATATTGTCATATTTTATGTTGGGTTTTAGTAATTTTATTTTAAGGGGTACTACAAAATCTCACGGTACAGTTCCATTGGCTATTTCTGCTTCCAGTTTATTGAAGAGGTCGAAGGATAAATTATTACTAAACTGTTAAATAGTATTTTAAAACGGTACTGGAAAGTATTTCAAGTTTTGTTGGTATCAGTATTTACGGTTCTTATAGTCCTTATTTATAGTCCCTTAGTTGTAGTTTTTATTTTATTTCCGTATCTTTCAATTTATGGAAATGTTTTAGTTTATAACCTTGTACTATAAGTACATAATGCATGGTTAGTTTTAATCAAATTCTTATTTATTCTTATAACAACCATCCCACACTTCATAAATGTGACTTATAAAAGCAGCTTCTTTGGGTCATTGGCTCTAGAAGTATGAACATTCAGGGCCGCGCACCATCCGGCACTTCCTCACACGTGTCCCATTGTGCACGCTTTCACGTGAAGTGTGATATCAGCCCTGAGCCACGCCTGCACGGCAGAGAGCAGACGCAGCTGGCTGAAATGCTGATGGCATTCATCCTTGTATAAACACAATTTCCCAATATCAAGGTCTATGACTGAGGTCATGTCCATATATGGTGTTTCAATGATTTTTTTTTTTTTTATTTTTTTTTTTTCACTAGGTGTGCATGCTACCCCCCTCCATCCTGGCTGAGGTCGTGAGCTACACGCTCTGGCTCCTGGAGTGCTCTCACGCGTCTGGCTGCTGTCATGCGACCATGTTCTTCTCCATCTCCTTCGCCTTCCGTGCCGTCCTCGAGCTCTTCGATCGCCAGGACGGTCTCCGCCGGCTGGTCAACCTGGTGCGTGTCAGTTCGGCCCGCTCCTCCGTCCCACCTCGTGCCTGTGAGTTGCTGTGCCTTGAGACGGCCCGTGTACCTGCCCTCGCCCACAGATCAGCACTCTGGAGATCCTCAATCCTGAGGACCAGGGGGCCCTGCTGAGTGACGACGAGATTTTCTCCAGTCGGCAGACGGCCAAACACACGTGCATGGCGCTCCGAAGGTACTTCGAGGCCCACCTGGCCATAAAGGTGGAGCAGGTGAAGCAGTCCCTGCACCGTACTGAGGGGGGCACCCCTGTTCACCCACAGCCTTACTACAAGGTGAGCTTTGCAAACCTTCTCATGAGTGTGAATCTCTATGGCCATCTCTTATCTATAGCATTACAGTGCATCTGGTCCTATGTCACTGTTAAGTTTATTAGTATAATAGCATATAATTATGATACTACTAGACTATATACACGCATATGTGCGTGCGTGCGCACACACACACACACACACACACACACACACACACACACACGGTTATCATACCAGGAACTTTTCATACCATTGCAGACCTACTCTGAATGCTAGAAAGATGTGGTATGTGTATGTATGCCTTTTTGTATGGCACTGTATGTTCTTTATGAATCCAGAATGCGTGCACATGGCTGAGGGGGTGTTAGTTTCTGTGGAGGATGTTTCAGGTAATGTGTATTTAATGTGATCATATGCATTATAACCAATTTGTGTGTGTCACTAATTAATGTGATGTCATCATTACAAATTTCAGAGGTATTCCTGATATTCTTTTAATCTCTGTGCACCATCGTTCAGTTGCACCTTAACTGAGTGCTTGTGAATGTCTGATTATTGCCAGGCGTGCACCTACACCCACGAGCAGGTTGTGGAGATGATGGAGTTCCTGACAGAGTACGGCCCGGCGCGACTGTACTGGGAACCAGCTGAGGTCTTCCACAAGCTCTCCTGCATCCAGCTTCTGCTGCAGCTCATCTCCATCGCTTGTGACTGGAGGACCTACTACGGCAGGTTTGAGCTCCTGCTCCTTTAGCGTTGTGTTTTCTTCTGAGAAATATTTTTTCTTCTTTTTGCACTGTTTTCACAAAACGGCGCCACCTGACCATCAGACCATCCCATTCTATTAGAACTAATGCAGAGGGGTGTAATGCTGATGCATACATGCGCACCAGCTCTCTCTAGTGAGTGTGAACATGCCTGTGAGTTTGTAATTTTGGTGTGAAAATGCCTGCAGTATGAATAGCATATGGCCTTTGAACTAACGCCTTGCTGCCTGAACTACTCCTTGTTACTTGCCCAAGTTGATCCTTGTCATTGGGCATGATAACCCTCTTGTGCAACTGACTCGAGACATGATGTCCAAATAATTTTTTATTC
>JAODKN010000104.1:9616363-9634933 GCA_026774425.1 Petrocephalus zakoni | reverse complement strand
ACAGGCACAGATACAGGCCCAAGTGTGGGCGCAGGCACAGATGCAGGCCCAGCTGTGAGCACAGGCACAGATACAGGCCCAAGTGTGGGCACAGACACAGATACAGGGCCAAGTGTGGGCACAGGCACAGATGCAGGCCCAGCTGTGAGCACAGGCACAGATACAGGGCCAAGTGTGGGCACAGACACAGATACAGGGCCAAGTGTGGGCACAGACACAGATACAGGGCCAAGTGTGGGCACAGGCACAGATACAGGGCCAAGTGTGGGCACAGGCACAGATACAGGGCCAAGTGTGGGCACAGGCACAGATACAGGGTCAAGTGTGAGCAGAGGCACAGATACAGGCCTAAGTGTGGGCACAGGCACAGATACAGGGTCAAGTGTGAGCAGAGGCACAGATACAGGGCCAAGTGTGGGTACAGACATGGCACTGAATACAGTACCAGACAAAGGGGTGCAGTTTTAAACTCAGATATATATATAGATGTGAGGTGGTCAGCACTTGTTAATGCCCAAAGGTTGTGTAGCTTCTCTAAATCGTAACAAGTCTCCAGTGTTTTCTCCATATTTGCTTGCTTATTTTTGGCTGCGTCATTAAAACGCAACCTGTCAAATATTTAGAAGTTGGCTCTCAGTTCTCCCACTTTTCCCTGAAGTCCTTGAGAGACGGAGAGGCCTGGTGCTCTGCCAGACGTATGTGTTACGGGGTCTTATGGAACCCGCAGGGGGTCTGGTGAAATGACTTTGAGAGGAGACTTTGCCATCAGCAAAAATGTAAGGCTCATCCTTCTTGGTGCTGCTGTGTGGCGGGCCCGCGGAAGGCTGACACTCTCCTGCCCTGCAGATATAACACTGACTTTAGGAATCCTGTATTTAGTGTGGTCATGAGGTGTATGGATTTCAGGAATACGGGAATTCTTTAGTAGTCACTATATATTTTCTTTCTTTAGTCAAGCACTAGATATTCTTAATGTTTTTTTTTTGGTTTCAGTTTAAATTAAACGTGCAACCTTTCATTGATTAAAGGGCATTTAAATTTCCACCTTGGCTGGGATTTTGTGGGACAGTGTGGGATTTCCAAGCATAAGGGAGCGGCGTGCTTGTAGGTTTTTACATGTCTGCACCCTTCTGGTTGTGCTTTTAGCTGTTTCCCATTTATTACATTTAGGCTCCTCTTTCTGACGATCCCTTAAGCGCCCGTTATTTCTGGGCGATTCCTCCATCTGGACCGCTGTGTCCCAGGGCCCCCAGCTGCCCCCTGGACAGCTCCGCTTCTCTGTGAGCAGCCCCAGGGCCCGAGTGCTCCCTTTTTTTCCAGCTCTGTCGCTTAGAAGCCGGACTTCCTCGCCCTGCGCTCTAAACGAAACCACCCAGGCCAGCACGTTTGTCCTTTCTCTCATCTGGCTCTCCTCCAGCCCCCTTCCGCACGGCAACGTCTCCCCACTGTCTGCGCATCCAAAAAGTCACGTGGCGTTCCAGAAGGCATCCCGAAAGCCCCGCTGTGGGAAGGGCTGATCGATTCTCGCTCGGTTCCCTCCCACAGGTGGCGCTGCTGAGCTCCTTGCCGGCCGTGTTTGACGAGCTGCTGCCCGTCTTCACCGTCCAGGAGGCTGCTGAGCTTGTGAGGGGCACCCTAAGCAGCATGCCCAGCACAGTGCACATGGGCCAGTCCATGGACGTGGTCAAGCTTCAGTCCATCGCCGGCACCGTGGACAGCAGGCTCTTCTCCTTCGCAGGTAAGGTCTGGAGCTGAGTTCCACGTGCTGCCGATACCTCAGTCGATGCACAATGATGTGACACGTCCTTTGGAACTGAGGCTTCCTTCTGTTTTGTCTTCCTTCCTTTGTCTGGTCACCGCTCCGTTTGTGTCATATTCTCTCTCTCTCTCTCTTTCTCTCTCTCTGTCTTTCCCCCAGAGTCCCGGAGGGTCCTGCTCCCCGTGGTCCTCCACCACATTCATCTCCACCTCCGCCAGCAGAGAGAGCTGCTGATTTGCTCAGGCATTCTCAGTAGCATATTCTCCTTAATCAAGGCCAGCTCCCTGGTAAATGGCACGCAGACAGACATGGCAGACATGGTACCGATGGCAGCACACGTCAGCGCATCGCAGATACCGGCGCTAGAAATGCCAGCTCTTATCCACCATGTTTTATTCATATTTCTTTCTATCAGTTCTGCTCTTCCTCTGTTCTTTCCCTTTCTCCATCTCTCTCTCTCTCTCTCTCTCTCTCCCTCTCTTTGTCCTTCTAATTCTCCCTTCTTCCCCGAACACCAAGCCTTGCCCTGCTTTACAGGAAACATCGGTGCAGGAGGAGGTGGAGATGATGGTGGAGAGCTTGCTGGATGTGCTTCTGCAGACACTGCAGGCCATTATGAGCAAGTCGCAGTCCCCGGAAGCCTGCAGGGGGCAGCGCTGCCCGCAGTGCACGGCTGAGATCACTGTGAGTCACTGGTAGCATAATCCTTTTCATCCATTAGGGACGGGTTCATCTGCTGTAGGAGAAGCTCCCGTCTCCATTCAGTCCGAGTTCTCCATTTTTCCTCGCCTACCTTTAATCTCATGGTAGTGAATATGCAGGGGTCTGCTCATTGTTATACTAATTTTGTTGCACATCAGAACAAAGTGCATTGGAGTTCTTTGATGGTTGAGTATTCTTTGTGAATTAGTATTTCTAAGGGACTTAGCCATTCTAGCTCACAAATCAGAGGGGCATACATCCCCTACTCATGGCCCGCTGCTGAGCAATATCTCAGGATTTCAGAGTAAATAAGAAAGGCTAAAATTTAAATCACTCTTCCGTTTGCAAGAGTCACTGCTAATTCTAGCCAAAACCATTTACGGGAACTAAAATAATACACTTAATTTTGGTTTCAAGGTTCAGACAAACATGTATATCAATTATTATGTGGTTTGCTGAAAGAATTTCAGTAAGCAGAGATAAAATCGCACGGTCTGCTGCGGGGTCAGTATCACACCTGATTATTTTCAAGCTAGCCAGCTGTCGAGAGAAATGTCAGCAATGAGCTGCTGGTTCATAACTTACTGGCTTAAACTGCTTTTGTTAGCGAATTAAGTTTCCTACAGCAGGATTGCCATTGGTTGTTCTGTAAAACTGGGTGATTTGATTGGCTTGCTTTTGTTTCCTTAATGGCAGGGAGAGTATGTGTCCTGCCTGCTTTCTCTCCTGTGTCAGATGTCTGATGCTCACTTCCAGCATCTGCTGGACAACTTCCAAAGTCAGGATGAACTCAAGGTAATAGTGACTTCAGTTTTATCATCTCCATAACACCCTTCCCGAGATAGTTGCCCTGTTTCGATGGACATCATTACAAATAGAACCAGTTAATGTTTGTATGAGGAAGAGGAAGCAGGATCTCCCAGGGTAGATTCGGAACAAAGCCTCAGGGATTCCCTGCCCATATGACTGGCAGACTAACATTACACTCTGAGTGTCAGTGTGGGACGAGCAGGAGTTAGCAGCCCTGCAGTGGCTTTCTGCTCAGCCCTCTTGTTAGCTCAGTGGGTAGCAGCGGGTGATTCCACAGTGGCAACCCTGAATCTGCCAAGGTTAGTGCTGGTGGGGGCAGGGGGGGAACTGGCTGTGTTCACCTGTGGTGTGGATATGCTTGGCTGATTAAGGCAGGGGATAGGAAACAAACAGAGGCCTATCTCTATATACGATTCACATATAAAAGTACCATAATTCCATATAGACCAAGTTAGGCCAGCAGCAGTGACCATTTTAACTATGGCAAGATAATTCTTGGCTGTATAGCTAAAGGCTGTATCACAGAAACTTATTTTACTCCTTGTAAGAATAAATTTAGCACCATCCAATCAGGTAGTGCCTGGTGGGTTTCAAGCATGAATGAGTTAATTAAGTACCGGACAGTCAGGTGCCTTATAATTAAGAAGAATTTAGCAGCCTGACCTGGATGGAATCAGAAAAGATAGTAATTTTCTAATGCTGGGTTATGAGAATAATCATCATATAGTGGTAGAAAGAGGTGGTCTGTAGGCCAGTCCATTTCTGTAGGACAAGTGTTTGTTTTTGAACAACAGTGGCCACCTTTCTGTAGGATGCAGCTGCCCTGTTATGGATGATGTCAGTTTTATGGATGATGTCAGTTTTTCTGTGGACGTGGAGAATAAAGCGTTTTAGCACAAAGCAGTGGGAGCCGACTGTAACAGTAAGAGAATATAGACAGCGGTTTTAGCCAAAGCCTTTGCATCACCTTGAAGCTGGGTGTGTGTGTGTGTGTGTGTGTGTGTGTGTGTGCCACCGCCTCTCTCTGCCCCAGGAGTTCCTGCTGAGAATCTTCTGTATGTTCCGTAATCTGATGAAGCTGAGCGTGTTTCCGAGAGACTGGGTGGTGCTCCGCCTGCTCACCAGCCAGTAAGTTCACGAGCGCAGTCTCGCACTTCCAGTGCGCGCAGTGCCAGTGCTGGCGCAGTCATCAGGCTCATATCTATGCGTCTAATGAATATTTATGAACGTAATGAACAGGAATATTAATAATCTTCAATTAATGTTATAATTACGGAACAGAGGCATGTGAAACAAGTAAAACCAGAATATTAAAGGTCTGTGTTGCTTTAATAAGTGATAAAACCGCATGCCCCCTGTGTGTTCATATTCAAGGTCAAAGTTAGTGACCTAAATCAGGCAATAAAGAGATGATTTTCTTGCCTGTGGAAATCTTGTTCAGATTTGAGTCTGGATGGGTAGCCATGTTTGTCTTGTAAGGACTTCTCTGGTTGTTGAAGCCCGTTTACGAAACGGTTTTTCTCTTACAGCATCATCCTGAAAACCACCCAGCATCTATCTCTTGCGTTGCGTAAGAATTTCACAGAGGCCAGTTTTGATTTCAAGGTGAGTTACTTGGCAGAAAGCCTGAGTTAGCCGTGTGCCTGCACAGGATTTATGCTACACTCTGTGGATCCCTGCAGATGTGCCCACGTTTGAACTATACTGGGTCTTAAACTCATAAATGATAACGCAATAAATGACTAATTGTACTGAGCAATTCAGGTTTATGTACTGTGCTCATGTCTAAAGTATTTACCCTACTGCAGATTGAAGAAGCAGCATTTAGTGGTGGATCCCTTTCCTGCAGGCTCCCTGCACCAATCAGCAGCATGTTGTTATAGGCTTATGTGTGTAACTGTGGTCTGACAGGTGTGGAGCTCCTACTTCAGCTTGGCTGTCCTCTACATCAGCCAGCCAAGCCTTCAGTTGGAGGCCTTCAACCCAGCCAAGCGGAATAAAGTGCTGGACAAGTAAGATCACCTACTGCTCAGAGCAGAATGGCCAACAGTGCTTCAGTGTGGACACCAGGAAACCTCTCTGAATCAATATTGGAGCCAGATTTTAAAATTAAAATCTATAAATTGTGATATGCAGTAGCACAACTGCAAAAAAAGACCATAAGAAATAGCTTTGCTGAAGTAATCTATGGTTATAAGAAATGATATTGGCACGTACCTAATTAAAGGCAGAAATATAACTTTATTAAAACCTTAATCTTTATTGTGTGGTAGTGTGAGGTCATTGTGGTTTAGGTGTGACTGTGGGCAGCCCTGATAACTCAGGCATTGTCTGAGGAAGGGGCATCAGTATGAATAGAATCAGGGAACTTCACTGGGGGGCGCTATGTCGACACGAGTAGGGGGCCCCGCGAGTTTTTAGAGCCAAAAAAGAAACGTAAGGAATTTTAAAACAATGGAACATCAATAATCTGCTAATCAAAGTGCGTCGTGCCAGCAGTAGAACTTACGGAACACGGTGGGGGGCGGGGAGCGGGTGTGCTGTCAGTAACACTGGCAGATTGGGGGGGCGGGGGATATCATACCAGCGGGTCGATCGGCCCAAAGTAGCCCTGCTGAAACACATCTTAGTCAGCTAATTACCCGGTGTAGTAGGTGTGCTTGAGCAGGGAAATCTGCAAACCATGCTGGATTCTGGCCTGGCCATTACCTTACTCCATCGCTGAGGCCAGGTCTTATTTTGTTGCATGCATCTCCTTTAATCGTGTTATCTCCACCTCTCCACGATTTCCTACCACGCTAGCAGGATGGTGTTAAAGTCATGTTAGTCGTGCATCTTTGTACTGTATTCTTCTTCCGTTGGGCTACTTTGTGCCAGTTCGCTTGGCAGTGAAACACTCTGAAGCCTACTGTACCACTAGACTCCAGGGGTAAAAGAAGGCTGGGCAGCATGAAATCTCAAAATAGGAATAGTCCATTGCAGGTGGGAGATGGTGGGGGCAAGTTTAGTCTGTCCTAAAGACTCAGATAAAATGCGAATATCAGGCATGTGGCTATAATCATATTATGTTGTAGCCATAAAAGTTATGTAAATTCTGTCTTCATGGGACCCCTAGGTTTTGGGGCCCCAGGCAGCTGCCTGTCTGATTTAGAGTCCACCCCTGAATAGAACAGTGAGATGTTTACTCTTTTCTGTAGATGCACAATTGATGTGTGAGGTTTTAAGGAATTAATTTCTGCAGAGACTGTGAGACTGGTGTCTTGTTTTGGCAGATACGGCGACATGAGAGTGACAATGGCATACGACCTGTATAACATGTGGCAGAACCTAGGTGAGGCTCTCCAAACAAACACATACAGACACACCTACAACGACCTGTATAACATGTGGCAGAACCTAGGTGAGGCTCTCCAAACAAACTCATACAGACACACCTACAGAGCCACAGAAAAGCACATATATCTCAGAATAATTATGATGAAACTCGAAACTGTCAAAGCCGTAATTCAGGTACGAAGGTGCAGACGGAGTAAAGGAGATCTTATAATACCCTAATGCTCATAAGACCTGAATGTGATTGGTCATGCTCTGAAACTAGGGAGTCCTAGCTCAGGGTCAGGATTCACCTTTAAAATGCAAAACTGATATTTGTTGAATATTTTCTAAAAACCCCACAAGTCTGAGAGAGGGCTGGGCGATATGTCCTAAAAATGATATCATGATATTTTCAGAGATTATCACAGTACAGTACAGTACAATATGACAGGCAGTTTAGAGTTTTTCTGATTATGATGACTAAATAGTTTTACTAATAGTTGTGGAGCATGTGAGAGATATAAGACAAATTTACACCAACAACAGACTCATACCTTGATGGAATTTGGGTAAAAAGACAACAAGTGTTTAGGCTGTATCATGAAACTCATGATATTCAAACTGATAACGATATGGATATTCTTAATCACAATACGATATTTTATCGATATATCACACACAGAATCTAAGACAGTTCATACCAGGATGTAATATATTTGTCATTTGTCATAATACAATCGCGGTGTTCATGTTTTGGCATCCAGGTGAGGACAAGGTACACTTTATCCCCGGAACCATTGGAGCTTTTTTGGGTGTAACATTGGTTCCTCAAGACGAAGTGAGGAACATCATGATCCCAATCCTCCACGACATGATCGACTGGGAGCAGCGGAGGAACGGAAACTTCAAACAGGTGATCCCGCCGCCCGAGTCCCCTCTGACTGCTGCCCCGCCCCGGCGGGGGTCCCGGGGCTGGCTCGTGCCGTCATCCGCTTGCGTGTCCCTGCAGGTCGAGGCGGAGCTGGCTGACAAACTGGACACCCTAGTGTCAGAGGGCAAAGGGGACGAGAGCCACCGGAAGCTGATTGGCCTGCTGTGAGTGTCAGCGGCCTTGTGACGCAACACGCCCGCGCTCTCGCACTCACACGCTCACTTCTGTGCCTGACAGCTGCCACTCAAACGCAGATTAATGAAATGTGTATCAGCATCAAGGCAGTATCACACTCCAGTACATTCGGTCTGCTGTTAGTAATTATCACATTCTTCCATGCATATTCAGCCCTCCGCAAATGCCTGCCTGCTACGCTTTTTACCTCTGTGTTGGCAACATTTCTATGCCGTAAGGTAATCTTGTCTTTCCTCCCTCCTGCGGGGGACTAGAACCCAACTCTTTGGCCCGTATCCCAGGTAAGACAAACTTTTCTGCCGTCTAGCCTTTAACAATGCCAGTACTAAGCCCAGGGTCGGTACCCGCTTTTTATGCACATTAATCGCGTTCCGCATTCGTCGGGTCTTGCGGGTAACAGAGATCTTCCCGTCTCGCCAGCCTTTTGGAGAGGATCGAGCAGGAGACATGGAGGCAGATGAGCATTTCCTTCGTCACGTCTGTCATGCGACTGACTGAGCGCGTGCTCGATTACAAGTAAGCTCCGTGGAGAACCACAGTGTACATCAGTGGGCACACCAACAAGTCAAATGCAGTTTTTCAATCGGGATGGAAGCCAGTGGGCCGTCGAGGGTGGGAATCCTGTGAGATCCGTGTCCTCTCTTTCCAGGAACTGCCTGAAAGCCGGCGAGGCAGAGAGCAAGAAAATGGGCAGCTCAATCAGCGTGATGGTACCCTTCCTAACAGTTTCTTTGGTGCTTCCTAAAATTCCAGAATGCCACATAATTCGTCATGGAATTCAGCCGGATATTTACAGATAGAACTGCATTACAATTTTGCCTTTTGCTACCCATTCTTGTTACATAAAATAAGAGTTATTGCTACAAAACAGTGGTAAAATTGAAGATCATTTGAACACGTGCTCATTCGCTATGAAATAAAACTAAAGATGTCAGGATTGTTTGCAGCCTACGATAATTGCTCTAGATAAGTACATATAGCAGTATCAACAAAACGGCTGTTCGTAAACAAACATTGTGCAGTGTTATTAAAAACGTTGATTATTGTTCTGCTCTGTGGTTGTTTCGTCTTTCCCCAGAGCTTTGGCAAGTCTGAAATGAATAAAGAGGAGCTGTACATTCGCTACATCCACAAACTGTGTAACGCTCACCTGAAAACCGAGAGCTATACAGGTGGGTGTGGCCTAAAGGCCTTCACAGGTAACAACTGAAGTGTTTTAATTAAGTAAATATGTGTAAAAATAAATTTCGGGTGGCCGTACAGCTCGCAGTGCTACTCCACCTAGTGGACGCTGCATGGTAGTTGCCGTAGGGAAGTACTTTACAGTATGACAGCGGGACCATCCCAGTCTCACACCTAAAAGTCAGCGCAATTGTCCTATTCCAACATACGTCCATTTCGACGTGCAACGTCTATCCGAACAGAACCCAGTCGTAAGTCAGGGCCAGTCGGTGTTAGTGTTTTACATACCACTTTGCAGCTTGACATACACATACACGCACATGCACTGATAGCCGCATATGTATCTCCAGAGGCTGGCTTTACACTGCTTCTGTACTGGGACCTTCTGCGCTGGGAAGCCCGCCCAGTCAGGGAGTTCATGCACTACCCAGCCCAGAGTGAATGGCAGCGCAAAGAGGCCCTGAGCCGCAAAATCATCCATTACTTCAACAAAGGAAAGGTACTGTGTCCGTGTCGACGCATCCTGGCACATGCAAAACATAAAGTAAACACACATGCACAAATACGTTATGCACATTAAGATTGCGTACACACATGCAGGGTTTTTTTGGCTAATATTTATGGTATCTGTATCAGTCAGATTCTGCAGCAGGTGTATCGTGCAACTTGTCTGCCCCCTGTGGCAGAAAAGTGAAGTACACTAACAGTCTGCATAAAAACAACACCCTGTTATGCACTGTCTCTCCCATACTGCTGTCGGTGTTGAGTAACCATATTGTGCATTTTGAGATTCAGCAGTAAGCTATGAGGATAGCTTTGGAAATTGAGAGGGTAGTGGAGTGTGACGGGAACATAAGTATGATGGCTCTCTGCATTTCAAGCAGTAAAATATAATCTATTGTTACCTGACCCCCTTATCCAGAGTGACATTACAAGGATTACAACTTGGGGTTAAGGGTCTTGGTCAAGGACCCACTGGTGGTGGTGGGATTTGAACCAGCAACCTCTCAGTTCATAACCCGGGCCTCATACCACTAGGTCGCCACCATACTCTACTCCAACTTGCTATGGAAAACTGGATGCACACCATACAATTATCCTGTTGCGTAAGATTTGTTAGCATGTTGGTTACCTGCATTATTTGCCATTTTCACAGAGCGAGGTAGGAAATGCTCGTGCTAAAAACACTAGCAGCCATGACCTAGCCTTTTTGTGGAGCACTGAGATGGATGGGGGAAGAAACAAGCCTGACAAAAGTCAACATGAAAAGAAAGCCGCCGCAGACAGTGCCGTCTGGAGCATTGGGGGGAATAAATCAGCCGCGTGACGGGTCATTAGAGTAGCGCGTACCTTCGCTTATTGGCCAACGCCTGCAGCACCATGACACTGACATGCTACCACCTTTAACCCTATTCTTAAACAAGATCCTGGACATTTTTCCCTGCCCTCTCTTCTTATGTAGATGTGCTTATGCTAATGTAATTTATGCCAAAGGAAAACATGTCCCATAACATATTTTGTTGATGCAGTATGCAGATGTTTCTGTGTGGTAATGTACAGTTTTTTGGGGCTTGGCTTGAGGAGATGAATGAGATGGCTTGGCTTGAGGAGATGAATTTGTTGCAAGGCTTTTGATAGCCATTTTTTCATGACATTTTAATTTAGTAAGTTGCGTAATTTGCCTGTAACAAATCGGCATATTCCCAAAGTACACCACTGGAAACCCTTTGCGTTTGTGTGCAGAGCTGGGAATATGGAATCCCAGTGTGCCGTGAGTTGGCCTCCCAGTACGAGGCGACCTATGACTACCAGAGCCTGAGCTGGATCCGGGTGAGTGGGGTGCCCTTTTTGCACTTTCACTTTCACTATCACTATCACTTTTGCAGTTATAGCACTGGTGCATTTCACCTTACTTGGGCCTCACTGCACTTATTTATATAGCTCACTTTATAAATATTCCCATGACGCTCGTCAGAGGGAAGTGGTAAGGATGGTTGGACCTACACAGATACTCAAACACTACTCAAAGACTCAACGTTATCTATGCTGCTTTCATTTCATTAGTGAAGCAAAGTTTATTGAAAACACTATTTAGAGAAACATGAGCATTATTTACTAGTGTGACATTTACTAGTTATTTACAATATTTATTAGTGTGGATATATGAGTAAGGGCTGTCTTAATGAAAAGTTTTATGTCATCCCCATGGCAGAAGCTGGAAGCAACTTACTATGACAACATCCTGGAGCAGCCACGCCTTGAACCCGAATTCTTTCGAGTGGGCTTTTATGGGAAGAAATTTCCTTTCTTCCTCAGGGTAGGTTAAAGTTAGTCTTTTACTCAAGATTATGCATGAATTATTTCCTTGGCTACAGCGCTAGCGCACTAGCCAGAACAATAACAAAAATACGTCGCTATTTTCCAATCAGAACAAAGAGTTTGTGTGCCGGGGACATGACTATGAGAGGCTTGAAGCCTTCCAGCAGAGGATGCTGGGAGAATTCCCAGATGCCATTGCCATGCAACACCCCAGTCAGCCAGATGACTCCGTTTTGCAGTTCGATGGTCAATGTATCCTAACTAAACCAGCTCTTCTGTCAAACGTGTGTGTTGCGTCATTATACAGCTGTGCAATTGTGCCACCTTCTGCCCTTAACAATATTCTTCTCAGACCTCCAGATTTACGCAGTGACTCCGGTACCAGAGAACGCTGACGTGCTTCAGATGCACCGAGTATCAGACCGCATCAAGAGCTTTTACCGTGTCAACAATGTGCGCCACTTTCGCTTTGATCGTCCTTTCCACAAGGGCATGAAAGACAGAGAGAACGAGATCAAGGTAGTCACATGATGTCGACCGCAATCAGCTACCACTCAAGCACAATGCTGACTGCAGATTTGTACCCTTTCTAGCTAACAAATCTGCTGAATGCAATTGGTAGCTAAATTGTCATTTTTATGCGTTGTGTTGATAATGATATAGCTGATCAATGCAGTCCTGGAAAGCCTTGGGTGGCTGGAGGTCAAACTTCCTGGGTGATTTTTGAGCCATTATCTAGATCTAGAATTACTGAGTCAGATATTATTGTGTCTCCTCAGAGCCTTTGGATTGAACGGACGACTCTGACCCTTTCTCATCCCCTGCCAAGTATTTCACGTTGGGCCCAAGTGGAAAAGCGTGATCTAGTGAGTGGTATTAGCTGCATCACAGTGAACCGAGAGCCATTGGTCTCCCCTCGGTCTGGGAGCCTCCGTGTCTTGGGTGAATATTAGCTGTGGTTGAGCTCTAAAGCCTACATCCTTGATCTACACCTTGGAAGTACCAGAAGCTGCTCTGCTCTGACAGCACTTGCACACTTATTTCTAATCTGTTCCGTACTGTCACCAGGACTTTTGGGCAGGCTTTGACCACTGACCCGCCAAACATTTTTCACCAACAGCAATTTTTTTTTATTTTTCCATTCAGGCTTTTGATACCGTATAATTTCTGTCACTTACATTTATGGCAGTATTGTCGTTACACCTCTCATAAAAGCTTTGGAGTAACTGTATTTAGCTGGGTTATGAGAGAGAGAGAGAGAGCAGTAAGGGGGCATACACTGATACAGCGCATTGCCGTAGCACCACACTGCTCAGATGGAGCTGAACAGTGTGCCGGTCTTCCGGTAGCTGGAGTACCAATCCTGCCACCAACCCCCAAATTGTCCCCCGAAGCTGGAGGACTTGCCTGCAGGGCCAGTAGGGGTTAATGTCATACCCAGGATGAAGCATTTGCAGGTTAAGGGCCTTGCTCAAGGGCCCAATGGAGTAGAATCACTCCTGGCATTCATGGGATTCGAACCAGCCGAATTTCAATTGCTGGCATAAATCCCTAGCCTCAGAGTCACCACGCCGCCCTACCGGTTGTGTTAGAAGTTTAAATGAAATCGTAGAGGTCATGCAGCATCATTGGACTCTGTGATGGATGGATGGCTACTCGTGTGTCTCAGGTGGAGGTGAGCCCGGTGGAGAACGCTGTTGCTGTGGTGGAGAACAAGAACCAGGAGCTGCGCATGTTGATCAGCCAGTACCAGCACCGGCAGCCACATGGCAACGTCAACCAGCTCAGCATGTGTCTCAATGGGGTGATCGATGCCGCTGTCAATGGGGGCGTGGCCAAATACCAGGAGGTGAGGGCCAGCGTCTGTAAACCGCCAGGAGAGCTTGTACGGCAAGCTAAATATGCCCATAAGTCACTGCCAGTCATCTCCAAATCACTTCAATTCATCTTGAAGGGTTTCTAAGAAATGACATGATAAGACATTTTGAGGTTCTTTACGAAACAGTAAACCATGGATGGATTGTAGTCAGGCCCGGCTCCAGCTCTCAGTAACAGGGTGGGCCAGGAAGATTTTTGGGGGGGACAATTACATATAAAAAATACACTTCCTCCTCTTGGCTGGGTGGGCCAGCCTTGTGAAGCCTTGTGAAGCCGGGCCCGATTGCAGTGAACATGAAAGTAAATGTGTCAGACTTTCTACTGTCTAAACTCTTGAGCCATGTACTACCTGTTACCTGGTGTGAGGGTTTAGCTCTGTTAACAATTGCTTTTGTGGGTGTGGTCACCCACTGATACCTCAGACACTGCACTGATTTCGAGGGATTTCCTGGTATATCTGCACTTAATTTATAAGCATTTCTAAATGACAAATGAAAGTCATTTCAAGGTGTTTCTAACACAATTCTGGTTGCCATTTCACAAGTGGCACAGGATGTAAAAGATATGTCTTTTTAACTGCATATTTCATTTCTTTGTTTATTAATAGCTTAATTTTATTCTACATTTTCTAGAAGTCCCAATGTAATGATCTGAAACTCGGGGGAGTTGAACAGTTGTGTACCATATAAATACCAATCCCAAACTGAGCAAAACAGGTTTATTTAAAAAGTTGACTTGTTACCCCTTGATTGTGATGCCTGTTATGGATCATGGGGCGGGGGGGGGATAAATATCTGTATTTCTCTATGGGGGTGGCGCAGTGGCAGTGGTTAGCAGTGCTATCTCATACCTCTGGGTGTCCGCTGGAGTTGTGTGTGTGTGTGGAGTTTGCATGCTCTCCCCGTGCCATCCTGGGGTTTCCTCCAGGTACTCTGGTTACCCCCCACTGTTCAAAAACATGCTAAGGTCAATTGGAATTACCAAATTGACCCTACGTGTGAATGATGTGTGTGCCTTGCGATGGGTTGGCACCCCATCCTAGGTTATTCCCCGCTCTGGACCCCCAGCAACCCTAAATTATAAAAGTGGTCTCAGAAAATGGATATTTTTCTGTTGCAGTTTCCTATTCAATCATAATATTGGCTTTACAATCTCTTGCAGTATATTTCTAATATAAAAAGAAAATTGATTATGTTCTAGGTCACCTCTTATTTTACATTTTTGCCTTGACGAATTGACGATTGAGTTTAACAAAGATAACCCGGTGTGGTCTTGGTGCAGGCGTTTTTTGACGAGGAGTACATTGGGAGCCACCCACAGGACGTGGAGAGGATCAGCAAGCTCAGGGCGGCCATGCAGGAGCAGGTGAGGCCGCAGTCTCGGGCTGACAGCGATGCACACACATAGGAATGAGGACCAGCACCTTCCCTTAGACCGCGGAGCTCAGTTATCGGAGTACAGGGGAAAGGAGCGGTGTGTTTGCCTGGAGAAGCCTGCGAAGCCCAGCTGCTGAATGCTTCCCTGTGGTGCTGACATTCAGGTGCACATCCTGGGGGCCGGACTGGCCGTGCATGAGAGACTGGTGCAGCCGGAGATGAGGCCCCTCCACAAGAAACTGGTGGATCAGTTCTACATGATGAGGAGCGGCTTTTGCCGGGTCAGTCTGCTGGCTGCCGCTTCTGGGCCTCATAAATCCGCGCATCTGTTGTGTCATAAACCAGAACCCTACCTTTTAATGTTCATTTTAGTTCCCAAACAGTTCCTTTAAATAGTTTTGGTATTTTTGTCCAGGTCTAGAGCTAGAGTGTGGTCATTTTGGGATACTAAGGCATGTTTTCCTGTGTGCCTACAGGGGGCGCCAGGCCTGGAAAAGCTGAGCCCCACATGCTCCAGATTCAGCTCCCCCCGAGGCCTTGCAGCAAACCCTGAGAGCATGAGACTGATGCACACGCACGGGTCAGCCTCGCACGCGACACGCTGATCGCTGTCCTTCACATGTGGACACACTATTATCGTTTGACCTCACATATTCACATGTGACCGCTGTTTAATGGTATTTAGCAGAAAGCAGAGGACATTTTTCATGCGTCTAAAAATATGTTTTCTATCCTGCTCCCAGGCGGAATAAAATGTAAATAAGCTGAAAAGGGAATAGCATGTCGGGGGTTAAGAAGCTTGCTAATTTTAAGCCCATGATGTGTGTCCCGCTCACCATGGCTGCTGGACAATAGTCCAGCTAGACGCATAGCTGTGGCTCTCTCCCCAACCTCTGCATACCCTCCCTGACCTCTGCTTATCCTCCCTGACCTCTGCTTACCCTCCCTAACCTCTGCTTATCCTCCCCGACCTCTGCTTATCCTCCCTGACCTCTGCTTACCCTCCCTGACCTTTGCTTATCCTCCCCGACCTCTGATTGCTCTCCCTAACCTCTGCTTATCCTCCCCGACCTCTGATTGCCCTCCCTGACCTCTGCCTGCCCTCCCCGACCTCTGATTGCCCTCCCTGACCTCTGCTTATCCTCCCGACCTCTGATTGCCCTCCCTGACCTCTGATTGCCCTCCCTGACCTCTGCCTGCCCTCCCCAACCTCTGATTGTCCTCCCTGACCTCTGCTTACCTTCCCTGACCTTTGCTTATCCTCCCCGACCTCTGATTGCCCTCCCTGACCTCTGATTGCCCTCCCTGACCTCTGCTTACCCTCCCTGACCTCTGATTGCCCTCCCCGACCTCTGCTTACCCTCCCTGACCTCCCTTCTGCCTCCCACTGTTTCTCGCCCTGCAGACACATGAACTTGCTGGGTTCCTTCCGCCAGTCGTCCTCCTCGCTGTCATCTCACAGCTCCACCGAGACGGGGACCCTGGCCATTGTGACAGACAGCCTGACAGGCGAGCACAGCGACGACTTCATGCGCATGCAGGTGTGTTCCTGCGGCGCCTGGACCGAACCCGGGGTCTCCGCTGCCACAAGACACCATACCAGCTCACTGCCTTCAATACCAGATGCATTAGGGTGCCTTGCTTGGCTGTAATCTCATTGCTCTTCCATGACTCCTGTCAGTTACATACAGTGGCATAGGAGCTGGGGGGGGACATGTACCACCCAGTATTTAATTTGGGTTCATTCACTTCCCCAATAACTACACTTTTGCATTTAAATCATCAATATAAATCTCTCTCCTATGCCGTCGGTTACATTTCAGTTGGTAACTTGTCCAATACATATAATATTTATCGTTCTCCAATTCCCTATAACCGTTCACTTGGGAATATGGTGGAATTGGAAGTTAAAATCATACATTACCTTGCACATTCTGCAGAATTTCACTGAAGTTTGAATTCACAAAATAATCATACTTGGAATAAAATCAGGAGTGCAAAAAATATTTATTGCATGTTCATCGGTGAAATGAATGGTTATGTAAATGGTTATATAATTCTTTGGGTAAACCCTTTTCTTTGTTTACTTGTTTGTATCTTCGGCCTGCCGCTCAGCCAAGCCCCTCCTCCTCCAGCTTAAGTTCGACACACTCTGCCCCCTCGCAGATAATCAACTCTGCTCACTCTAGTGGAAGAGGTAAGTGTAAAATGAGGAGACGGCATTCTGCCCACAGTGACTGCCGATCTACATCGCTGAGCCTCGGGGCTCTGGAAGGCAGCCAGGACTGCTGACGAGAGAGAGACCTTATTAGATCTGCAGCAGAAGGCCGCGAGAGCTAGGCCTTCAGCACTCTGAGTGGAGCAAGGCAGGAGGGAGATACCAGGTAGCTAGCTGGAGACAAGATGTCGAGATCAGGAAACGGCCATTAAGAGAGCAGGCAGGAAACACGAAACCAGACCGCCTGTGAGGGTGGCGTCTTCACGGGATTCTTTAGAGTGTTTATGCAAAGCAGGGGCATTGGCTGAGTCCTCTGAGAGTAACTTCTAGACAGCACTAAGGTTTGATTAGTGGGTGTGCCCCGCTTTTAATTGGAAATAGGAATTTTCCTTTGTTCTGTCCTCCTCCCATGGGGATTGCGAAGCAGAAGTGGGTCAGGTTGCCCTCTTGTGGCTGAGGGTAACCATAACAATGAGTATCTTCCCGGTCACTGCATGCACTGATAGTGATATGACTTTGAGATGGGAAAGGATATGCGTGGATATGCCGGGTTGCGGGGCTCATACACCTTATCCTCCTCTGTCCTGTGCTGTGCTCGGTGACAGGCTCCCCTTCCATGCCGGATAAGCACAGGAGTAACCGGGAGCTGGTGACTCTGCTGCCCCGACATCAGGAAAGGCCCAGCAGCACCATGTACCCCAGTACTCCATTCGAGAGCGAGCAGGTAAGCATGTTTCAGCAGCCTGGTACCCTGGTGGGCAAAGTACACCTTCCTTCCCAGGCCGGGAACAAACAGGTAGGTGTTCCTGTCAACTCGCAGTGACCATTTGGTGTGATGTTCCCTCGTATTTGCAGGCCAACATTTTCCAACGCTCACTAGGCCACCAGAGTGGTCCATGTAAGCCATGCAGTGACCCAGACCTCTCACTGGCAGAAAGAGGTCTGTATTCTTTACCAAGTCCACTTGTGTTATTTTCTCTTCTGTCTCATGGGGAAGAAGAAACGACAATGAAAAAGACAGATTTAATGTGACTCCCCCATACCTTGCCCTGTAACGCTGTTGTTCCTAGGGACCGCCCCTGACTGTCCAAAATGTCGTGTTTCCCCAGTGATGCGAACCAGCTCACTGTAAATTAGCCAGTCAAGGGCCCATTCTTTGTATGTTTCTGTGCTTTGTTTGCCATTTAGGACACTTCTTGACGCACTTTGATCCTGCCCACCCCCATTTGAGCGATGCCCATCCCGTCTTCCCTGCACGGTCTCTGAGAAAGGTACCCATGCCGCCTGTCTTTGTCTTCTACCTGTACACTGTCACCTGAGCCCTCCCAGCAGTGATCTTTGACTTTGTCTCCATCCGCAGTCTCCTCTGCACCCCATCCCTGCCTCGCCCACAATCCTCCACTCTGGTCTGGATGGTAGCAACTCTACCTTGTCGGGCAGTGCCAGCAGTGGCGTGTCCTCCCTGAGCGAGAGCCAGTGTGCCCCGCCGTCAGAGTCACAGGGCCGAACGGACACCTTAGAGTCCATCCCCAGTCAGGCCTGGACTCCAGATGAGGTCGCAGGGTCGCCCTACCTGTACGTCCATTACAGCGCCTCCGAACCCGAGGACATCCAATCTGCCAAGGCCCTACCCTGCCGCAGCCACTCTGCCCCTGGGGACGTCAGCTCCGGCCCCCCGCAGGAGCAGCTGTATTACCACAACAACGCCCATCTGTGTCACGGGCATCACCCCATGCTTATGTCCAAGCCCTACTTTAGGGAGGTCTGTCGCCCCGAAGAGGGCTTTCGGCAACAACCTATGCTCCTGCCAGCCCCCCTGCAACACAAGATCCCCTAGCCGCTGTGCGGAGGTGCGGGGGAGGAAGGCTCTGGGGCTGTGGGCGGG
>JAODKN010000104.1:9530316-9550805 GCA_026774425.1 Petrocephalus zakoni | reverse complement strand
GACGTGTCCTATCAAATGAGTCTTTGAAAGATTCCTCACCTGAACTGTCCAAATGGTCATCATCTGGAATACCTTCCTGGGGTTGCTGACTTTCAATAATCCCAGCCAACAAGTCCCCCAACTCCTCTGTGTCTGGTGGAACTGGGAGTCCCCCACCTTTCTCGAAATGCTCTTGACGCATTTTTTTTCAGGTTTATTTTTATGTTTTTCCACAGGACCTTTACAAGATAATATACACTTTGAAGTAGGAGTTCTATATAATAGTTTTTTTTTTACATTTCATTAATGAAAATATTTATAATTGACTGATTTGTAAGATTTGGGCAATAATAAATCTTACCTGAACTTGTTGGAGTGTCTGTTTGGTTACTTTTTCATTTGAGTTGAACTCATTCGATATGGAAATCCAAGCTTTCTTCTTCTGGTTTTCTGTACCTGAAGCATGCTGTTTGTTTTCAATTACAGGATAGTTTGATACAATTTGTTTGAAAAGGGTCTTCTCAAATTCACTGAAGTCTTTTGAGCGTTTTCTTTTTCCATTTTTTGGTTAAGTGTAGTGACACCTGTTCCACACACTCCTTAAGACTAATGAATTACAAGTATTCCATAACAGGTTTTTATAGCAACCGCTCCTTAGCCACATGTACATGCATTAATCTAATCGGGTTTCCAAAAGATGATCTCACTTGTCCTTGATTACCTTAATCTGAGACTCTGAGACTAAGATCTGTAGTCTAGAACTAGTTAATCCAAACATAAGCAACATCTCAGAAAGTCAGTTGTTTAGTGCGGATTAATTTAAGTAGAATTAGCCTAGTCCTGGGAAACTGGGCCGTACTGTTTAATTTATGCTTCCAAATGGATGGGCCTAGAACTTCACACAATAGTTTACCACAGCAATATGTGAGCACATACAGTTAATGGCTGCTGTTGAATTATAGTTTTAAATCTCGTGGGAATTCCCCAAATGATTAGTACATCAGCAGCACTGTCCATAGTCTACTGCCCAAAGGTGCTGTGCACATCATCGCCAGGTTACAAGAAAGCTTTTCCCTGCAGTTAGCTGTGGATAGATTAGAGCGTAGAACTGGGGAATACAACTTAGGCTGAACACTTCCTATGCGTGTATGTAATAAAAAAAGGAAAATGTAATCATATAATACAGTATAAATAAACCATTGTTTATATTTATTCTTCCTGAATGGATGAATAACTGTTTACTCATTTATACATGGTTGACTGGTCATATTGCTAACTGCTAAGATTTTGTTAAACTGTAAAATTTTCAAAGTGAATATACAGATGCTATTAGAGGCCTGAAAGACAGCCCAGATACTTATCATTTGATTAACGGATCTTATCTTAGCTCAAAGCCACTTGAGTGGTGCAGCTGTCTTTTGTTAGTTCCTTTCAATCTTTTAGGTCTCTGGATTATTGTAAATTTCTCTTATGCCGTAAGACATACTGTTTGTATTTAGCTGTTTCAAGGCTCTGTAGTCCAAACTCATCCTTGCTGGGCATGTTGCTGATAGGGAGTCAGGGCTTCAGCAGCCAAAGAATGTCTGCGGGCTACATTTTTATTAAGTGTTTTGTCCTCGGGTTTGCAGTGATTCCAAATAAACAAAGCTAATGACTTGCAGCTAATTCAACTTTTAACTGGATTCTTGCCACCATTGTTCCACAGAGAATGTTTTGGAAAATGTTTTTTTGGACAACATGTAGTTTTGAATACAACTGTGAACAAATTCCAGTGCAGGTACATTACAAGTAAACAAGCCAATAATTATAAGCCAATATTCAGGGATTTTGAGTCATTCTGCGCTGCAGATGGGTTAAATGCGTTAATATTTTTAATCAGATTAATCACGACGCTGGATTAATCCGCGTTAACGCGTCAATTTTGACAGCCCTAAATTATATTAATGTAGCTGCCAAGCTAGCCACTTTGAGATAAGCAGAAGATCACTATCCACGGACGGATGTTTACAATCAAACACTCATACCTCAGTCATACATTTGCTGAAAGTGTCAGATAGGTCGTTAAAAGTTTGAAATTACTTTGGCTCATCTCGTTAATGCGTCTCCAGTTCTGTTTATACCATGTATCTTAGCCAATAGTAGAGGGAACCTAAAAAAGTGTATTTTGGTAACATTCTTTTGCACTTCAAGGCAGGGACTGCAAAACTGCATTACAGGGTGTTTTACCAAAAGTGGTACCTAATCGTTTAGATATATTTAGCATTTAAGTATATGCTTTTTCAATTGAATCAACAGACAGAGAAAAAAATGCAAAATATGCCTAAATTCATTCTGGTTAGGGAAAATTAGTGAAGTGGTTGTGTTTTCTTTTCCCAAGAAGAACTGGAAATAATTATGGAAATAAGAAGTCACTAAAATATGCATCAAACGTTGGGAATTGCTTTCCATTAAGAGAATCAGCAGGAATGTACTGCATGTCGTCAGGTCACAGTATGGCAGGACTGATGTTTAGATCGCAGTAATTGAAGAAATCAAATTCTTGTACGTGACATTTCTCTGAGCATAACTCTGCTGTAGCCTTAGGTCTGTATTAAGGGGAATATGATAGACATTGCAAACCCCTCCAGTTCTGCTCCATTGGACCCAGAAGGGATGCACTTAAAGGTCACTTTCTTGCAGTGCTTCTACCCCTTGGGCTTCAGCTGCACTGCTGAGTACAACACAATGGGCTTTAATGGTTTATTGGCCTTGTTGTATCTAACGGTCATCAATCGATGGCAGGCTTGTGTGGCACAATCTGTCCTGCAAGGTTGGCGAAATGCCGGCATTGGAGATCTCAGGCTTTCCGTTTCTCTATTCAGCCACATTCCCCCCGTAAGTTTCGCTGCATTTATGGTTTAAAAGCACCGGTACTGTCGGTGATCAGTCCACTTCGAGTCGGCTGCCGTTGTGATATCGCTGTCCTGCTCTCAGCCAAGTGGTTTGAAATGTGGCACGGCTGACAATGTCAAATATGGGGCTCTCAGAAACAGCCGACCTCCTGGGATTTTCACCCGCTGCAGTGGACCGTTAACGCTAACAGGAAGGCCACAAGTAGAAAAATAACAGCTCAGTACAACAGGTGCACATAATTCCTTCTCTGAATGCACAAATCATCTACTCTTGAAGCTGTTTTGGGGGCAAAAGTTTATCCTTCCCCATACCAGCTAGGTGTATCTAATAAAGCGGCCACTGAGAGTAAGTTATACCACATGTTGTCACGACGATTGAGGCCTTTTCAGTTTCACAGAAGGCTACAGATCCTAAGGTTTTCACTGTGGCTATTGCTACTGTCCATGTTAATGGGTTGTGGGTAATTATGTCTACTGTGAATTCTGACTGAAAGCATTTTGCGTGGGGTGCTGGTGAACATCCTGACCACTCTGTTTACCTTTTAATAAAAGCCAGCCGTACAGCAGGAAGCAGTGATATTTTTGCATGTTCCCTCTGCTCTGTTCTACAAAGCAATCATGCTGAACACAGGAGAAATTAGGCACTTGGAAAAATAATGTTCACACATGATACTTTGTAGGAAAAAATTCAGTGGACCTAACATAAGTCTGTGGTTTTTGTTTGTTTTTGTTTCATGACTGTTACATTAAAGGATTCAGTTTCATTGTTATATTTTATCTCCTGCGGTTATTGCTGTTCTAATTCCAGTAGAGTACATAAAAGACAATATTACTGCATTAACAAAAAAAAAACACACACACAAGTAAAACAAAGATCACTCGTCTATTATGTGGAGTGATCTTTCCCAGTAAATCACATGAATGTTATTTTATGCTGATATATCTTCAAGATAATTCTTCTGAAAACATTAATAAAAGAAGTGCTCAGTGGGTAGCACTGTTGCCATATATCCCCCAGGCTGCGGGTTCAAAGCCTGCTTCCGCTGTGCAGAGATCCAATGTTCCGCTCTCAGTTCAATGACATGCAGCTTGGCTAATTGGCAACTCTAAGCTGCCCATAGAGTGTGACCATGTGCTTGAGTACAGTGATGGACAGGCATCCCGTCCAGGGAGTGCTGCTGCTGTGTGCCTTGTGCTGACTGGGATGGGCTCCAGCCTGCCAAGCCAGCCCAGGATAAGCGATTCGAAGATGGATGGGTGGATGGGTGGCCTTTCATATTGGGGTGATCCTTTCCCGATGGTGATATTTCAACAAGAACTAAACAAAAGAATATAAAGGCATTCTGAAGTCCTACCTGGAAATTTGATAGAGCAAATTCGAGGTATCAAGATAGATTACAAATATAAAAGCACAAGATTCTTAAAAATCCATTCATCTTCTGCAACCACTTATACAGTACATTTAAAAATAAATTACATGAATATTACTATCTATTAAAAAGGTGAAGCCACTTTTCACGTGTCTCTCATTTATAATTGCTGCTGTCTTTTCACTGGTACTAAGAGGATCATATCTCCAGTTTTGGCTTCTCTTCATTGGCTTCCTGTGATATTCAGGATTAGGTTTCAAATTCTTCTATTTGTGTTTAAAGCTCTTGATGGGTTGCCAACATCATACATTTCAAAGTTACTTCAGTTCCAAACTAGCACTGGATCTCTGCGGTCTTCCAGTCAGTTCCTTTTAGCTAAACCATGTAGTCAGTTAAAGTCCAGGGGTGACCTTGCTTTTGCAGTATGTGCTCCAGTCCTGTGCAATGGACGATCAATGTATAAGAAATTGGCACCATCCATTGCTACTTTTAAAACAAGATTAAAGCATTAAAGAAAATTGCTCATTAGAATTTGAAGTACCTCCTGGTTAAAATGCGATTGTTTTATTCATTTGACTTATCCATTTTATTCTTTGATTCATTGTGTTTAATGGTATTTTGTACAGCACTTTGATTGATACATGGTGTCTTAAGCGATTGATTGATTGGCAGACGTAATCCCTGTTTTTCATCTCCTAATTTGAATTTCTATTTTCAAGAAAGCTACCTGGCAGCATGGCTGCCTGTTCTGTGCTGTGGACAGGTGCTGCATTGGGAGTTCTGGGCCTTCTTGGAGTGTTAATAGGATCCAGGAGGACAGAGCCCTGGTCTCCACTATCACCTTCTGTCACACCCAGTGCTGCGGACAACAGCCTTTATTACCTCTCTAGGGCAGAGAGCAAAGGTCCATGTACAGGAGAAACTTCAGCTCAGCAGCAGCAACATTATCAAGTTTACGTCATACTCTTGGATTTTAGAAAAAAACGATGCAGGATATTGAGACACAATACTCTAAATATTTCATTTATATATAGTTTTTTTGTCTAATATTTTAACACTTATGTTCTTTTTAGCAGATGCTTTTATCCAAAGCAATGTACATATTTGAAACCAGGGGCAGGCAGTCCCTGGAGTAAATGACCGTTAAGAGCTTCGCTGGGTGGGCCGACAGTGAAATCACTCTGCCAGCCCGAGGAGTTGAACTGGTGACATTTCAGTCATGGGCACAACGTCCTAAACCATGGAGAAGCTTCAGAGGTGCATGCTAGCATGTGGTGTAAATATACACGGTCTTCCATGTGTGCAGTTTTGTTATCTGCCTCTTCATTGCTTGCAGGGTTGGGGGTGCCACATAACATGCCCCTGGTAATTCATTGGCTTTCAATAAATATAAAGAATTCATATTATTGCAGCAGTGAAGATCTGGGGTTGGTCTCACTCTCTCGTACAATTTTCGCACAGCTTGTTGAACATAAAATAACTACATGTACTGCTTCCCTTTACTGACCAAAGCCCCTGTGCATAAATCATTTCTCATGCAATCAGTTACATCATGTACCATCAACTTCCTTTGAGGGCATTGAAGAAACTCAATGCAAAATTTTAAAATAGTTTTTGAAGGTATCTCTCTCAGACTTTATTATTCAAAGTAAACCAGAGTAATTCCCCCATATCAATTGGTGAAGACATACCGCGGATAGCCAACACCCCATATATAACATGAATTTCATGTAGGCCTACATACATATGGTGAAGTGTAACTGACAAATTATGCACAATAAAACATTACTAACATTACAGTAATAATAAAGGACATTGTGCATTATTATACAATACAGTACTGTAAGAGGTGAAGAGTAAAAAAAAATACAAATACTTCATTACTGTACTTAATATTATATTTTTTCCTGGGTTTGAACTTTGAGTACTTTAAGTAGCTGTAACTTTTACTTTACTTTTGGTATATTTGTGAGTCAAGTAATTACTTTTTACTGAGTAGCACACATGAGTAGGACTGCACGATTCTGGGAAAAATATATGAATTCCGATTTTTTTTTTCACTCAGAATCAAGGTTACAATTTTCTCTCACAATTCTTGAGCAATTTCTTTCATTCTTCTTCTTCTTCTTCTTCTTCTTATTATTATTATTATTATTATTATTATTATTTACACTGCCTGGCCAAAAAAAAGCCACACACCTTGATATTTCCTTGGACCTCCTGCTTTGATTATGGTGCACATTCGTTAGGGTATTGTTTATTAAGACCTACTACCTAAGGCCTACTACCTTTATGATTCTGAAATCTTACCCTAATTCTGAAGCATATATAGCAATGAAATAATGTGGGAAAAATGAGAAAAAAATTGTTAAACATATCGTAGCCTACTATGGGTACAAACCAGCTTACAGCCTGTTCTGGCTTAGCACGGTGGGGGGGTACATTTCCCAAAGACGTAGTTGCTAATAACGTTAGCAACATACATAGCTGGACCCATGCAACTAAATGCTTCCAACTATGTGAGTGGCTAACGGAAGTGTTTGGGTTTGCATTGGATGTTGAGAAGCAAGACCAATCAATAATCTTTCAATAATTTTAACCATCGACAGAGGCACCTGAATGGCTTTCGGCTAAATGTGTAGCAGTACAAGCTTGTACTCCTGTGTTCCAAAAATATTTCTGTAATTTTGTTAATCTGATCTCTTGAAATGATGAGGTAAAATAATTTCCAATAGCCCGAGTCACCTTATCGTCAGTTTGACTTACTTCCTATTATAATTAAGGTTGGACTAAAGCGTGCTCTGCTGATGCCGGCTCTTGTATCCTAAAATTAATTAGTCAGGTTTTTCTTTCCTTCAGATTATTATTACCTTGTTGACACCAATGCGAGACCCATGCTTTTAATTTTTTTCTTGTTGGCACTAGTAATTGCACATTGGTAAATGAACTTTAATCATCTTCAAAGTCTGGGCTTTAAAAAAATTAATTACCTGTAATTACCTGATTGATTTTGAAGCTTTCGGATTATCTGCATATAAGTATAAATGTCTTAAAGTATGGTCTGATTTTCATCTATGTTACAATAATGAACAAACACAATCTGTTTTAGCTAATAACACACAAATTATTGTTTTCTAAGTAAAGCCCTTGGCTAAAGGCCTCAACAAATGCTAAATGGAGTTAGGAGTTAGCAAACCTTTCATTAAATGAGATTTGAAGTGTGGGTCACAGCTAAAACACTCAAATATTTTGAGTTTGCTGTTCTCAGCAAAGCATCTGCTGGTATGAACCATACCTCCTAAAGAAGAGATCTCAGAAGACCTACAATCAAGAATTGTTGATTGGCATAAACCGAGAAAGAGTTACAAAGAAATCTTGAAGATTTTAGATATTCATTAGTCCTTAGTTGTACAAGTTTAATACTATGGTAAGCCTGCCTAGAAGTGAGTCCTTGGCCAAGGTGACTCCAAGCACACAGTGAAGAATGCTCGATTAGGTAAGGAGGAACCCTAGAGTAACAGCTAAAGGCTTGAAGACATCACTGTGACTGCTGATGCATGAGTTCACCAAATGTCAGCAAATGTAAACCACGTAACAGGCGTGGTGCCCATGGCAGGGCTCCGCAACAGGAAGCTGCTGCTTTCGCAAAAAAAACAGAAACAGTTTGCTAAAGACACACTTCACTACATTACAGAGAAAATGTTCTGAGGACTAATGAAATTAAGGGCTTTTTCACAGCCATAGTTCGGTTTCTCTAATTCCAATCAGTTGATTTGTTTGTAAACTTGTAATGTTTTCCCCTTGGTTTGGATTCCTTTAATAGAAAAAATCCAAGTGAAGCAACTATGCACCCCTACAAGCACAGGCTTATCCTGCTTATTGGCACTGTTCAATCAAATGGTCAAATCCTCTCTCCTTCAGCCATTCACTGAACATTTTTAAAACTTCATAGTTTCGATTAATTGTTTTTAAGAGCTGGCTGATGTAGTCAAGACCTTGGTTCATTTAGCACCAAGGGGGAAATCGAACCAGTTCTGGCGAATCAAATTCCTGGTGAATTCTGGTGAATTCTGAATAGTGAAAACACCCTAAGGCTGAATTATTTGGGAAGACCACGCAACAGTATGTCAGGGTGGCTCTCCACCAGGCGAAGCTCTGGAGAAGCTGTGTGATGCAGCAGGACAATGGCCCTAAACATTGAAGCAAATCTGAAGTGCCTTCACAAAAGAAAATCTGACTTTTGGAGCAGCCCAGTCAGAGCCCAGACCTTACACCAATAGAGATTTACAACCGACATCCTAATAATATGGCTGAGCTGCAGCAGCTCTACTATACAGAATGGTCCAAAAGTCCTCCTGAACATGGTACACATCTGACCTGCGGCTACCGGGAGCACCCGTTTCAGGCTGAGAAGTTATTTTATCCACAGGTTCACTAACTTTTCCCACAACACTGTGAATGTGTGATGGATGTGATCAATAAAGACACATGATATAGATTAGAATTGTGTGTTAATGCCTTAAACACATTGTGCTTGTCTATATTTGTGACTTAGATAGCTGAAGACCAGATCGCATTTTATGACCAGATAATGCAGAAATCCAGGTAATCCCAAAGGACTCACATATGGCTTTCTCGCCGCTGTAAACAGAAAAGTTTTGTTGGAAAATAGACTATTAAAGTTGGGTTGCTGTCAGTCAACATACATTTATGAAATATTTAGTGAATGGTCTTTATGCGGCTGTAACTCTGTAACTGTAAGTCTCGGGTGTTCAGGCATCAAGCTGTTACATCACTCAGCTCACTTGGATCACCTTGACTTCACAGTGAGCCCCCTGTTTTCCACCTGAGCTGACATCTTCTGAGCTCACATTAAAGCGGGTGACATCTTCTATTTAAAACAGCAAAGTAAAAAAATCACAAACAAAATATCATCTCCATGTACTCTGACCAACTACCTGAGATGAACAAAAGAAACACTCCACAATTTCCTTGCCTTCTAAAATAATTCCAGTGAAGGACCCTGTTTTTTGGATGGATGAATACAATTTTATAGCACCTTTATCATGGAAAGAAATAAAAATATAACCTCAGATCAAGTAAAAGAAAAGTGATTAAACAAAATAAACAATAAACTGGTTTCGAACCTGCGCCAGAGAGATCACTGGGCGTGAGCTTGACTTAGCTGGAAAAGCAATATGGTGAGAACTTTCCGCCTCTTTCATTTTAAAGAGAAATATGTCATAGTGTGCAATACATTAGTCCATCATCAATGTATCTAACGAACAAAGACTTTTGAAGAAGAGATAAGTGGTTCCACTTAAACTGAGCATTTTTTAAAAAGCAGACCAATTGTCTGGCTTTTTCTACTGTATAGCCAAGTCTGCTAAGACTCATTTAAGGTGTAACCCCCTGGATAACAGAGCCTCTCTGAGCGTGGGAGCATGAGGGCTGATTCTCACCTCCGGTCATCCCCTGGGAGAGCACTACAGTCTGTTAAGCAAACACAGTGATGCATTTTGTTATGGCAGGGATATTTCTGTAGCAGGAGTGGAGTGTTGTGCACTTGCTATTAGAGGGGTATTTGTTATTCAATGGCTGTTTCAATAGCAGGAGTGGCTCTCCATGTGTTTATTATTAATGAAGCATTTCCATAGTAGGAGTGAAGGACTGTGTTTGTTGTCAGTATGGCATTGCTACGGAGGAGCTGGGGGTAAAGTGTTTGTTATTAATGGGATATTTGTATAGCAGGAATGGAGGCCTGCATGCTTCTTATTATAGTCAATTTAGCGGATGCCGTATTATATCTGCATGACCGCTTCAGTGGACACTTCAAAGTGATTCTGCTCTGCAGTTCTGTAATTACTTAAGAGTTTTATTCCTGGTCGCTTTCAGACCAGCCCACAGATAATTAGACTGTCTTTGCATTCATTAATACCATGCAAACAATTAATAAGCCATGTTTAACTGGTGTTCCACGAACAGCTGTAAAATCTTTCTGCTTGTAAATACTACTCGAATCACAGTCTGCCAGATCACTACGTAATCTCAGAAACCCGCCTTGTGTTTATGATGAAGACATGATATATCAGATCACATCCTTGTTGCTTCAACTCCCACTGTCACCCGGGAATCCCACTGAATTCCAGATCCCATGGTACAAAACTAAAAATGTGCACCACATCTTTGCAAAGAGTTAATAACTGATGAAACCATCTATCTAATCCGTGTAATCACAATTATTATTTATGCTCTGCACTGGATGGGTTGCATAAATTTTTACTTAGAGTTTATAGTCATCGCTAATTGATGCGACTACTTTTTAAACGTAACTATTATTCCACATTTCATTCAAGTATGGCAACAGATCTGTTTCTTTGTTACTTGTCTTGGTTTGTTTTAAATATTGTTCTACACCACAGAGGAGAGATTCGCGTGAGAAAACGACGTCATACAACCTATTTAGTTAAATCTTAAATCTTCAATCTGAAATCGTATTGAGTGGCCAATACCAAAGAAACAAATATTATGCATGAGCAAAGCAACGTCTTAGAAAGTGTAACTTACCGGTATTCATAAGCTAGCAAGAAAAAAAAATAATGTCATCAGGAGGCTAAGCCTGGGCTCAGCTACAGCTTGAGAAATCCTCGTTGCTCACCACTCCATTCGATATTCAATTCCTGGGTGCAAAGATACCTGCATCACCGCGGTCATCCATCCTTTTTGAATCCCCATGTCAGCACATAGAAATGAGTTTTCTGCCATGATATTGCCAAAGGAGTCTCTCTATATAGGTGTCCTTATAGCCTTTTCCCTGTGTATGAGCTCCAGGTGGGAGGATGCATGAGAATGCAGCACTGTCACATCAATTTCCTTGTTTTTCCAAAAGTGTGGAACCCCTAAATTAGTGTCACTGGGCAAGGGAGGCAAAAGCTGGTGATCTTTACATCAAAGAAAGTTTCAGCAAGGCTCTTTACTTAGAACTGAACCCTAAAATAGGAAAACACAAGATAATTCAGAACATAACATGAACCTTTATGTTTATCTGCCAGGCTGAGTACCAATGTTCCAAATGTTCCCATGATGCAATACAATCCTGTCATTTTGACAGTGTGGGGACCATTGTTTTTGGCCACGACAAGGGGAAACAATTTTATAAAAGTCTGTGACTGCAATCAAAAAACTAAAAACGCCAGAAGTCTTGTATTTTGTTTGGTTACTTATAGGTAAGGTTAAGGCTGGGTAGGGGCTAAGGTTGTCATAGCTGGGATCATAATGACATGAATATGTGGACTGTGCGCGTGTGCGTGTGGATGCTGTTGCTTGTCAGGTAGAGAAGTTTAAACCTATAAATGGATATTCAAGTAAAAAGAAAAAGAGAGAAAATCGTAGAGGACTCTGTATCTTTCTTCTTCTTCACTTGGGTACCTTCACTATTAGGGAGTCGAAATATTTTTCTCATTCTCTCCCCTCTCTCTCTCTCTCTCTCTCTCTCCCTCTCTCTTACATACACACACACACACACACACATACACGTATGTATTTATATCTTAGTGAGGACTGTCCAGTCATTTCTATAGGGAAAACTCTAATCCAGAGCACGGCACCCTTAACCAAGACTAACCAAGCCAAATACAAGTCTTTTGGCATTTTTACTTTTTTTGATTGCATTTACAGATTTTTATAAAATGATGTTTGAAGTACTTAGGACCTCACTAGTCAAGTTTTTTGAGGATTTGCTACATAGCAAAGCCTGTACACACACACACACACACACACACAAACATGCATATGGGCAAATTCACAGGACTGATGAAATAGTGACATCACGTGCTGTCTTTTGGGAGACGATAGACCCCTTCCTGCCAGGGGGAAGATGCAGGCCCTACACCCATGTCAATCCACTCTTTCTGTGTACATGGAGCAGGGTCTCTGGTGCATGGCCATGCAAGAGAGCAGAACAATGCTATATTTAGCACACATGAACACATGATTTAACACTAAGGCTCATAGCAGCTCTGGGCACACAGCAACAGGGACACTAGAGTGAAGTGCATCCTCTCATGCAATAGCGGATTCTGCAGGGAGGAAGCCTTACGTCTGCCTTAGCCTCTGAGTGCTGCTGGGAATAATTAAATATGCTTAAAATATGGTAATTTTCTCCAGCCTTGGCTCCATACATCCAAAATCCCCATTTTCTAGTCCCAAATCTGCACTATATGCTATCAGTGTATAATCCTGGCATGTCCCAGGCTTGGCTTCATTTATAACTGCGCAGTATGAAAAAGAATAATTGAGCTAACAGCTCTGTCAAAAGGCCACTATCCATTCTCGGCTGTTTTGGTTTGCATTCCTGGCTTGTTTCTAGAGGACAACATACAGGATTGCTGAGCTATTGAGCTTATATCATCATAGTAAATCTTCATCATGACACCTAACTTGAGACCTGTTATCCTTCATGTAACGTGGAATTCAAGTGTCATTGCAAGTGACTTGCTCATATGGGAAAGTACATTCATACATCATTGCTGAAAAATACACAGAGTCATAACAATGCTGAATACTGGAAGATTCTACTTGAGGTAGGGTTATTACCGCACTAATGAGAAGACCCAATCCATATAATTTATTGCCTGAAGTGCAATCAGCCAAAAGGTCTGCAGACAGCATGATATCCTGAAGATCAACAGAGGAGGTGTCAGTGGACTGTTGCTTCTTCAAGAGGTCAGTGCCAAGGCTGCAGCAGGCTGTCTGTTAGCTTGAGAGCATCGTGACTTTTTTTTAATTAGTGACATTCCCAAATCTGCGTATCTGCCCTTCGGTGCCAAGTCCTCGTGTCGGTTCAGGAAAAACAAAACTTTTGCTTGTGTCCATCTTAAATGCACATTTCCTTTGATTAAAATTTCTTCTTCATAAAAAGTCTCAAAACTAATTGTGAATTGAAGTATTCTAAAGGAAAATTGTAAGGATGTCAGGACCATATACACCCAGTTTCCTTGAAGCACAGTGGAGTTATAGCATTATTCATTACATGCTTACCTGTTTAGGATGGTTTCTGGATGCTCATTTTCTTCAAAGCAGAGCTTCATATACCAGCTCAGGCTCTAAAGGATCATTATGCGGGTTACTGTCTCTAAGTCTTAAACCAAGCAAAACAGATTTAACAGTGACAAACAGTCCTATCTAAATATCATCTTTGCATTTTTGTCTGGCTTGTCAGGTTCTGTGGATCTCTACAATTCATGTCTTGATTTTCATAGCTATCATTAGAACGCTTCGCATAACTCATTCGAAACGCAAAGTCCTTGACGTACTGCATGATGTGTGCATGAGGAAAGGTTTCCTTCTACTTTATGCAGCAATGGAGACTGTAAGGTATTACTGACTCCAATGGGCTTGGCAAATACCACTGACTGCTACACTCAGTGTGCTGGGCACTTCTAAGCTAACACAGGCTTCTTTGACTGGGCACATACGAAACCACCAATGTGTACACACAGAAACAGACAGGCACACATATATTTTTTATCCCTAACCTGCAGGAGTTCGAATCTGCCTGACTAGACTTAGTGAGAGCTGCTTTAGGAAAGGCCATTAATTACATACACGTGTGATAGAATAAATACTGAGGCATGAAGGAGGAAGATCTGGTGCTGAGAGTGCATGCAGAGCTCAGAACCTTCCTTCACCACCACTTAAATGTATCCCCCTGTATAACATCCTCTAGCTACTGAATTAAATGATAGAGTGAAATTTCTGCAGTTTTTCTTTTTGTTTTATTAAAGATGCTGTTTTTGCTGACAGGTAAAATCAATATTACTTGGAAAATGAACAGAAATCAAAACAGCTCATGTTTGAATCATATATGTTAATTAAGGGGCGTGGCTACCCATTAGTTACATTTTATCATCTATGATATTCTCACCTTAAGAAAAGTGAAAGCCTCCTCATCACTCTTCATATTCCTCGCATAGAGAAGACAGCAGGCCAGGTCGTAGATGCTGTGGACAGTCCTCAAGTCAGATTTCATGCATGTAAATTCTGGAGGGAAGTTGCTGGTCCGGGGTCACAGGTTCATGCAGTGTTAACTTCATGCAAAATCCCCTGCTGACAGGCACACATACATGACTGGTCCAAGCTTACAAAATCTTGGGCTGCTTATTTATTAAGTAGAATCTCTGCTGTAACTCGTCATTTCTAGTCACTGCGGAAGGCAGGAGGCTGGTGAGAGGGCAGCGACAGAAACCTGGACGAGGCTGTCTGTTAAGTCTACTGATCACTGTCTAGCAGTTCCTGTCCAGCTCATTGTGATTCAAGGCCTCGTCTGCTTGTTAATAACCACGTGTCTCGTGAAGGGAGCAGAGCACGGCTTGACAGTTCAAAGATAATCATGACAGAATCACAATTAATGGATGGCAAAGCAGCACCGGAGGCGTGCTGTGAAATTAGGAGGGACCGCGTGTCTCTCAAAACAAGAGGTGAATAAATTCTGCTAAAAGCCTCACTATGACTGTCAGAGGGAAGATGAGGGTAAAATGTTCGTTTAAGTCAAGACACTGGGATATTACAGCCCTTTCACTGGCCCTTTTTTGAAGCCTGTCAGTAACACTTCCCACACATAACTCAAAAATAAGCGATCCAAAGCAGTGTACGACCAAAATGCAGACACCAGCAGAAGCCTCCCAGGAATAAGAAAAAGGATTATTTATGTGAAAAAGCCATGGTGGAAGAGCCTCAGTAGCAGATTATTAAGACCTGGAAAAAAAGAAAAATCGTGGCATATTATGTCATATATTTTGAGCTTCTGGATAATGACTAAGTTTAGTGTATCATATGTTGAGGATGCAGTTATGAAAACTGAAAAGAATGATGCATCAATAAAAATGCAACCATCCACACATATATACACACGCACACACACATATAAAGACATTTATATTGAGGTAAATATGGAGTCCATACAAATTGAAACTTAATCCACAAATCCATGTCTTTGGAATGTGGGAGGTAACCCAGAGAGCCTATCGAGAGAATCCATGAAGGGAACAAAGGACAATACACAGCCTTGGAAGTGTGTGGCCATTAATATTATCCTTTCATGACCTGCAACCCATAACATAATTGAGTAATACTAATATCCCTGGAATTTCTGTATTTAAAATGAAATTTTTACATTTAGTTTTCAGTACCTATAGTTATTTTTTTGAACAAACTACACTACTCAATACTGCAGTAGTTCCACTGCATTATAGTACCATGACTGTGGGGTCAAAGCCAAACTCAAACGCCCAACTCTGCCTGTGCGTCTCATGTTTTCAAGGATTTTGTTAATACAATGAAAACACATGGTTTTCAGGTGAATTTGCTTTTAACAAGCGGATGTCTACATGTGGATGCCTACATGTGCACAAGCTCACAATGAACACGGGAATTCCTGTCCAAGGTGTAGCCTAACCTTTGCCGTGTTCTTTTTTAAATCATGGTCTGTCAATGCAGGGCATAGTTGAGCAGCTGTCAATCAGCTAAACCTCTAATTCAAAATTATTAAACGATGTAATATTAGTTTAATGCTTGATGAAATTACGACATGTAAGATACCATTAGATCAAAAGAGGAATATTTCTCCAAATTCAGAACATGTCAATGACATTCTTGTGAAGTAACATAGGAAGTAACACCACGGCTGACGCGGCCCATGCTTCTGCTCCGGTTATTCTGATAGGACTTTTGCGGAGTTTGTGTGATGAAAAGGGCCACTCCAGCCCTACTTCTTCTGGCCCTTCTCTTTCAGATATTAATTAAACGTGATTACTCCGACGAGCCCCCCCCCCCCCACCACTACTGCATGGGTAAGAGGCTGAGCCGCGCTCTGGAATTTTCCATGGCTCTGCAGTGCTCGCCGAGACAGGGGCAAATCTTCAAAGGCACGGCAGCTCACAGCCCGGCTTGCATGACGGCACAAGGCTTCTTACATGCCATAGATTAGTGCCTCGTTAGCTGCATTAACTCTGTCGTTTCAGAATGATTTACATTCCTGTCTGTGACCTGACTGCATAATCATGTCCATAATTAATAATGTATATAGTTTTCTACATTAAATTATGTGTATGCATGTAAGATTTCTGGATAAGCAGATATGGATGGATGGATGGATGGACAGACAGATAAAGGATTTCTGCCTATTCAGCTTATGCTATGGTGAGGAGCGATGGGGAAGAAATAAATCTAATTAGAGATTAAAGCAGATCATCAGACTCTTTCTAATGCTCATTGAAAATCTCATTCAAACTTTCAGTGCATGATGGCAAAGTATCTATTTATTTGTTTGTTTGTGTTCTTCTTTCCAAGGTTTTCATTCCTTGGGCTCATTTATCAACATTATTATGGAGGTTTAGACACATATCCAAATGAACTGGCATGTTTCAGGAAAAGTGGGTTAAGAGAATCGAAGGTGGGGGCTGGGGGGCTGGGGGGCATCAAGACAGTAATAGCCTTTGTCACTCTTTGCCTTTGCTGGAATTAAGTTTCACACAGTACCACCTCTGAAGAATGAGGCCATTCAACAGACAAGCCCGAAGAATGCGGCTTTCCCTCCGTTTTAAGGAGTGGCACATTATTCGCGGTGAGTTCTGCAGGACAGCATGGGCAGTTGGAGAGCTGGTAGCTTTCTTATATATTATTTATTTTGTCAGACTTTGTCCACTGTAATGCAACAGAAAAGTAATGCATGGAACGTGCTGTGGCTCAGAAATAAACAAACTAAACGCCATTGGGTGCTCTGGTCTGACAGCTGGGCAAAAATTTTGTGTCTAAAGTCGTGAAACATGTATTTGTTAATACTGGATTATTCTGTAAATGAAATTAAATGGCATATTGGCATCCAGTTTCTGTCCTGGGAAGCAGGGCGTAGCCATATCTGGTTCATGACTTAGCCAACATACAACGTAAAACCTGCAATGGTACGACACTGTAAATGAACAGACATGGCCCTGTCTACATGTTTCTCCTTCCCAAGCTGTTGAATAAAAAAACGTTGCACACTGATGTTATATAAATGCTATAATGTGGGCCGCCCTGTTTTCTAAAGCCACATTTTGATTTTGGGCCCAAAAACAAACATTCCGCAATCTTCTTAATGAAGGCAAACATTAAAGATGTAAAGACATCTTTATCTACAGAATGTAGACACAGCCTTCCAGAAGAGTTTCCAGGGTATAAATTTCAGGATTATTTTATGCTTGAGCACCAGAACTAATAAGCAAGAGTCAGTGTTCATTAAGCCTGCTTCATGTTTTAATTAACCATTTAAAAATTTAGATAATGATGCAACATAAGAAATGTTCTTGTTAAGATGTGGAATAACAATCATACTTAAAAAAAAGAATGCTGGGATCTCTAGTTGATCCACTTTACAGTACAAAATTAAAAAAAAATGGGAACATGTACTCATTTACAATATAGTTAAAACATTGAAAATACATAAGATGAATCAAGATTATGGGATATAATGAAACATTCGCTGTGAGACTGGTGCCGTCTTCTTATCGGTTGCTAAATTTAAGCATCATCCCTGCTGTCAGCCACAGTTTTACAGGGTGTTGGCTGGGTACAGCTGCTTCATGGCTCAAGTTACAGCTGTTTAAAGCTGGCGTCAAGTAAATATTGGGCAAGGACAGACTTCAAAGAGCAGGGCTTGTTTATTAAAATAACAACGCAGGTTCAGGGTGTCACGTTGTGGCGACGGTTACAGCGTAGTATAAATAGTCTTCTGTCATTCCCCGCACACAGTCAGTCACGATGAGAGACTGCGGGCAGAGGCCGCTAAGGGGGGCGGGGCAGAAGCGGGACCCGCCCACTCGGGAGGGCATCGGCACACGCGCACGTACAGAACAATGGGAACGTCGCGTTTTGGGGGAGAACCAGAGGCCCCAAGGGCATGCAAAGTACATGCAGAGAGATTACACAAGCTGGCAGTCGCCGGGACCAAAGGCTGACGCTCAGTCAGTTACCTTGACAGTGTGATCCAGCAGCACTAATTGCTGCACCACCCCACTAATTCTGCTGCCAAATTAAATCACCAGCCGTCGTGCACCACCACCAAAATTACTTTCCCTGCACTTTGGGGTGGATTCGCCAATTTGCCCTATCTATCACGGCGAATAGATTACATTTGTGATGGTTAAATCCTAAAAGCAATATTATATATGCGTGCACACACCGTACACCCTGAATCATTTTGATTGTGTAAAGCTCGAAACGCTGGGATTGAATCATTTCCTGACATAATACACTTTCCAAATTTTAATGAAATTACATTGACCTTTAAAAGTGGGCCCACTTTTCAAAACATCCTAATTGCCCCCGAAAAAAAAAGAGATTCTATCTTAACATAAATGGTGTTTCGCAGTATGCTGTCCTATATTTTATATCAGTTGCTCTGAAGTAAGAGTGTCCTCTCACAAAACCTTACAAAACACTTTCTTTGGCAGACAGTGAAATTCTGTGCAGTGTTGCAGAAAATTCCGTGTTGAACGGTCACTGCATTACAATGGTGCAAAGATGGGTCGGCAAAAGGCCTTGTTACATGGTATAGATCCCACAGAGAGCATCTGCCCTATTCAGTACCAAAGGTCTTAATATATGTCTGCTTAATAATTAATACCCTCCTGTCCCTGTGTGATTCAGAGAGGAGTATACTGTATCTTTACGAGACTCGCGATTCATTTCTCACTCTACGACTGAGCTGAAACTAGAGAGAAGGGCAATGTGATTTCTTTATAGGTGTTAACTCAATTAAACTGGTATTCACCGGCTCTGTTTTAGAGTGCGCAACATGCCGAATCTCTATACCCAAGAGAGGCAAAAAAAAAATGAGAAAGATGAGAAATGATGAGTGCAGCTGTGGGATCATTTTCTGTTTTGTGTTGATGGAGCCTCTGATTGTGCTGCCTAGAGTAATCTCTTATATTGAAAGCCAGCAGTGTTTATTGGGAGACAGGCTTCAGTAAGGCTTTTACTTCCTGCCAAATAAGTCCACAATCTGCCCGTCCTTTTGATCACAGTGAACAGAGTGTCAGGGAGTCAGGTGATTCCTAATCTGCTTCTCTTTCCTGTTCTATGCTCTTGCCAAATAAAGCCGGGCAATCAAATGGAAGGCTGTCCTCATTAGGAGGCTAGGGCCCTTAAGGCTGGGTATTTCTGAGTGTGTGAGTGAACAAAAACTCAGCTTGATTTGTTGTGTGTGCGAAGGGGGGGGGATCAATAAGCGCAGCGACACGCTGCCCTAGGCGTTTGGACTAACAGAATTTTTTAAGAGCTTAAAGGGAGATGTCAGGGTTACAATATTGTTTTTCAGCCTTGAACCATAATAAGAGAACCTGAGTATAGCTTTCCTCAGCAGGAAGCCACAGGCAGCTCCTGAAAGCCAATAATGTGATGAGCTGAATTCTTGGCTGGCGAAGATTCTGATGAATCTTTCATAATTAATTTGTAGTGACATATAAGTGGAACTTAAGAGGAGTAGGTAAGGGGGGCATGTGCTGATACAATGCGTTGCCGTACACCACCAACGACAAGCCTCCTCAGGGACGAGAACCTGGGTGCAGCCATGCAGTGGGTGATACCTCAGCACCACACTGCCCAGATGGAGCTGAACAGTGTCAAGGTCTTCCGGTGGCTGGAGTGCCTGAAGCTGAAGCTGGAGGACCTGCCTGCGGACCCGGATGTAGGTTAATGTCATACCCAGGATGAAGCAATTACAGGTTAAGGGCCTTGCTCATGGGCCCAATGAAACAGGATTACTCCTGGCATTTCCTTTTAACATTCTAGTTCATTTCAGCAGGCGTGCTCAGGCAGTGGCATCCTGTCCTTTTTCACATATGGAAGACTTCGTTACTGATGAATCTGGCTAGGTACTTCTGTTTCCAAGGACAAAATTAATTTCTATCAGCTATACGTAGGTCTGAGACTGAGCCTGTGTAAAAGGGAGAACCGACTGGTGAACGTGACGTTGAATCCAGACCCTCCTCATGTAACGTCCTACCTGTTTAACGACAGCACGGACTTAGGACCAGCTCTCCGGCCAGTCGGCATTGTACGCTGCACAAGAATTTTGGTAGTGGAAAGACCTGGCTGGCGTCCCGGCATAAAGGATCTCATCCCGCATCGTCCTCTCTCTGTCTCAGTCTCTGTCTCAGTCTCGCTCCCGCAGTTGGTCAGTATTCACTAATCTAGCGTTCACAATGTCCAA
>JAODKN010000104.1:9505368-9520582 GCA_026774425.1 Petrocephalus zakoni | reverse complement strand
AAAAACCTCAGACTCCTGAGGTTAGGTTATTGCGGGAGTTAAAACCTCAATATCGATGCGATAAAGGTTAATCGTGCTGCCCTACTCTGGTGCCTTCTTCTGTAAACTGTGCCATAGACTTGTTCCAACTGAAAGCAGAAATATTGTGAACTTATTTCACCACTACCATCCAGTAGAACATGCAGAGTGTCAGTGCTTACAGTCACAAATGCTAACAGTTAGGATTTCCACTTCTGCTCTAAAGAAATACTGGCCAAATTTGATATAATATTAGTTAGGCATGCAGTGATACCATGCAACTATAAATTGCAGTACAAATTTGTAACAATTCTAATTGTGAAAATAAGCTATTTTGTGGTTCTTTAAAATATTTATAGGCTGTATAATGTCTTTGTTTTTTCTTAATTATCATTGTTTAGCAACATTTAGCATTGTTTAGGAGGTGCGTTACTTCTGCCTGCTCACCTACCAGCAACCAGCTAATGCAATCTGCAAAAGTAACGCTAAGGAATGGCGAGTGCCAATAGTTGTCAAATTATTTTATATTTAAGCTTGACTACAGCCTTCACATGTGTTTATAAATTAAGAAAATTAAGAAAAGGACTAATGTTTATATATTTTTTTTCTCGTTTTAGTAAGTTATATTTTAGTTAATAGGCTCCTGTATTTTATTCCAAGTTTTACAAATGTTTGTAAATGAGTAGGCCTGTTGGTTAAGACATGAAACAATTGAACAACTTTATTGATAAAGAATGGGAATTTTTTTCAGAAATATCATGGAGATAGTCTAATTGAACTTTTTTTTACAGTTTTATAGTATAAGACTGTAATTTCTTTAATATTGAAGCTGCAATATTGAAATGATCATTCAAGCCCCGAATGGTCACCCATAGTGATGAGCGTACGAGAGAACAGGATGGTTAGGGACTCGCAGTAGGACATTGGTTCAGTGTTGCATCTGAAATTCAGTGCTGGACAGGACAAGAATTTGTTTCCACTTACAGCATCTTGTTGTCTGAGGGAATTTGGGCAAGCTCACTCCGTATTGACCAAATCTCTTACAAGCAAAAAGAATAATTGGTCTAGACTAGCCTTTGCTGCAGTGTTTGTTGTGTGGACTGCGAACTGGTCATTTCAGTGATGAAAGCAGGTTTAATTTAGTTTGTTCAGATAGGAAACATTATGTTCGCCATCAACCTGGTGCATTCATCCAAAATGTGTGAAATGGTCAGTAAATTTCAGAGGGGAATGTCTCATGGTCTGGAAGACAAGGCTACATGACAATTTTTATGCAAGATAATGCCTCTTGCCACACTTCAAAATGGATGCCGCTGAGATCATTGAGGTGTTGAAATGGCCAGCTCAAAGTTCTGATCTGAGCCCTATTGAGAATCTCTGCAAGCTATTTGGCAACAAAGTTATGGCAAAGAAACCCACTGCGGTTACCAGATTGTGGGAGAAACTGGAAGACAAATGGAAGGGCGGGGCAAAGTAATCTAGGTAATTGACATGTGGACACAGATGTGCCAGAGTTACTGGAAGCAAGGATCTCTCCATGTCCCATTAATGTTCGAAAGCTGTAACCATCAAAAAGTATTGATAGTTTTATTTGTAGCGTTCTTCTGCAATAAAAGCGCCACTGTTCTCTAATTAATTAATGTCTCTTTTTTATCAGTAGTGATTTTTACCCAAAAACCCATGAGGTGTCTTGCTTCAAAACACATTATTAAAATGGTACATCTCATATATTTAGATTCATTCAGAAATGATTTTTTTTTTAATTCTCACCTCACCCTGAAGGGTGGCCTTATGAGAAGCAGAGCAGTGGTAGGCTTTACATATTGGTAGGAGTTAATCATTATCTTTTCCTCCTGCTTTGTGTCAGGGCATTCAGATGTCCAACTGGGTTGCACTCCACTGTGTGCATGGGACCTTCATTGAATGAACCTTTTGTTTCTGAGACTGCAGTATACCATGATAGCGCACGTGGGCTTCCCAGAGTGTCAATGTGCCCATGACTGAATGCCAAGGTGTTATGTCTCCCATTGGCTATGTTCAAATATGCATGTCTCTAGTCAGATTAGATTCTCTGGTGCCTGTACAGTGGTGGCCAATACATACCTAATATCCCCCTCAAATCTGAGATTTTTTAAGGTGTTATACTCTCCCTACGTAGATGAACGAGCTAAAGACTGTAAGTCACGGCCTTCAGCTCGGTTAAACATTCAGAAGCTCTAGAAGATGATGCAGTAGATGATTAACAAAAGATTTTAACTAAGTGGTTACTGAGCAACCTGAGCTGTGTGGCGTTCCAGAAGGCCATTCTTATAGGTCATAGCTTCTGTCACCATATTATTAAACTTTAAATGGTCAAGGTTTTTAATTATTTCAGCTTGCATTGCTTGGTTGGTGATTTGTAATGCAGTAAGCTAATTTAAGAGTGCACATTTTGAAATGTCTCCTCAGTTCAGTGGGGAACAATATGAACTTTCACCAGTCTGGTAGGACAGGGGCAGGAGCTTATGCTCGTGTGTTCTGTGGAGCTTGTGGGAATGGTAGCACTGGTTAATAAATTACTTCATCAGCGAAGCCGCATTGTGTGACCACTGGGATGTATTTAGCACCGCGCTATTAAGACCGCTCTGGCCCGTGGTTCTGGGCTGCCAGTGACCCGAGCTGTTCATCTTGCTTCACACAGTGCTGGGCTATTAGCTGCTGGAGCCGGTTGTCTCTGGCTTGGGAGCGGTGACTGTACCTCACTCGCTTGCCTTTTTGTTGATGTAACTGTAGTATGATTTATATATGGAAAGCCAGTCATGTAAATAAATTGGAGGTTCCAGATTTGGGTTGTAAACAGTTTGGTCTGTCATGTTATTAAAAAAGGTGTTACGAGGGAACAAAGGTGGTTTTTCCGCTGTACTCCTGTTTAAATTGAATTAGAAGAGAAATATGCTGAAAAAGCATTTTCTAGGTTTGCTGCTCCAGGCTCATTATACCCTCTCTGAAGTGAGCTGCATCATTGTTTAGACTACCTCCACAAGTGTTTATACCAGATGATCCACTGGAGCATGTTCTGTTGTGGTTCGGAATGAAGGGTTTTTAAAGTGTAGACATTTCTAAACCCCTTATAACTATAACCTTTAGGCAAGGATGCAGGTTTGGTTTCAACATTGGTAGGGACCAAATCAGCCTTGACCACCCAGACCCCCCCCACCACCACCTCCCTAAACACGCACAGTACTCCAAAAATATAGCTAGGGACATGCCCATACCCTAGCACCCTTTCTTTTTTTTAAGCCTGACTGAAAGATGGAGCAAACAAAGACCAGTGACACAATCTTGCTTTTGCAAAGACTGCAGTGCGAAACATTAACTTGATGCCCATTCATGGGGAAGTTGATCGCTGGACTTCCAAAAGGTTTTGGGTTCGTATACATAAGCAATAGGCTGACGACTCTTACCTCTCTGATTGAGCATTAAAGGTTTCAGAAAAAATCTGTCAATTATGGTTTGCTTGTGGTAGGATGTGTGTATGACTTCAGTTGCCTCACGTCTGTTGCTTAATGTCTTGTCTGGGTTCAGTTTTCCTGCAGATCTTCACTGGTGAGTTTTGGAAGTGGAGTGGAGGGGCTCCCTGGGCTTGCCAGAGTTTTGTGCTTAGTTTGTGGTGACAGCAGCTCTATTTGGTGTGTCCAGTGGCACTGGATTCTCCCCCTACATCTCCAGTCCTCCTACATGTATATCTGGCTTTCTGGGTAAAAGATGCTGCAGATATGCCTGCAAACCAGAGACCTGGGAGCAAATAGCACTCTGACTCATGCCTCTATGTTTAGTTCAATATTCATCCATGTCCAAATTAGGCAATGGTGATGTAATATTAAGGGGAAGGGCTGAATGTATTGACTAATGCATTTTACCAATGGCTGTCCTCTAGTTTGCTGTTTTTTGCTCTGCTTGTACTTGGGGTGAGGTGGAATTAAATCAAATACCATGTGTTAATTTGACTGATGGCTAGTTAATTTTTATAGTTGATTATGTTGGATGGAAATAAGTTTAGGCATGTGTTCTTGGATTGGGACCAGACAGCCACAGCTGAATGAATGATGTCACTTGCATGAAGGGGATACCCGGGAGTCGGCATGCATTCCAGCTATGTAAGCAATGTAGCCTTGAAGGGCTGGTATCCCCCTCACTACCTAAAATAAGACTGGCACCGATCCATTACTGGCTGCTGTCTTGAATACAACAGTATGCTAACCTGATGAGTGTTCCATAAAGCAGGATTTCTCAGTTACAGTAGCTGGGTTAACTTAAGATAGACGTCCAATAGGAATGCTCCATTCCTGATCTCTGATTGGACAATCTTGACTTCTAGCTTAACCCAGTTAACGGAGAAATCCTGCTCTATAGAACACTCCACTGATCCCCTTCTTAATAGTTTTCAGTCTTGGGCTTGGGTGCCACAATGTTTATGTACTTCATTTAAATAACGGATCCCTTAATTCCCTAATACTCTAGTTAAACGAATTTGCAATTCTGTTTCAATGCTGGTTAGTTCTTAAAAGCAAAAAGCCTTATACTGCAGCCTGAATACCTCTTTTTGTATTACAGACCTTAATCCTTTTGTCTTGTAAGAAGGTTTTTGGTGTACTTGCACATGTCTATGTGCCATGCTTTGATTTGAACCAAGACTGCACTCAAGTTTTTCTATCGGCACTGAATACTATGTAATATTTGCGCAATAGAAATAACTTCATTGCAGTATATGTACTATGTGTTTGTATAATGCTAGTTCTGTAGCGTTTGGGGAGAAGGGCGCTTGTGGTATGCTAGTCACTTAGGAGAAAAGCTGAATGTGCTAGTATGGGCTGAGATAGAGGGAACACTCTGTTGCCATGGCTCTGTGGGACACTGTTCTCTGTATGCCAGAAAGCTGTGAAAGACATTTCTAACTCTGACTACTTCTGGCTCAGAGGCTTGTTTATTGTACAGCTGCATTAGGTGCCCACTCTGTTTCCCATCACCCACAGTTTGTCCCGATACATTTGAATCCCCCCATGGCCTTTGACACTTTTAGCCCCTGGCTTGCACAGTGGCTTAATGTTATGATTGAGCCCCCCTGGCTTTCTCAGAGTCAAGCAGCCTTGCGTGCAAAGGGTTAAATATTTTGTAAGCCAGCTTAGGCTGTCTGAATGTCACACTTTTCCAGTGGGCTGTCTGATCTTCCGGGGGTAGTGGTTTCCATGAGATCGACTGGGGCCTCTCATGCCTGGCTAGTCAAGAGAGGAATGCGGTGACAGAGTTCTACCTCGGAAAATGGCCTTGGCTCTTTTTGTGCGACTGTGAAAGTAGGCTTTTATGTGCCACTGGAGATGGGTCTGAAATCTTTTCATGCCAGCAGTCCAACTCCCATCAGGATCAGGACAAATGGTGGGGGGTGGGGAGTGGCGTGGGGGTGTGTGAAAGTTTCCTATTCACCCCCCCGGAGACTGGTCCTTGAGTGTAGAAATTCTTCATCCTAGGCCAGTGCTAATGCTGAATAAAGTGTTTTACCTGTAGGCTGCTTCCACCAATTCTATGACTTTTTTGTAATTTTCTTGCAGTCCCTAATGTTTATTTAGGAGAATGTAGTTCATTTTTATTGCAGTTCGCAAATCTTTAGTTTTAGTATCTGTTTTCATTTTGTTTTTAGTTTACGATAATAACAGCGGTTCCAACAAGCCCAACAAGCATGAATACACACACCCTAGCACCATCAATCAGCATAGAATAAGCCCTAATTCTACCCTAAATGTTTTCTCAAACACACATTCAATTGAAATTCTAAGGTAGCAGGCAGACAACTTTATAACTTTAATGATGAGTGTATGTAGCGGCTACAAGGACAAAGGGTATTAAAAAGCTCTCCATAGTAATTTAATAAACATGAATAGACGACACTTACGATGATTTTGCTTATTCTGACGATACATCATCCAGAATGGCGCCTTTGTGTTTTTTCTACTAGAGCCACTGTGGTATGCCATCCAAACCTTGCACAGTCTCCAATCCACCTTTTTGTTTTGTGATCATTTCAACTACTCCGATAATTATGCAATGATATTAAAGGAAAGCATTGTTGTAATGGATTGGAACATTTTAGAACTCAAAAAGGTAATTTTATTACAATTTAGTTATTGATGTTGAAACGTTTTCAACAATTCAACTAATTGCGGCAGCCCCAACAGCCTGGTAAATTAAGTATTTCTGGGGAGATAGCCTTGTCAACACCAAACAATTTTAACATTGATGCATTGTTATTAAATGATGTATGTGTTTTTTTACAAAATCCCTTTTACAGATGCTCAGTTCATGTGGTCGGGACCCGTGAGGTTCTGCCTTTCAGATAAATCTTCTGTGCTGTACCTTTTGTGTATAAATTTAAGGTTATGAATTATTTCTTACAGGGCTGATGGTGTGGTTTTGAAGCAATGGGACTCCAGTTTTACTGAAGAGTATTACACAGAGAAACGCAAGGACAGTCAAACATAGAAGCCCAGAAGAGACTCCTGGGGAGACATCAGCCTTGGGAACACTGATCATCTCAGCCACTTGTGCCTGTTTCCTCTTACCTCTTTCTTCTGAGACAGGGAGACCTAAATTATGCGCAATAAACTTCTGGTCCGTATGGATGGAGGGGGGTGGCCCAACCCCACCAGGACTAACTTGTTTGTGCTGGGGTTCCTGTTTGCAGCCACCCAGGGTAGCTGGGGAAATGTTCTGGTGGAGGCTCTGGGGGAACAGATTGGCCAGCTAGAGGCTTCCATGCAGTCTTCTGTGCTGTCTGAACTGCGGGAGGCTACGTTGGCCGTCGGACCCCCACCGGGAGCTGGGATCCCAGATTCCTCGGCGACTGTGGGTCAGGTGTTCCAGATGAAGCTACCGGTGGAGGTTTTTGCCAGCAGCAGTATGGTGCAGGTGAGCAGAGATGGGGGTGCATGTAAGGGATCTGGGCACTTTGCTGTATATTTTGATAGGTCTCTCCAGAAAAGTTGAAAATCATTGGCTTGTTCAAGTGGAATTGATGTAGTTTTAGGTAATCCATCCATTTTCTGTAATTGCTCATCTACTTCAGAGCCTGCAGCCTTATCCCTTTTAAGCAGGGATTCACTTCAGAAACACCACTTCACCTAAAGCGCATGACTTTATACCAAGGGATGAAGTGCATGGTGCTGCCCACCATGTAACCCAGCTTTTGAGGAAGATCATTTTTAATTTGTCGAACTCGTCATATAAATCTTGCATAGTATATGCCATATGACTCATCAGGGGTGTCAAACTCACTCACTGACATGGCCATCTTTAAAACCATTGATGATTTTGCTGGCCGACAAAGGCTTATTCGGTTAATAATAGTATAACCTAAATGTCGCAGTTATTTGGTTAAAACCTTTGCTGTATGTAAATGACTATTTTCAAATGTGAACTTTGGTAGTAAACATTATTCCTTAAAGAACCGAACAATGAAATATTCTCTCAAGATGGAATTAAATGCGTCCATTGAGCTGATGAACTGTTATTCATCTGCTTTTATATGACATGATCACCTGAATCCTTTTTTTAAATTAGATATATTGAGTTAATTTCCAAGAAATCAAAACAACTGTTTTGTTGTATTTTATGGTAACTTGCTGCTGTTGAACTTGTCAATGGAGGGAGGGTTGTATCCTCTGCATTTAATCATATGTGACATTATGACATGGCAGTCAGCAGCTAGTTCAGTGCCCCGGGCAGCAGTGCTTGGGGGTGGCACCTAGGTCAGGGTACCACAGTGATACTTGTGGGTTGTGGATTTGAACCAACAACCTTTCAATTACTACCCTAACCATTAGGCCACTACTGCCCCATATAGAGGATCAGGATCATCCCGACTTGCTGGGTAGGTCTGTAACGGTATACGTATTCGTGTGCTGTTCGGTTATGTCATTTTCAGTTTGAAGAGCATAATGAAACAAATTTAATATTTATTCGCAAGGGCAGAACCTAAATTCAGCATTATGCTAGCTATTGTGCTGAGTCATTACTGCTAATGCTGGTTACTGTGAGTCAAAATCGGCAGTTTAGGAACATTTGATTTCCTAATATTTAATCCAGCTCTGGAGAGAGAGCAGTTGATAAGACCAGGACTGTCTGTTGGTTCTGTTATTCTGAACTCCGATATGTTGCTGGAAACGTAGTGATGTGTAGTAACCAGCACTGGAGCAAGGTGGAAATGGCCTCTCCAAGTTATGCTGTGTTCCAGTTATCCAAGACGGGGAGGGAAAAAAGCTGCAAGTAGCCTGCCCACTTATGTATATACTATGGAAAGTGCTGTGAGAAAAACCAGCTCCGCTGTTAGGTATCTTTAATGTAGCTTATTTAATGATCAAAAACCACCATTTTGCTGCTACTGCTATTTCAACACTGCACAACATAGCTTACATATAACCTTGTCGTCCTTTTAGTTGAAATGATCCCAAACACTACTTCTTTTGGCTCGTTTAATATTTTTTTTTCCTTCCTCAGACTACAAATATTGCTATAGCCACATGTACAGTCATGGCTGAAATTATCGGAATTTTTCCAGGCAATGCACCATTTCTCAAAGAAAATTGTTGCAATTACAACTGTTTTGGTATGCACATGGTTATTTCCTTTATGTGCATTGAAACGACACAAAACACTAAGAAAAAAAGCCACAATTTGACACACACAACTCAAAAACTGGGCTGGACAAAATTATTGGCACCCTGAACTTAATATTTGGTTGCACGGCCTTTGGAAAAAAATAACTGAAACCCGTCGCTTCCTATAGACATTAACAAGCTTGTTACACCTCTCAAATGGAATTTTCAACCACTCTTCTTTTGCAAACTGCTCAAGGTCTCTCAGATTTGAAGGGTGCCTTCTCCCAACAGCAATTTTGAGATCTCTCCATAACTCTTCAATCAGATTTAGATCTGGACTCATTGTTGGCCACTTCAGAACTCTCCAGCGCTTCGTCTTCAACCATTTCTGGGTGATTTTAGAGGTATGTTTGGGGTCATTGTCCTGCCGGAATACCCATGACCTATGATGCAGACCCACATTTCTGACACTGGGCCCTACATTGCACCCCAAAATCTTTTGGTAGTCTACAGATTTCATGGTGCCTTGCACACAGTCAACTTCTTGATTATGTTGCGCACAGTGGACAAAAAAACATGAAGATCTCTGGAGATGGATTGTTGATGTTTTTCTACTATTTTTGTTCTCAAGTCCTCAGACTTTCTCTTCTTTCTAATCTCCATGCTTTGTGTGGCACACACAACCTCACAACAGAAAGGTAGAGTCAGCTTTTCTCCATTCTACCTGGCTTCAGGTGTGATTGCTATATTGCCAGCACCTGTTTCTTACCACAAGTGAGTTTAAACGAGCATTATATGCTTGAGAGAAAATGATTTACCCACAATTTTGAAAAGGTGCCATTAATTTTTTCCGGCCTATTTTTGGCTTTTTTTTTCTCTGCTTTTTTGTGTTGACCCAACACATAAAGGAAATTAACGTGTATACCAAACAATTTTGTGGGAGAAATGGTGCATTTTCTGGAAAAATTCCTGTGGTGCTGATTTCGGTCATGACTGTAGTTGGTTGCACGTGTCAGCACGCCCTCATCAGTTGATCAGCTATGCATCCATTGTGTATTTTTTTTTTTTTTTACCTTCTGCGTTCTATGCGTTTACCACACTGCAAACTTTTAACTTATTTTTAAGATGATACCCTCAGTTAAACATTTAATCAATTAATTTTACAGTTGCACATTACTATGTGTCCTGGATATGACATTAAGCTGCATCTAGTCCTGCAAGCAGTTCTTCATCTTGCAGGGTAGAACTTGGAGGTTGCTGGCAGGATTGGCACTTAAGCCACTGTAAACTTCTTGCAGATCAGGAGCCCTTTCTGCTCTCCACAGGAGTAGATCTGCTGCAGCTGCCCACAGGAAGGCTGCACTTCTTATGAAGGAGATTAGGGGAAAGCCCTCGAGATCCTAATCCTCAGAAAAGTTTATACTGTCTGAGGCCAACAGGGTCAGGCTTGTTGGGGATCGGAACTGGTGTGGGGCATCATCTGCACGCATTGTTCTTCAATGCTAGTGGTGCGGTGAAGAAGATTGATCAAATCCTTGTGGGCATATGCTGGAGACCCCTACAGAAGTGCACAGTTTATGAATTCTGACCACAAACTTGTTGTTGATTTTTTTCGATTACACCATTTTTGTGATCGTTGAGACCCGAAATCGAAATTTGATTAATTGCACAGCCCTATGTGGGAGACCTTCCGCAATAAGACCCTGAAGATTGCTGAGGGTTGTGTTGGTGTTGCCAGTGTTCCTAGAAAGACACTTTTCGTCTTGGCAGGGCACCCTGAATATTATTAAGAGGAGTTGCAGCACAGTGCTTGACGGCAGCTCTGGTCTGTATGGGGAACTGAGAAGGATGGCTGCAAGGGCAGATAATGAGGTGTTTGTTAGAAGAATCTGTGAGCAAGTGACACACCATCTATGGTCTTGTGATCCGCGTCCTGCTTACAGAGGAATCAAAGCATTATGCACATCCAAATCTGTTCCTTGGAGAGTTGCAGTCAGGGTAGCTGATGGAACAGTCCTTACGGATGATGCTGCAGTTGTGACCCGCTGGGCTGACTCCTTTGAGCGGCTGTTTAAAACAGAATCTCCGGCTAGGACATTGGACATCTCTGGGTCCACTGTTCTTGAGGCTGATCCTAAAATTTAGCTGTGAACCATCCAGTCTCATTGAGATTGCACAGGTGGTAAGGCTGCAGGGATCTGTGGTATCCGGGCTGAACTTCTCCAGGCTGATAGTAAGGCTGTCCTCCTGGCATTGCAAGCAATCCTTGCTTCCATTTGGGATACTGGCGTCATCCCAGCTGACTGGAAAATGGGATTTGTTGTCCCTATCTGGAAAGGGAGAGGTGATTGCCTGGATTGCATCCGTGCTGCATACAGTCCTTGCTAGGGTCATCATCCACAGGCTCTGTGATCACTTGCTCGGCGACCAGCGGCTGGAGCAGTCTGGTTTTATGCCTGAGAAGCCTACCATCGACCACATCCTGGCACTGAGGGTTCTAATTGAGCACAAACGTATCGGCAGTTTCTTTGCAGCCTTTGTAAATTTTCATAAACGTTACGCTCAGTTGATGGAGCTGCCCTGTGGGCAACCTGAGACCTTGCGGAATCCCTCGGCATGTACACTGGTACTGTGAGTGCTGTACAGAGTGCATTATCCCCTGTTGATTCTGCAGTTCGTTAGGGGTGTTTTCTTGCTCCTGCTCTATTAGGTGCTTGCATGGACTGGGTGTTGGACAGGGTCTTGGGGTCCAAAGGCTGTGGGGCATCTGTTGGTGAAGAAAGATTCATTGATCTTGATTTTGCAGACGATTCTGTGATCTTCTGTGATCAGGGCTCTCTAGAGACTAAGTGAGGAGTCTTGAGTGTCTGGGCTTGCAAAGATCCAAGATGCGGGCCTTTAATGAACTCTTGGGGCACAGCATTGTGTCTCGATGTTGACCACATCAAGAGGTTCACTTATCGTGGCAGCGACAGTCATGTTTCTGGCGACTCTTCCTATGAAGTCAGTAAACTGATTGGAAGTGTATGGGGGTCGTTAGGTTTCTGGAGAGGGTTGTGTGGTGCTCCTGATATCTTTGTAAGAGGACGGAGGTCTTTAGAGTCCTGGTGCTTCCAATTTTGATATATGGCTGCAAGACATGGATGCTATTCAGTGACCTTGGACAAAGGCGGGACTTCCTTCAGTACTGTGTCTCTTCGGAGAGTCCTTGGTAACACTGATTGGACTGTGTCGCATGAGTAGTTGCTCTAGGGGTCCTGAATGAGGCACATTGACACTCCCTCACAGTGCTGGTAGTTTCAGCACTACGGCCATGTAGTGTGATTCCCGGAGTGTGATCCGGCTCGTAGGTAAATCAAGTAAAGTGTTACAGTTTCTTCTTATCTGTTATTGGTTCAATGGTGAATGGCTATAGAGGTGTGTTTTGCTACAGATATGCAACCATTCTTGGTAGTAGAAAACAATTCATTATGATGTATTATGTTTGAATTACTTTACATATTTTTATAAGGTGCAAATAAACATTGCTAAAGTTTTATTATTCAGAACATCCGACATAATCCCTTTGGTTAACAATTGTTCCAAATTCTGTTTGTTGTAGTAATTTCAAAACATTCAACTTACCCTGCTGTACCAAAATTTCACTGAACGTGAACCGAAAACGTATGGAGCGGATTTTGTGCCCTCTTGAAATTCCAACACGGCTTCAGCATACACGGAAAAACACCGACAATGACTCTTGTGCACTGCATTTCCACATGGCATAGTTTCTGCGTGCTGTGTACTGTAAAGCAATGTGTCATGTCGATTGTTTTTCCCGTGTATGCTGAAGTCGTGTCTGCATATCAAGGTGCCAAAAATTCCACTCCATAAAAACCAAGGTTTGAATTTTGTGTTGCATCCATTTTTCTGGGCCAGTTTTCAAGAATATCAAAACCGTTTCTCATGCCATAAAGAATTGTGCTGTGGGCTTGATGTGGCCCATGGGCCTTGAGTTTGATATGTACCATAGATTGTCTTTCTGTTCATGTGCCTCAGAGGGTGCTGCTTAAAGGTCAGTACTGTGGCAATGAAAGCACAGCCAAATTGGCCTGTCTCCCAGGTCCTCTGTATTCCTATCGACCTGTGGTAGTTGTACTAATCGTTAGTGTCACACAGTTACAGCCTCACCATAGAGCTGATCTGCTTTAACATGACAATTGAACATCAATGGGAATGCCATTTACCAGTGTCAGAATGAAAGCCCACATTTTGTAGGCATTTTCTGGACTTGGCTTGCTTATACTCTGTGCTTATGGCTTTTATGTGGCCCGTCATGTTCTGATCCATTTGCCACGTGTGGTACACAGCGATGCCTCGCTGAGGTGGGCTTTGTGCTCCGGAGGCTCCCTCTCAGATTGGCCCAGTTGTGCCGCTAGGCTTTGTGGGACTCGGTCTGCACCACGGCTTCATCAGCACTGTGCTGCTGAGCAGACTGAGGTCAGTGCTGCGCCCTGGCCCTTGTTTACAGGCTGCAGTTTGCTGCAGTGACATACATGCAGCTAGGAAGTGCTACAAGAATGTTGAATTCAGCCAGTGTCTTCACACTCCCTGGGAATAGCCTTTTCCCATGACTTCCTACCGTCTCCTGTCTGTTACGCTGTGGTTTGTGCTCATGTTTCTAAAGGCCTTGGGTATTGTTTCACTCCAAGGTAAGTTACTTGTATTTTAGTACAATCTGCAGTTTTTTTTTTCTTCCCTTTTCTCTCTTGGCGAAACACTGGCAAAGCAACTCATTCTTTGGTCTTTGCAAGTTTGAATTGGAAGAAGTCCATCTGTTTATTGTTCATTCTCCTAGTAGGTGCTTATTGATTTGCTCAGTTTATTTACCAACCATAGACATCAAACATTATGGAGGGGAGATTACTTCCTATTCTGATAATTGGTGGTCTGCAACAATCTGTGTCCACCAATCTTGTAACTACTTACCCCAGTCGTTCGGGGGGGCAGGATCATGTCCCAGGGAACACAGGGCAAAAGGCTGCAGTACACCTCGGCCAGGATGGCAGTCCAACACAGTCTGTATTTAAGTTGTAAATAAAGATGCTCCAGATCCTTTATTTGGAGGTATTTCTATGATTCATAACTATATAAATATGCACACTACATTTTTATTGATAATCGTTATTTTAGTTGAAAATTTAAATGGAAAGCTCATAACCCAGACACGGTTTTTGAGTCGCTAATAGTTCACACAAGTTATTGCTTCATAAAAATTGATCCTGTGACTAAGTGATGCTGTCATGTGCCACGACTATAGCAACTTATTCATACCTTATAACAATCTCTTTGTGCTGAAAACAGTGCAGTGCCATGCAGTGAGAAGCCGTCGTTTGACACCATGTAATGTTATTTTTTGGCTGCTCTCTCTCTCATCCCTTCAAAGGTTACCATGGGCAACACAAGACCTTGTTAGTCCGACCCGCGGAATTGCTGCTGTAATGGCAATGGCTTCGGCACTAGTTATCAGAGTTATCATTACCTTTCAGTTCTCTTTGAATTTAATTATTTACTTGTATATTAAGATTGATTGAAGATGGAGTTAATGAGGCAAAAGTCATGAAACGAGCTGAATAAACACGAATGTCGTAACTTTAAGAAAATAAGCCACATCGATACAGAACTTCATTATTTATTTTTTTGCCCAAAATGTTTAATATGTAATTACATTAATTCTGTCATGCAGATTTAATAAATCGTGAATGGTTTTCATAATGAAGAATGTTAATCTTGAAACAGAGCTCTGGACTCAATCAGATGCCTCTTTTTAACCACGAGGTGGAAAATTGCAGTGCAGTACTTCATTTCTATGACGAAAGACATTCCTATTAAAATGCTGAAGTAAACCAACAAATTGCATCTTTCATACTTTTTTTTTTTTACTGTGTTAATATCTGGAATTGTACCCAGAGAACTTTGCATTTATTGGTTGAATTGTCTCAGAATGCTGATATGAGGAATATTTTCATCACACAACCTTTGGTTGAGGATTCCATTAATAACGCACTTACATCACCCAGTTACCAAGAAAAAGCAATGCATGCCCAAGTCCTGCAGTCTCTGCTGGCACTCTGTGTTCAGTCCTATGTATTTAATGGAATCATTAAAATTCATTAAAAAAATCATATTTACTGTAGTATAAATGTATATTATGTACTGCTTATCCCTTATTACCAAGAATTGACTGTTTTTAAATGGCATTCACCAACCTAATTCTGCTAATGTCAGTATGCCTGGGAATTGCTGTCCCCTTGGAAATTGCAGCAGCCATGCACCGTATTGAAGGTGTCCCATTAAAAAGTACAACATGCATGCATGTCCAAGGGTGGTGAGGAGCTCAGCCGGCTAAGCCTCTGTGTCTGATGGGAAGGTCACCAGCTCAAGCCCCAGCCACATGTCCATAGGCCCTTGAGCAAGGCCCTTAACCCCCAGCTGCAGGTGTGCTGACCTTGTGCTGTTGTGGGGGGGGGGGGGGGGGGGGGGGGGGGGGGGGGGGGGGGGGGGGGGGGGGGGGGGGGGGGGGGGGGGGG
>JAODKN010000104.1:9491497-9505268 GCA_026774425.1 Petrocephalus zakoni | reverse complement strand
TAACCCCCCGTGGCTGGGGTGTTTACCTGGTGTTTTTGTTACCCCCCCCCCCCCCCCCAAGCTTTCTCTCACCTGTCTGTGTATTTCGTGGAGAGCAAGATGAGGTAGGCACCAAGAATACTCCAGCATGCCTATAGAAGTGGGTATGGCAAATAAAGGATCATTTAATAAAGATAAATGTGTATATTTGCATTATTATGGTTGCACATCTTTTGGTAACATTTTCTAAGAAACCCAGTCATTAAGCCCAATCTGTTCTTATAATTCATTGTAACACATTTACATTAAAGTGTTATAAACATGGCTATAAATATTTACATGGGCAGAACACATATGTTTCTCATGCATTATGAATGCTCGGTGAAGGTCTCCTCTATAATGCACTATAAATACCTTAATGATGCATTATGATGGTCAGTATAAGAATTAAGGAAGCATTGTGTTGCATTGTGAAGGTATAGCACAATGTAGATGCAGTGTGAAGGTATGTTTTCATCTTTTTAAGCAAAACGGATATTTTAAGTCATAGTTCTCTTAACACGTTTAATAAATGTTTGTACTAATTTTCTGTTCTGTCTGCATGAATTATGTCCTTCATAGAAATTTGAAGTGGCCTGATTGGTCCCAGCATGAATAGTTAAGAACAATTAAATAATTGAATCCCATTTTAAAACTTGTCTTATGTGTACTTGGACATTCATTTTCAGGGAGCTGTGATGATATTGTGCCTTTTAATATTCTAAAAATGTGTTCTGAATTTATGGTTTATCAAGGTAAATGTTTAAAATGGTGGTATGTATTGGTAATACTTGCTTGTTAGTGTTTTCAGCAAGGTAAAACTGGGCTTTTTTTTTTTTTTTTGGAATGTGGACAGTGACTGATATTACCAGACATTTGTCTGCAAAAATGTCTTTACCTCAGTCTATTTAAGTGAAAGTGAGGATGTGAAATGAAATTGGTATGGCACAATCTGCTTTTAATGTAAATTTTGGCAGGCTGCCTCGAGTAATTATCATGAGTAACGATGTGTTATGTCTGTCCAAGTCGTGCCATCTTCAGAAAATATGGACTACCCTAATATGCCTCATTGTCTTTATGCAAGCAATGAGATCCAGAGAGCCAGGTTCATCTTAGGTTGAACTCTGCCTAGACTATTACATGCCTTTGTTGTAATATGGAAATTCCTTCTTGTCAGGATATGTATTGTGTGTCATGTTCATATTACAGGCTCTTATTTAGCTCCCCATTTCATCCCTGCCTAACAGCACTTATCCTGGTCTAGCAGAGAAGGTTCCGGGCGTGCTGGTTATGCTGTCTGTTACTGTACTCACAAGTTTTTTTTTTTTTTGTTTCCAGCTCCTTTTTCCTTAAGTACCTTTTTCATCATCGTTACTTGGTTTAATAGAATACACCTATTGTAAGGCAAAAATCCATTTTAATACAGTACACCTAAACTAACAAGCATCATAGCCTAGCCTACCTTAAACATGCTTCGAACCCTTGCATCAGGGTGGCGGCCTATTCCATGTCAGGAGGCAGACTATGAGGTGCTTCAGGTTTTGCAATCTACTTTAAAACCAAAAAGGCTCCTATGTCCGGCTAAAGCATTTGGTTTGTTTCCTTGATTGAAAGACTTATCTGTTTCACATTAACATTAATGACACACACATGTTTATAGGAGACTGACCAGTCAGCACACAGCAAGAACTCACTAAGTAGTTGAAATGGTAGTTTTCAAATGTCGTAAAAATGTTGTAGCCAAAATCATCAGATGGTCACTCTACTTACATTAGCTGACAGTTGGACAAAATCATTAACACAAAGCCTATTTTATAATAAAGGGCTGAATGTCATGTAATTTATTGAATAATATACTATGGGAATCCCCATCGTAAAGTTAGAGTATTGTAACACGGACCATCATAACCCGGGGAGCAGCTGTAGTAGGTTTTGACAGAAATATTCTACTAGAGCATAAACAAAATAATATTTGCGACATGTTCTTCACATTATAATTATATAAGGGCATGAATCATGAAACCAGAAGAAATTTTATTTTAATATTTAATAAATTTTCCCACCTCTGTTGTATATGGACTTGTGTTTCGTGAGGATTCCGGAGTTGTGAAAAAAGCTAAATTATATTAAGCTTCTTGCTGAGTGCACTCTCTATGCTGATATATTTTTTTTTCTTTTCTTTTTTCACTTGGTCACAGAAATTAATTTCTTTTAAACTCCTATTTTTTCCCCGTAGATAACAGAAGCTGGCAAGGAAGCTTTACCAGCTTGGTTGCACTGGGATGAGGACAGCGCTGCACTTCAAGGCGTCCCACTGGCACAGGACAAAGGCGTCCACTACATCTCTGTGTCTGTGTCCAAGGTGCCTGGCAACGGGAGCCGTGTTGTTTCCAACTCTGATGTTTTCTCCATAGACGTGCGTCCTGAAGAGTATGGCGACGCTGACCCCATTCAGCTGGTCCTCCCATCTACAGCCAACTATGTCCAGCCTTTTGTCTGTGGTAGTGAGGAACCCGTCACAGTTATAACAGTCATCCTGGATGCTGATCTCACCAAAATGAACTCCAAGCAGAGGGTAAACCTGTTGGTGAATATGAAGAAGTTTTCAGGAGTAGGGCTTCAGCATATGAAAGTCCTTCCTGTTGTAAACAATCGTCTCTTTGACATGTCTGCTTTTATGGCTGGACCAGGCAATGCCAAGAAGGTGGTAGAAAATGGAGCATTGGTATCCTGGAAACTGGGTTGTGGCCTTGACCAGACCAGTGTACCTGACATTAGCAGTGTCCAGGTGCCTGCTAAGGAGGGCAAAATGTCAGCCCAGCTGGGATACCCAGTTGTGGGGTGGCACATTGCCAACAAGAAACCTCATATGCCCAAACGTGTCAGGAGGCAACTCTACAACACTCCTACACCCGTTCCCTCCTTGCTTCCCCCAACAACATATCCAGAACCACCTGTACGCATTGTGCCCACACCAACATCACCTTCAATTGCACCCACAACTGACCAGTCAGCTCCTCCTGTTCGAGGACCTGTTCCTTTGCCTGTGAGGCCAACCATAAAGTTCAAAGACCCAATTGCTCACACTCCTACTTTGGGTCCTCATCAACCAACTAGAATCATGGAGACTACTAGCACTATTCCTGTTCAGCCCACTGTAACGAGACCAGTGTATGTAGAGGCTACAGCTTCTGTAACCCCACCGACAACCACCACTAAAAGACCCAAACCCTCAACTACAAGGAAACCCAAGAAGTCGAAGACAACCACTCCACTGCCCCGGGATCCTAAAATCACTACTGCTAAACCCCCTAAACGAATAACACCGCTATCTGTTGTGCCTGAACTAGGGAATGAGAAGCCAAGGTTACACAACCCCATTGATGAAGTAAATGCTTGGGTAGGCACCTACTTTGAAGTGAAAATCCCCTCTGACACCTTTTTTGACAAAGAGGATGGCACCACTGACAAGCTTCGACTAACACTACGAATGAACCATAATGAAGTAGTTGGGGAAGGCTCATGGATACAGTTCAATACTACCAGCCAGCTGTTATATGGCCTACCAGATAGGCAGCATCTAGGAAAACATGAATATTTTATGCAGGCAGTGGACAAGGGAGGTCTGAGTGCTGTAGATGCCTTTGAAATCCATGTGAACCAGTGGACATCACTTGAAAAGTCTCCTGTCCTCTTTCTTGCTCGTTTCCATGGAGATCCGTTGACTATTGCCAATGATGTTCACAAGAAGATCCTATTAGTAAAGAAGCTGGCCTATTCCCTGGGAGATCGTAATAGCAGCACAATCATGCTGAAGAACATCACTAAGGGATCCATAATGGTTGAGTGGACTAACAGCAGCCTCCAACCGAATCCTTGCCCCCGGGATCAGATTGAAGCTATGAGCCGGAGAATCTCGGACAATCAAGGATGGCCCTCTGCGATTTTCAGCAACACCATGCAGCCAGAGTTCAAACCCATAAACATCACTGTTCGTGGCACAGGCAGCTGTCGCCAATACAGCTTTGTGCCCCCAGGAGAGGTCCCAACTCTTTCCCCTTCTGCTGTCACACCCTCTGTGGGTGTGGGGCATCAGAGTGCTGATGATGTGTACCTTCACACAGTTATCCCCGCCGTGGTGGTGGCTGCAATACTGCTCATTGCTGGCATCATCGCCATGATTTGCTACCGCAAGAAGCGCAAAGGGAACCTCACCCTCGAGGACCAGGCCACGTTTATTAAGAAGGGTGTGCCCATCATTTTTGCTGACGAGTTGGATGACTCCAAGCCCCCTCCTTCCTCCAGCATGCCCCTCATCTTGCAGGAAGAGAAGCCTCCACTTCCCCCCCCAGACTACCCCAACATGGCCACCCAGGAGACGACTCCCCTCAATCAGGAGCATCTGGGAGAGTACAGTGCCCTGCGTGATGATGATCCTAGTGCACCTCCGTATCAGCCCCCCCCACCCTTTGCCACCCCTATGGAAGGGAAAGGCTCTCGGCCGAGGAACATGACCCCATACAGATCTCCACCTCCATATGTACCACCCTAACAAAAGGAGGGTGACAGGAGACTTAACTGGTTCCATACCAGTGCTGTCTGTCCGGACACAGCTAGGAGAGGGTGTGTACAACATTGGGTTAGATGTGTGGGAAGGACTTTCAATCAAAAGGTAGAGAAGGACAATAGTAGTGGGTAGAGACCAGTAAAGAGTGGCCATCATAAATGCCAATCAAGCGTTTTTTGTTTTGTTTTGTGCCTCCAGAGCACACCAAATTTTCTCTACTCTTATTTAAAATAAATTATCTGTAAAAGGCAAGTGTAATTTTTGGTTAAGAGGAAAAAGTGCAAAGGCAAAAATAATCATTTATACCTAATCATTTTCAAGGAAATACATTTCTGCAGATGACATGCTGTCTTGTTAATCTTGGTGTTTTGGTCAGAAACTGTGTCTAATCAAAATGGACGCAGGTTTGATTACCTTGAAAAGAAAATTAGCATTGAAAGTTTTTGTTGTCTGCTATTATTGTATTGCACTAAGACATGCATATGTTTCAGTTTAAAGTTCTTTATTCATAAGCATCAATTTGAAATTACTTGTAGGAAACCATCATTGTAATTATGCAGATATTTTATAATTAATATATTATCACAATGAGGTTTCGTCAGTTGTGATGTTTTTCAGAAGATGAGTAATCATTATTTGGTATACAGGATATTAAGAAGGCCATGGTGCGATTTTGTTATTTGCAGGAATGCATATAAACATTTCAATATTCTGATGATAAGAATTGATTAACTACATCTTGTCATTCTATTGGTGCTCCATTTTTTTTTGACTGTGCTGAGAAAATGGTACAGCTGTTGCGTTTCAAATTTCCAAACTACATTGTGTAGAAAGAGATGCTAGTGAGTATCAAGGTCTTATACATATTGTGCAATAAAAATATGGCTTCCTGCAGTGAAAGCAGTATATTACGTATTTATAAATTATATACATTTATATATGTATAATTAAATCTAATTATATATATATATATATATATATATATATATATATACACACACACACATATATAATTTATAATTATGTTCTACCATTGTAAAAACCTCTCCTGTACTGTACAGGTTACATGATACCACAGATGTCTTGATTTATTTTTCACAAGGCCTGATTTAGAAAAACTAGGTATTAAAGAAACAATGAGGACTTTTTAAAGGAAGCATTTATACCGTCTTAAAATTTCTTTAATTCTGAATACAAATACAGTAATGCAATTTCATAGATATTAGTTTAATAGAGATTGGATTTGTTTGGCATTTTAAAATGTACATAAAATTTTGCCATGGTTATGCATATATATATATATCATGTTTTCTTTTCCCTGATTTCGTCCTCTCTTCACCACTTGAGGGGTTTTCGAGGGCAATGACAGAAGCTCAGTGATTTATTTCTCCAAAAGTAATCTTCGCAATAATGTCTGGTGTGGCACAGTCGCTGTGGGAAAGCCAAGGTGAAATTAGCTATCCAATGAGCCATCTGCACAACCAGAATTCTTCTCCATGACTCTTTGTATGGGCCTACTGTGATGTGACTAGCTCCTTGTATGTGTTATGCTAATAAGCTGCCGCTAACCATCCCAGGTAAGATCCCTATATCTGTTATGTTAAACAGCTGAGACACTAACCATGCCAGGTAACACTTTGTACATCATACTGTAGTGTAAGCTTAACTTATGTACATTTCTTTTTATGTACAAAAAGAATTTTTTCACATTTTTATGGTGTGTTTTTTTGCGTAAGAGGAGCGGCAGAATTCTCATGTCCTGGGTATGTGAGCTTTCTGTGAATCCTTAACAGACATAACATGCAGTCTACCACTTTTTACTTGTATAGCTTAGAACAAAAACTGCAGAATGTCAGTATAAGAAAATCATTAGTGATAACACGTGTGTCACAAGTATACCTTGATGGCCGTGCAAGAAAGTGCATTCAGCAGCAGTGCATAATTAATTTGTAGATAATCATCAGTTCCATTTTAATATTTTGTCAGATGTCGCTTTCCAGCCATTGTGGTCTCAGTTGTAAATCAGACGGTCACCTTTATGTTTTGGGTTTATGAGCTTCACAATACTTAAAGTACTGGTTCTGTGGCTTTTCTGTTCTTGTGCAGCAGTGGGCCTCTTCAGCCCTCCATGATCTTCACCAAGCCATCAGTTTGTGTAGCCAGCTGTTCACACCAGGCATCTTAAACACGATGAGATGGAACTGGGGACACTTCTGAGTGGAACGTAAACCAAAGAGGCAAATTTTAGATGGTCATTTTTTTTTTATTGCTTTTTTCACATCATTCAGAGGAAATAGTCCACAGTTAGAGCGGTTAATTTTGTTTATGGTTTATTTTTAAATTCATAAAAATGTATTGGCCATTTTAGGACTGTTTTTGCATATTCAGATTAATTTACAAGAGGATTCATTTAATAATTATTCGAGTGGAATCCTACACAAAATGCATAGCTTTCAGCTAATTAAATTCACACTGCTCTAGATGCTTGTCACTAAAGGCAGGTATGTCTGGTTATCAAAAGCGCAGCACATAAGCATTGTGCAGTAGTTGGCAGAGGTAATGTACCTCTAAATCCGAAATAATTGTTTATGCCTGTAATTGTTACTTTATAATTTCTTCATTAATTTGCCTTTTAAGCTATAAGGTTTACTGTCTCAAGCCTTACTCCCTTATCTTCAGTTATTTTAGTTGGCAATTGAACCGATTGGAGAAAAGGTTTTTTTCCCTTAGAACTGGAATATTAAGGATATCTCAATATGTGTGATGAAAGAAATAAAGTATTTTTATATGTAAATATTTTGTATGGCAAACAGAAAAGGATTTTGTTTGAACTTTTTTGCCTTGTCTCTTTAATGCTTTGGGCCCTCTCTCCCTGAAATGTACCTTTAGTGAGCAAGTGAGAACTGTAGCTGAGTGGTGCTTTTGTCAAACTGGGCTTCTAGTAGGAACTGACCCAGCTTGGCTCTGTGTGTATGTGTATGCAAGAGAGAGTGAGTGTGTGTGTTAAAGCAGTGTTTTTGCCTAATCCTCTAAATATAGGGGCTTGTGTGAATCAACTTTATCCTTAGATGGAAAGCAGGAGAAGCTTGCTAATGTTGGAAGAGAAGGCAAAGGAAGAGGGAACACGCCTGATGGTTGTCTGTAACCATGGCAACTTAGTTTTCAAATTATGTCATGCGAGTGCGTAGGTAAAGTAAATTGTAGGGGGAGTGCAAATTAGGATTTTATCATTTCTGAGAGCATTATTTATGCCACTAAACACTGTATGTTGAAATCTTGTATTAAAACCTGTTTTCTTCAAGTGTTGCCATTTTCTGCCTCTTTATTTCACGTTGATATTTTCGGTATTTTGGGGTCTTGGTGTAACCTGTAAAAGTGAGAATGTTTTATCCATCAGAGACGGTCCTTTCACTTCTGTGGTGAGGGGTGATAGTCTGCAAAAGCTGAGTCATCTTTCTATAAACTATTTTGGACCTGGAACACAAAGGTGAGGAAGTTAAGCCCTTATCTCCATATTTGGTTTTAAATTTCGCTGGATCCCTTCTCAGTCGTCACATTCACATGACTGTATTGGTCTTATTTTGGCAAGTCGCGTTTGGGTCCTTTGGAGATTTTTCTTTCATCTGGTTTTCTGCTTCTGTTATGTGCTTGGCTTTCTGTGGTGGATTGTCCTACGATGAACAAGCCACTAAAATGAGAATATATACCCTCCATTCTGAGAAACTAGATATTTCCGTGTTGTCTGTTTAATCTGAGATAATCTACACAAATGTTGCCCAGGAAGACACAACATGCATACGGTTTCAAGAAGTTGTTTGTAAATCTTTTGGAATTCCTGAATTTCAACACGAATGGCTCCTAAGATGTGATATGGTCCTCATCTGAGTCATAATGAAAGTCTTTAACAAACAACAGAAAAAGACATAATGAACTGAAATCACTCTGGCAAATGTGTCGGTAGTGTGGATGTTGAGCATTTTAATGGCATGAGATACTGAATGCATCTAAATAGGCACTTTTGCAGCTGAAAATTCATGCTATGGTATGAGAAATAGACATTTCTATTGTAGCCATTGAAGTTTCATTGGGTTGTCCTTGAGAGGATACCGTTTGGGTGCTAGTGAGCTACAAGTGCCCAGCAGCACCGTCCGTCCACAGACGACTGACGTCAGTTTTATTGTCCTGCCCCCGTTGGGGTCAGTGGGCGAGTTACTCCTCATGAGCTCGTAGAATAATGTAAAATAAATTGTCTGCTGTTAATCTTTCTCATTTTCAAGTTGATGCACTCCAGAAAATTCTGAATAGTTTACCTTACAAATATAAAACGTATGAAGTAAATTCTAGAAGTCAAAGTTAGCTTGAAGCCATTTAATGCTTAAAAGAGTCTCCATGCCAAAAAGGTAACATATTGGTGGTATATTTTGATGTTGGAGAGTATATATGACCACCTGCAAGGAAGCCTGTTAACTAGGTAACTAACTTACTTAAGTAGCTGTGGCTACTTGTTGACTTTTCAGATGTTCTGCTGCAGATAAATTTGATGTATTTCCATCCAGCCAGTCCATTAAGTGAAAATAAAGTGATATATGGTCATTGTGGGTACACCACAGCACAACAATGCAATGTGTCCTCTACATTTAACCCATATGAGACAGAGCAGTGGACAGAACTCGGGGGTGGTACCTTGCTCTGGGGACCTCAGTGGTAGCTTGCTGGTGGTGTACTTCCCTAACCATTAGGCCACCACTGTGGGCCTGTAGCCCATCACAGAGAGCTTAAGGCATAGAGCTTGGGAACACCTTGGACAGGATGCCAGTCTCTCATGGGGTACTTACTTTCAGACACTGTCATATACCTTGGGTAATTTAGCGGCACCAATAAGCCTTACAGCATGCCTTTGGACTGTGTATGCATTTAAATTTCAAAATGATATTTATGGTAACTAATTAAATCAGTGCATGCTCTCAGAGTGTTTTTTGGTAAGGTTTGGTTTATCTGTCCAGAGTCTCTTCCATCATAATTTTCTTTGAAGACAGAAAGGTGGGGTGTTGTACATCGTACATGAAAGCCTCTTGCATTGATCAAAATGCAAAATATTTCATTTATATTTGTTGGTCTACTCCAGTGGCCAAATTATATGAAATTATATAAAATTATATTATATGATTGAATGAACGAACTAACGAACTTTACAAAGCTTTCAGGATCAAATTCGAGACTGCTATAATTATGTTTTTCTTTTATTTAAAGAATTAAAGTTGAACGCGTTTTAGCGCACTTTTACTAAAAGCAATATCAATACGAACATTTATTTTATAACATATTTGAGGAAGCGGAGCTTCCCTTGTAGTCTTAGAGCAATCGCCACTGGTCTACTCCTATAATATACTACATATTTATAATAATATGCATACAGTAATCATAATTGTTCATTATGTATTATAATACTCTATTTCTGTTCTAAGTGTGGGGCAGACCAGTGACTTGGTGGGTTACATCTCTAGGGGTGTGCACTCAGTTTCGGCCCTGGCTCAGTGTGACTGCTTGTGTGTTTCTCCTGAGTAGTCCAGTATCTCACCACAGTTTCATGAAGTGTAGGTGAACTGCTGTCTCTAAGATGCCCCTGGTGTGCGATTGCACATCTGAGCATCCACTCCCGGATATGTGCCTAGTGCTTCCTCGAAAAGACTCCAGGCTCACTGCGGCTCTGGATTAACTCACTGCACATGCAGTTAGAGAAGACGGCTGAATGGGAATGGGTAACAAGTGGGTAACAAGTGGAAAAAATGCTGGATTGCCGGAGAATATAACTAGAATAGGTAGCTCTCATTGCAGGTGCTGTGCCAAACTCATTATCACATTTCTTTTAGAGAGTCTTACACGTGTAATTTAGGTTAATTTGTCCCAGTTTGTGCAGAAACACAGATGCCGGATACCCTGCTCCCCTACTTAACTCTCCGTTGACATTTTGAAACCATTTTCGCCACTCAGCAGCGCCTTTGAAGTCTTTGATAATTGGTCACCCTGTACTTACAAATGAGAGAGTAGAACAACCTGTGACCAGAGTAAATGGTATCAGGGGGCCCACACCCACCCATATTTGGTGAAAAAGAGTAAAAGCAAATTTTCTAAAATAGAATTTCACTTACAACTTAGATCATGAGGGGCCGGGAAACGATCCCAGGTATGAGGTGGCAGCAGAAGTCTAACCCCGGGTGGGATGCTGCTACATCACACGGCACATACAGTTGAGTGCAAAAGTTTGCATCCCCTAACTTTGAAATGACAAAAGGAGAAAAGCAAAAAATTGTATTTTCATCAGCATTTAACGCATGGTCAGTTTTTACAAATGTCATCAAGTCGCAAAAAATTGTCAAACTGATAATGAAACAATGAAAACAATATGTCCAGAAGATTGCATTCCCTTTAATGAAATGTTCTCTAATGCTTTGTATGGCCTCCCTTGGCCTTTATAACCTCCTCCAACCTCACTTTTGTAGCCTCTCAATTGTAATTTTATCCCATCCTTCCTGGCATATTCATTCCAAGTGTTCCAGATTGCTTGGTTGTTTTCCGCATACAAGCTTCTTCAGATCTATCCACAGGTTTTCTATTATATTCAAGTCTGGAGACTGGGAAGGCTATGGTAGCTCTCAGCTTATTCGCCTCACACACTCCTCAGCTGACTTAGCTTTGAGCTTTGGATCAGCGTCTTATTGTAGGATCCTCCGCCTCTTCATTTTTAGCTTTTTGACCGATGGTAGGAGGCTTTGGATTCATGTTTCTTTCCACTTTGTGCAGAGCTCCAGTGCCTGATGCAGACGCACCCCCCTAAACATCAGGGGCCTCCACCATGATTGACCATGGGAATGGTGTTCAAATACTTCAACTTTGGCCTCATCTGACCACGTACTCTTATTCTAAAATAAATTTGGTTTGTTCATATGCTCTTGGGCGTATCTTGGGAGTATGGTATGTATTGAGAAAGGCCCTTAACCTGCAATTGCTTCATCCTGGGTATGACATTAACCTACATCCGGGCCCGCAGGCAGGTCCTCCAGCTTCAGGGATTGGCACTCCAGCCACCGCATGGCTGCACCCAGGTTCTCGTCCCTGAGGTGGTTTGTCATGTGGTGGTGTGCAGCAACGTACTGTATCAGCACATGCCCCCTTACCTCTCTCTCTAACATCTTACTTCTGCCCAATCAGGGGCCTCCACACTGACAGGGAAGTAGCTAACCCTGGACTTTTGGCAAATCAGAAAACTCCAAGCTGAAAGGCAGAAACCAACCTTGGGCTGCTGTCTCCATGGCCTCCCAGGCCCAGCTCCTCATTGTGGAGTAGTTGACGGTGGCAGACTGGATGAGTGCAGAGACGAGAAAGGTGTGGCACGCAGTGACGAGCCAGTCCATGGCATAGCATCTGCATCTAAAGACTTTCTCAGGTCCCCTGCTGTGTATTTTGGATTCTTGTGTAGCTCTCGAGCAATTCCCCTAGTGGCTCTTTCGCTTACTTCTTGGTCTTCCACTCCTTTTTGGAGTCTTACTGCGTCCTTGTTTTCTTCGATTTGTGGATTATGGTCTTCACATAAGTACTGGTGCCCATAAATGCTTTGACTTTTTTTTTTATATATCCCTCCCCGGCTTTATGAAAATGTACCAGTTTCATTTTGAGGTCTACTGACTGTTTCTTCCCTAATCACATTGTTTTCGTGGCTCTCAGCAAATTTCTTGAGGCTGTTCCTGGAGATCAACCCACTGTTCCTGTTCCTGGAGATCTACCCACTGTTCCTGTTCCTGGAGATCTACCCACTTGGAAATATCACATGCAAGCCTACCTGAACACTCCTGGTGCTCATCAAGCATTAAGTGATGCCAATGATCAGATACCCAATTTTACATATTTAAGTTAAATACCTCTAGGGTTTGTCAAAGGGGATGTAAACTGTTGGGCTTGCTATTAAATCTGAATTTGGACTCAGGTTTTAACACTGAGGCTATATCATAAGAGGTTTTCAGAGGGGAAATATCTTTAGATTATTATGGAAGCCTATTTTGAAGATGAACTGTGCAATAGAGGCAGATTTTTTTTTTCACCCTGGATGCAAATGTTTGCGCTGAACTGTACGTATACATTCACTCACACATTATAAGCCATTTAAAGACACCAATTAACATAAGTGAATGTCAGTAGATTGTGTAAATGAATAAATTACTGAGCATAACCATTATTTTGGGATTTACTGAAAGTTGCCCGATGTAGCTATTTTAATGAAATCTTGTCAACCTATTTATTCCTTTGATCAAAATCCTCTGTCTTGCCGGTCATGAGAGTATTATTGCGTAGTTTGCACTTTGTGTTCAACTTAGAATACAAGTATAAATCCACTGTCTAGGCTGTGGTAATAAAAATATGCCATCTCTTTGTCCTTTGTGCTTGTTATTGGTGCAGTCTATGGTTTTGTTGCTGCTGTTGCTGGGGTGCACACAAATGTCATTGTTATCCCTGGGTATTTAATGCAAGTAATAAATGTAGATGTCCTTTCGCAAATGCTTTATCTGAGCAAAATGTTATAGACCCAACACATTAATACGATCAGAGCTCTGTTTTTAGCCTATGAATGTTGATGCTTAGAATTCATGTATCTTTACAAATGACCTATTATATCAGATATAGAAATGAAATGAATTGGTACCATGGTCATAAGGTTTACATGTGTAACAGTCACACTGGCATTAAGTTATGATTCTCAAAGTTCAGACGGCAGACGCCACACACTCATCTAACTGAGATGTACAGTGGATTCAGAAAGTATTCTGGCCACTTTTTCACATTTTGTCATTTTGCATCATTACGCTAAAATTGTTTAGATTCATGTTCTCCCCAGTCTAAGGTCAATAGGCTACCACATAACAACAAGCTGAAAATACATTTTGCTCAACTATCTTCATGATGGTCCCACAGCTGACAATGTACATCAGAGAAGAAACCAAGCCAATGGCCTGCAGAGCTTATACAGTATATAAGGCTGTGCGAGGCACAGATCAGAGGAACATAACTTTTTTTTTGTATCGTTAAAGTATCCCTAGAGCACAGTGGACTCCATAAATCTTAAATATAAGAAGTTCCGGACAACCAAGACCCTGCCTAGAGCTGGTCGCCCAGCTAAACTGAGCAATTGTAGAA
>JAODKN010000104.1:9459278-9479599 GCA_026774425.1 Petrocephalus zakoni | reverse complement strand
CCCATATGTAGTTCCATTCCTACTGGTGGGAAATACAAAGATAGGTACCCATATGTAGTTCCATTCCTACTGGTGGGGAATACAAAGATAGGTACCCATATGTAGTTCCATTCCTACTGGTGGGAAATACAAAGATAGGTACCCATATGTAGTTCCATTCCTACTGGTGGGGAATACAAAGATAGGTACCCATATGTAGCTCCAGACATATGAGTCAATCATCACCTCACCGACTTTATGGAAAGACACAAACGGTGTCTTTAGATGTCTGCATATCTGACAGCTCCAGCTGAACTCCATCAAGATATGAGACCAAGGCTGATATTCATGATGTGTGAAATAGTGGAAAAAAAAATCTAAGTTGTCCTTTTGAACTTATTGATAAAGCCTTCATTTAATTTCTTTACCCTTCAGAGGATTTCAGACTTGCTTAGATAGCTCATAATGTCTCCTAACCTTAAGAGCAGACAGATGGTGACATTACAAAGGTGCTCATAGTTTTATGCAAGGACAATGAAGTAAATAATAAAACTGACTGACCAAGGATGGCTAACCAGGTCAGTGGTATAAGCACTGCATTCCATAGCTAGGAATGAAGCATTTTTTCTCAATTGAACATGATATTTTTATCCATCCATCCACTTTCTGTAACCACTTCTCCTATTCGAGGCCATGAGGGGTCTGGGGCCTCTCCCACAGGCAATGGGCGTAAAGCAGGGAACAGCTCAGGATGGGCCCCCAGCCCACTGCAGGGCACACTCACACACACACACACACACACACCTCAGCATGTCTTTGGACTGTGGGGGGGAAACTGGAGTACTTGAAGGAAACCCCACAATGACACGGGGAGAACATGCAAACTCCACACATATGGCAGAGACTCAAACCCTGGTCCCAGTGGATGTGATGCAAAAGTGCTAACCACTGCCCTGTTGTGTTGTCTGAGGTGCAGCTAGTGCTTATGATTAACTTACTTGTAATGACAGTCCACAGAACAACACACTTGTATAGAATTTCCTGAAATTCAGGACATTTTTGGATTTTTGTTTTAAACAACTGAGACGGACTGACAGACAGACAGACTTTATTGATCCCAAGCAGGAAATTCTGGATAGTAGAGTTACTTGTAAACTCACTTGTATTCATCTGTAGTTGTACATTAAACTGACAGGCAAGATAATAATGGGATATTTCATGTACTAACACAGTATTTATGAGAGAACTGAGGAAAACAGATTAAAAAGTTGAGAACTACCCATAGAAACTGGTCTGGTTCCTGCTCATAGTAGGTGTTAAAAAAGCTACCTCCTAATATGAGCTGGAATTTCTGTGACTTCTCGTCTTGCTTTTACTGACAATGTAATGCATAATTCTGAGAGATTTTTAAGTTCCAGCTCATGAGATGAGACTTTAGCTGTTCTTTGTAAGGTAGGAAGGGAGGGAGGTACAAATCACACACCCCACAACAAAGCTACTGTAAGATCTGCAACACAGCAGCGCGGACAGGTGAAGAAAGCTGCAGGCACAGCAACAAGCACGATCACAGAACAACATGCACACATTGTCAGAACGGCATACCATGGAGCAGAGTATTCGCAGGTGATATGAGAGTGATGCAGGACGGCGTGGCCACCTTTGGTGACGGCACAGCTCCTGTTGGAATTCAGGTAATATGTCGGTACATCGCCGCTGCTCATGCAGAAAGCAGATGCTCTTCTTCCTCACACCAGCTTCTCTACAACAACCTGTAACTATTCCACTCATCTCACTTGCTTTTCTTTACCCTGCTCTCTTTGTGCCAGGATCTTCGCGGCTGAAGTCCCGTTAAAATTTAAAAACCCTTAAAAGACTTTGAATCAGTAGTTCCTACCTATTCAGTCATATAGCTTACAGTCGTCAAAATGCTGCAGTATTCATCCTCAGTGCAGGTTTAAGAACTCCTTCCCAATCACTCAATGGTTCTTCTATCCTCTGACTCTTCCAGGAGTACATGAATACTCCGCATTCCTGCCCAGCTCATACTAGCATTAACACTGACGCATTTATGCGACTGTGTAAGATAAATAACTTTACATGACGTCCTTCATCTTTGGCTTACTTCAGCTACCTTGGGATTGAAAAGCAATGGCTTCTGTACAAAAAGTCCATTCCTTTTCTCGGTTCACCTGTTCTGTTCTACTTCCATGTCATTCCACACCTGGTACAGGTTAAGGGTCTGCGAGATGTTCTTTTGCAGATGACCTACAGTGGCTTAACTACTAGCCAGTACTGGGCATCCCCTGTGGTCACTCTTACCAAAAATGATCATCAAAAGACATTACCTTATCCACTGTTAGCTGCTGTTCTGATACAGTCAGCAAAAAAAATTTTGGTCTCACTTGGAATAAGGGAATTTATCCAGAACGTACAACAAAACAATGTCATATTACTTAAAAAAACAGTATTTGTTAAAAATACCAAAAACGTATAAAAAAATGAATAAATATATTAGTTGGGCAGTGATGAGCAAGCGTCAGTAGTAAGTTTGTAGTTTTGCATTGTAAAACAGCATTTATAAAACTGAAAAGACTTGGACACGTATCGGGAAGATGCACATCTTAGCACCTCTCCTTCATAAGAATCGATTTAAATGCCACGCATGCCACCATAGCCTGGCTAGCGCTTCCCTCATCCCATCCTCCACTATAGAAGAAACACCTCAAGCAGGCTACCAGGCTTTCCGTAAAATAAAAAGTGGCTGTTGGTCGTATGAACAAAGCATTGCACATGTTATTCCAGTGTACACTAACATACACCCCCAGGGCCTTCTGTGAACCCAGGTGAATACAGGTTGCAAGCACAGGGTGGAGATGTCGATCCTTCAGACACGGGTGAGCCCAGGGAGCCGAGCTCCCCTCCGCACGGTGCCGGGCTCTCAGCTGGTCCACAGCCACGACTGCAGCAGGTCCCAGTGTTTCCAGAGCGAGACGAGCAGCAAGGCCAGCAGCAGGCTGGCAGCCACACGCTCGCGGCTCTTCATCAGCGGCGTGATGAAGCTGGCCAGCGTGGACACGAACACCAGCAGCACAGCCATGAGGGCCAGCACCACGTTGATGAGCTTCCCCAGCAGGGCGCGGGCGGCCCCCCCCTCCACACCCTCTAGCTGTACCACCTGCTGCTGCTGCTGCTGAAGCTCCAGCTTGGTGATGCGCGTCAGACATGATTCCACTGCCTCCTGGAGACACACAAGCGTATTCACAGGCAGTCAGACAAGGCGTGTGAGGGTGTGTCTGTGGGAACCCACTGCAATGTGGGCTCCAGCCCGGATGGTTTGGCTCACCTGTACATCTCTGGCTCTCTCGTAGGACTGGTAAGCCACCTTCTCCTCCATGCTAGCCAGCTCCTGCTTCAGGTTACTCATCTCGTTCTGGTGCAGCTCTGTCAGGTCATTCAGCTGCTCCTCCAGACGCTCATATCTGCAGGCACGGGTGAGACAGACAGAGGCTCCTAAAGCTTGGGAGGCAGAAACAGACACGAATGTCCTCACAGCGTCACTGGCTGACCTGTAGCGCTCCTCCTGCAACCACTGGGTCATGTAGGTATAGTCCCTCTGCAGCTGGGTTTTCAGGTCCTCCATGGCATCTTCCAGATGGTCCTGTCCATTCTTTATGTCCCGTAGCTCCTCCAGCAGGGCATCCCAAGAGCCATCGACTGCGTGGGCCCTCGGGCTTCCTGCAGCAGGTCCCGCAGGGCTGCCTGCTGAGCCAGACGTGGCACTGGAGCAGTCGTCCTCGCTGCCATACTTGGGGCTGGAGACCAGTGTGGCACTGCCGCTGAGTGCGCGTGGCGCGTCCTCGGCCCGCGGGTCCTCCAGCGTGTCCTTCAGCTGCGCTATGTTGTCCGCACTACCAAACTTGTTCCGGATCAGGCTAGCAAATTCTCGTGGCTTGGACACCACAGCCGTGTGGGATAGGGCAGACACACCCCCTTTGACCCCCTCCACCACCCCGCCCCCGAAACCGCTGATGCCAGCCCGTACGTTGGCGCCCACATCCTTGAGACCCTGCTGCATGTCCCGCAGCACGTCCTTTGGCTGGCGAGTCGGGCCGTTCTGGGGAAACAAACACACAGGTACACAAGTTTAAGGGGGGGGGCATCCCCAGAAGCTTTTAATAGAGCAGATCTGCATAGATTCTCAGCTGTCTGTGTTACAGTGTCAAGCAAACTCCCACAGGCGGGTACCAAAAGGTCAGACATATCGATCCCCATACACTGACTCTGCAAACCATTATCCGCTGGAGCTAATCTCCTCCTTTTCATTACTGACAAAACACCAGTGAGGTACTTAAACTTTCCATTAATGGCATCATCTCTCCAGTAAAGACTAGTAAATTGTTTCCTGAAAGAGTAGCACAGCCTCTGGTTTTCAGGTGCTAGTTACCCAATTCAATTTATCCTGTTGTTAACGTGTCTTATACACACATTTGTATAAATGGGACCGTATGTGGCTCTGTGGGTTAGGATTCTGTGCTTCTGATTGGAAGCTCACTGATTCAAGTCCCATGGAGTTACCTACGATAGAAGTGTTTGCAAAACACATGTAAATTAAATAACCTGGAATTTTTGCTCATACATTTGTCTCCAGGAAGTATTCAGGCTAAAATTGACTTCCAAGTCATATCTACTGTATGCATAAAGCCAATATTACATTGTTGCTCTTATGTTAAAATCATATCTATATCTTCATTTGCAGAAAAATATGTCTCTGAACGCTGAACACAACAAAAGCTGGATGAGACATTCATATTAGAAAAAATGCATTGATGCATCGTTATAATTGATAATTAAAGTGGTGATTCAACTGCATTGATCTGCAACATCAGTATTATTTTTAGGGGCAAAAAGTCCCTTAAAGGTAAAGGTACTGCTTCCTGGCTGCATGCTCTCATGTTCACACGCTGCAGGTAGGCTCACAAAGTAGTAGTGTTGGCAGGCAAATTACCGAAACATAAGGTGGCAGGGGAAAAGCCATCAGCACCCTTAAAGAAGTGGTGCCTGAAGATCGTTGCCCTATGGTGATGATCTTTGAACTATGACACTTTTGATAAACGCCTCTCTTTTATAATGCAAAAAAAGTCCTTTTCACTTCTACGGTAGCAATGGTCAAGACTCTGAGGTAGCTAACTAAACAGACAAGTAAAAAGTAGGGTGAACCTTGTGCATGATATATTGGTTAAAATATCAGAATCGCCCCATATTCATTGGACTGATGTGCCAATCTCTTGGCCGAAATAGCCGGCCAATACTTAAACTTTATCAATATTCAAAGTTAGCAGCATCAAAGCTACTAAAACAATGGAGATGTAGCATTGGACAATAAGCCATCTTCCATAGTAGAAGATGAGGGATTTTGTGGCCTCATTCATTACTTAGAGGAACTCTCAAAGTAATGGCCCGCAACACATTGCTAATTCGTTAATTAGAAACTACTAATTCAGTAACATACACAACATTGATAATTAAGTTCCCATGGTAATATGTATGAAATATTTTCAGTGAAATTAAAAAAGGTTTAAATTTAGGCTTTGAATCAAAATAATTGAATAAACGATTAATCAAATTGTGACAGAAATTAAACGTTTCTGATACATCAATACATTCCCTCAATAATCAAAATCAAATCAAATGACCCTGTGTCCAATGATTTACACCCCTAATTCATATAAAATTAACTTGCATCTCGCCATACTAATACAGGGAGAGAGGCACAACCAAGACTGTAATTTGTTCCACCTGTTGATTGTTCTTTGGGGCGTAAAAATAAGGCCCTTTGCTCTGCTCAGTCTCACTGTTAAAAAAGGGAACCATCATATGGTGACATATGTACCACCAAGACTTTCCCAGAAAACCCAAACCTAAAGTGTACGTTCTCTTCCACCAGGACTACTCTGTACTGCATTTAGTTATCACAGCTTCTATACCATCCTGCATCCTTCTTGACGCCAACAGATCTCTGACCTGTGTCTAGTAGATGGACCTCCATCCAGGGTGCTTACAGCTGCCTGCATTACCACCTTCCTAAGCCCCAGTTACCATCAACTGGATCACCTGACCACAATCACTCACCTCCACCCCCCACTGCTGTCATGCACAATCCATTTTATTATATTTTATTATATATTTTTTTTTTATTCCTTACAGCTGCATTTCTACCTTATAGATGCACTTTTACCGGAGTGGTATTCAATCATCTTCCTTTGAAAACAACTCCGGAAAAATGACTGCAAATAGCTGCAGAGCCTTCCGTGAAAGGTTGCTTGTAAAAATACACTTCACAAAATTAAACCTAAATGGCTGCTTTTTTTCTGAAGTCTGTAATGAAGCACCTGCTGTTGCGGATCTGGCCATATCGAAAACGGATCTCCAGTACGGCATGATGCTGCTTTCTTCCCAGAACAAAAAACGCAATACGATGCAATATTGCAATCATCAAACAAGGGCATCGTTTGACACTTATCGAGTTCACCTAAAAAATTTGAATCTGCAGTTTTTGAAGCACTTTTAAGAATGATAACAATATTCTAACAATATTCTATTATTATACACAATATATATTATAACAATATTAATATTAACAATATTATAACAATTCATTTTCAAGAATTGCTATAATAATTTAAAAACTGTAATTGCACAACATTTTATTCATACATGAGGGTTAATGAGTCACTGTACCAACTCAAGGAAGAATTTAGTGAAGAATTTAGTAATGAATTTAGTAATGAGGATTACAGATGTAGCTGGATACTTCTACACCAAACAAGAGACATTGGATGCACATACAGGCAAGCCCCATGTTTCGAATGAAATCCATTCCCTATGAATTAGCTGACAAACCGTGGAAGCCGTGCAACATTTTTGTGAGCTTTGCAAAGTAATACGTGCGCTTGTTATTACAGACGATTGTGTTTAACCTGAATTTGTAATACATTAGGCTTTATGGCAGCCCTTTCCTAAGTACAAGTTGTCCATAAGTCAGATGGTCCTAACATAGGGACTGCCTATTCTTCAGAAATGGGCTCCAGTGGTTTGTGTGAAATTATTCCAGATTGGGCACACAAGGCAAAAAACAACTTAAAAACAACAAAATGTAGCCAGAGACAGTCCATGTCAGCTGGTGCCAGACCTCTTGAAGGCACCATGACAAATGCTCAGGTTGGAATATACATTACACAACAATTCATTTACAGAACCCGCCCCCCCCCCCAAAAAAAGACTAAAAGAGTGTCCTCCAAAGGAAAAAGGTTTTAAATAAGCTGATGATGCAAATCACTAAGATCCCAGACTTGAACTGCTGTAAACTGATGAGCAGATACATGCTGGCACTTGAATCCGAGTGATTTAATCACTCAAGATTCAATCGAAGCTAATGAGCAAAAAAGTGAATCGAGTTTTGTACAGAAGATGTTCCAATAGGGGCTGACACAGATTTTACCGACAGGGATAATCAAATAACACAGAGTGAAGAGGCTGTCGAGAGTGACATAGTAGGTACGCCAAGGAAGCAAATGATGTTCAACAACCTCTGCCAAGAAAATGTGCAAAGCTGAAAAGCAGCTAAAGCTCTCCGATATACCGCCAGACACTATAGCAAATCCGTGGACAGGGCAGAACTTCTTGGACAGGAAAAACAAATGGAAACGGGAACTGGGGATGCAGTGATCTGACGGGATGACTCTGATGATAAACAGGGTCAGGTGATATACAGTTGAGGTCAAAATCATTTATTTTCACATAAATGGGTACAGAAAATAGGATGAGTCACTATCCTGCTGGAGGACCTTAGACAAAGGAATACAAAGTTTCAAAACACTGGGTTGAATACTGGCATCAAAAATGATGCCAGGCCCACATTCAAAGCTTCCAGTGTCAGAGGCAAGAAATCAACTTCACAACAACCTCCACTATATGTGAGGAACCCATTTTGCTGACTGCAAACACTGGGTTTATTTGCATTTTCAAACAGTTTGATAGAACCAGTAAAACAATTTGAATTTGCGATTCAGACATATTGTGTCCGCATTCACTATTTTCATAACTCTTACAAACTTCAATTAAAACCTTTAATCTTAACCTTTATGGCAGACTTACCAGGAGTGCTATCACAACTAAAATACTCTTAAAATCACTACTTCTATTTGATCAAGTAAATTCCAATAAGGTAATAAGAAACAAGGGTTAATTAGCTTGCAGAGATTAAACGTTAATCTGATTTTAGGAGACATCCAATAATAGACCCTGCTCCAGCTCACCTGCTCAATCTCCTTCAGTTTCTTGTGGTAATGCTCCAACTTCTTGTGCAGGTGAGCAAGTGTCTGTGCTGACTTCTGGTTCTTCTTCTCGAACACCTGTTTGATGCGCGCGGCCTGCTGCTTGTCGGCGTTGTGAGCCAGCTTCAGGTATTCCGCCACGTGACCGTCGCGTGCCTCCTGCTCCACACGGATCTGCTCGGTCACTTTTAGCACCTTCTGTTGTAAGTGTTGCACGGCGGCTCGCAAACGCTGAGGATCAGCCGTCTCGGGGACGTCTAGGCCTAAGCTGCCATCAGAGCCACCATGGCTGGCCGGGACAGGCAGGCCCAAGCTCCACTCGCCTCGGTCCGGCTGTGACGGGGAAATGCATGTTGCCTTCGTGATAAAGAAGCAAGATGACTGCAGACACTGAAACTTACACACTGAAATTAATTACCCACAACAGCCATTAAAACATGCCCCAAATGCCAAGCAATGAATCTTCTGAATAGCCATACCTCAAACTAGAGTGTACAATACCTTAAATTTAGGAAACTTTAGACTGTCAAGTTAAAAATAATGCAGCCAAAGACACTTATTTGTAGGCTATTTATAATATAATTTATGACGTGGATTATATTGATTTTCCAGGTACTAATCAGAAAAGGGTCCACACGAGTAAAAATACCTACTTGTAATAACATTCTCCCAGTAGGCCCGCTGTTTTCACAGAATCCCAGCTCTACAATAGCCCTTCTGTTTTGAGTAAGCGCCTCATTAAAACTGTTTTTACAGTGGCAACAAACCCACAAATAACCTACAAATGAAGCTAAATGGAGCCCCAGGGCATTGCTAGGTGCTCACCCTGTCAGCCGACCTCTCTGCCTCCTCAGGGCCCAGATGCAGCGGCACCTCACTGGTCAGCAGAGCTGCGTCGGTGGTGGAGGAAGAGCGGGGCCGGCTGTGCTGAGGAGCCAGCCCCGGAGGCCCGTCTTGGGGTGTCCGACGGGCCAGGTGTGGGCTGCCTCCTCTGGGTGCCTCGGCAGCAGGGTTGCTCTTGGTGCGCCGGCCGCTGGCGTGCAGGCTGGCACCTCGCCTGATGGGAGGGCGCGCTCGGATCTGCTGCAGCACGCGGTTGAAGGCTGTGGGTCGGGCCGGCAGGTCATGCAGCGATACTGCATATGACACCCGGTGCATTTCGGGGGAGCGCTCCTTCTCATCTGCAGACTCATGGTCTGAGTGGGACGCTGCCGTGGCTCCGGGCCCCGCCACCAAACCCGCCCCTGGCTCTTGGGGGCTCGGAACTTCCCGTTCTCGTGAGCGTCTGCGGCTGTGGAATAAATGCTTCAACCCATGGCCAAACATGGAACCTTCTGACAACTGCTGAATCTTCTGCAAGTGGAGGAGGGGAGGATGCACAGTGAGAAATGTTTGGCCTACAGATGAACCATTGACAATTATAGACTTTCATTATGTAATTGTAATTTTTTTTAATTCACTGCATGTGTAAATTCAATTTTAAAATGGTACAAAGAACATTGAAATGTTGAATTTCATAAAAGGGTAAACTGAACTTCCAGTAAAATATTTATATATACATACACACACAGACACACACACACACCTATATATAACTATGAATATGACCTATATATATGAACTTCATATTTTAAGAAACAATATACCAATTGTATGTAGCAATGTTTTACTAGACACAGGTCCATTTTTGTAAATCAGACAAACATACAACACATTAATGAAGTACCACCAAAGGAGGTAGTATACAGGACATTAATAACTTGAGCCAAAGAGCTTACAAAAGAAGTAGTCAATAGCGTTAGCACAAAGGTGCATGCAGAGTATTCTTATAATTAGCATATTAGTTTTTAAATAATTGCCAAACATTTAAATGCCATGATTTCTAAAATAAATTATTAACCTATTATTTAAATCCTGGGGATTAGGAAATATGATCATAACTGCCAATGAATTGCCTACAAATCGCAGAATGATAATGGTAAACGGATGTTGGGATGGCCAGTAAAAAAATAGTTAACAATCTTGGTTTCATATGATACTGACTTTGACCCTGACTGTAATTCCCTGCCTGTAAAATCAATCAGACTTTATTTAGCCTTGTTCATTTTCATAAGCAGTATTTATTTACAGATGATTTTCAAGGGGGGGAAACAGTTTGCTATTACAGGGAAGTGGACACGAGTATTGCGATTTAAGATTTATGTTCGTGAATGAGTGTTAACTCATTCAAGTAGTATATACAAAATCAAAATAAAATTATAATGGAATTTACAGCTTTTGTTAATCTCACAGTAATAATTAATCTCCCATATTTTTATTTCATTTTCATGTGTTAAAGTAAACCGTCTCAAATAATGGTGCCCAACACTCCACAGAGCAGTGTGCATGCAAATGAAGTGTGTATTTCCAGGCAGATCAAGAAAGACATCAAACTTCTCACAGCTCCTGGCAAAAGCTTGCTATGCCCAGTAACTTCATGTAAAAAAATAAATATAAACAGCATGTACTCAAAGTCACTTGGGCTAAAATGCATAACAAACAAACGCACACCGGCTGGCATATCGACCACGCCTTTCCACCCAACCACTCACACCATGCGTGAACGCTCGATCACAACGAAGTACCTTTAAATCAGGTGGTTTGTTCCTAGTTACGGTAGTTTGCGAGGTCTGGCTGGTGGGATTTACCTCGGAGTGACCCCCAGGAGGGTCATTGTGTTTCACCTCCACAATGAAAACACTGGGTGTATCCTCCTTCGCACCACACAAAGTCGGGCTGCCGCCCTCCTCAGTCGAGGTAAAGTCGTCCGATTTACAACGTTTCATTTTCGATTACAGTGTTGAGTATATATGCATGTATATTTAGCTGGTTATCTAGTTGGCTAAGAGAAACGAAAAGGGGCATCCTCCCTAGTCATATAATCCGAACGACGCCAGTCACCTGGCAAATGAAATCGGTGACCTTATCGTCCATCGTCGTCCTGTAAACCGGGAGTTAGCTCGCTAGTTAATGATGATCGTTAAACATGAGACGCTCAAGCCTTGAAGTTAGTGGGCAGCAGACATGACAAGCGTCCAGACACCGTTAAATAGCGACATCGGCAACTGTTTCCTGACTAGCAATCAATAGCATATCGAACATCTTTTCCTCTAACACTCAAAAATATTTTAACGAAAAAAAAAATTAATGTGTATGTTACCAGCAGTAAGGAAAACTGGGAGCTCGCCCAGCAGACTAATTAAACGTAGGTCGGTGTCAACTCATAAATAGCTAAATAGATGCATAAATAAATAATAAAACACACTAAATAGATCGGTGGCGGCTATCGCAGGATGGTATAGCCGCATACGAACCCCGTCCGCCCTTCTCTCCGGGAATTACAGTCCTACGCGGTTAGCGCCGGCCGATTCGTTCGACTCCGAACACGAACTGAATTCCGCTCCAAATGTTCGACTATAACCGAAGCGTCGGTCGCGCGAGGCGTGCCGCGAGCGGGCGGGCGGGCTGCCACGCGCCCCAGTCGCGCGACCAGCGTGTAACGGTTTTGCGGTTGCGGTAATACTGCCCTCGCGGACATCCGGGGGCTCCGAGACTCCTGTCCAGAAATGAAGGGGAAAAAAACTGACACAGATGAATGTAACAGTCTCTTGGTCTAATTTGTGAAAATCGTCGATTTATAAGTTCCCATAAATAAAAACAATAACTACAGTCCGAAAACATTGAATTATATGCGATACACCTGTAATGCAAAGTAGAAAGTGCGACTAGAGGAGAGTGTGGGCAGGGACCGCTATTTACAGCTGACAGTCTGGAGACCAGCGTTGACGTCACAGACTCCCAACCCATAGGCGACGAGTGCGCCATGTCAAGAAAACAAGTTGACCTATGACCCTTTGGTCCCGCCTCTGTACTTCCGGTTCTCGTAAGTCGAAGCTGCAGCGGTGCAGCGGGGTGAAAATGGCCGCCACCCGTTACCGTCGCTTTCTAAAGCTGTGTGAGGAATGGCCGAGGGATGAGTCGAAGAAAGGACGAGATTTGGGGACATTTTTAAGACAGAGGGTAGCCCTGGCTTTTCGAGAAGGTGAAAATACGCAGGTAACCTTCCCAGATGAGAATTGTAGACGGGTCATGTCAAGTAAGTGCCTAGAAATGACCGCATCATCTAGGTATTGGTTGCCTTGATGACTATATATCTTTAGGTACTTAATGAATCGATAATCGGTTTATTCTTCGAATTTGTCTGACGTTGGAGAACTACTTTTATGTAGCTATGTTTCCGACACCATGGTATGTTGCATGTCCTTCACCAGGATGTTGCCAGAGAAATACTGACTGTCAAGATTTTGGTAATCAGCACAAGTGTGTCTACATTTTTGTTATGCAATTAAATGCGTCCACCTGTTTTCAAAATCAGAATGATGCCTCTTAAAATATTAGACTATTGTGTGAAGATGCTGATATATCTCTGCCAGTTAGCTCTGGAATAGTCTGATGACTTTTTCCGTGTTGTGCCGTGCAGTCTGATGGAACAAAGATGGATTTATCTATTACATTACACACTAAATGTGTAAAATTAACGAATGGAAAAAGAGAATAAACTGTCTCAACTCACACTTTTACTATCATAATTTGAATTGCTTGCAAACTCATTTGTTGTGATCTGTTTTTATACCTCCGTTTGGATGGTACTTTGTCGCTTGTCCATGTTGTTGAGTGCACCTGAATTTCGTGGGACCCAGAACATCATGCTTATAATTTGACACCTGAATCAATATGCGCCTTGTAGAAATCTTGACCATGTTTTTCACCCTGCAGATTTCAGACCCAGAGAAGTGTGATCAGATGTATGAGAGCTTGGTCCGCATCAACAGCAACTACTACAAAGAGAAGGTATGTCCTGTGTGCTGCTGGAGTTGAATAGAATGAGTTAAACTGGCTGCAGATTCTCTTCTCGTTTCTTGAAGCCTTTAATGCCATCTGCTACTCCTACTTTTACTAGAGCTAATCATCCACACGCATCATCAGTGTACCTCTTCCAATGGCCTTTATTGGCATGTAGTCTGCTAGGAGCATATTGTATTTATTGCAAAACCCTTAATGGAGATATGTAAACTTTTGAGTAGCAGACATAAACCAAAAGACTGTATTTTGTGCATATATGACCACTTTTTTTTTTTTGCAGTTCCCTCGAGCAAAAGACACTAGCTTCACTGGTGTGACTGCTGAAGAATGTAGACTGTTGTTATCTACAGGTGGGTTCCTGAGTCCTGACAGGAATGAATGGGCATTACCTTATTTTAGTAAACAGCCAGCTTGTTTATTGCTTGGCCCTTTTGCGTAAACCATGATCCTGTGCATTGTATATTTTCAGGAAATATGCAGCAGATGGATGATAAGAAAGGTTTGTGGAAAACACTGATGGAACGCTTTTCCTCCAAGCCACAAGAGGGCACTGAAAAGCACCCTGAAAAATAATGCTGCTCATCATAGATCTAAACTTTGTAAATATCATTCTAATTTAGTGTATTTTCAAATACACTTTTTCATCCTGATACCTTTATGTACTTAAGCCAAAACAAACTCTTCAATGTGTAAATATGGTTGCAATGTTTAAAAATATAATGGTTTAATAGATTTTGCCTCATGTTATACTCTTTAAATACTGATCAGGTCTAAATGTGGATACCTCACTGGCCCAAGGTAACAAAAACCCCAAAACAAGCATTTTTCAAGGTTTTCACAGGAGATTTCACTAGATTTCAAGGTGGTTCTGGGCTGATGAATGGTTGGAATACAGTGTATCCCTGAATAAGGCACTTGGCCTGAATTTTGTTTAAATATTCAACTTGTCAAACTTGAATCGAGTAAGAAAATGAAATGTGACTATTGCCTCGAATGCAAGCAATAGGTTATGTCAGGATCGATAGTGAAGTTGAATGTATTTTACAAGATATATTTATAGCTTGGTGCTCGACCGGAACACATTATAAAATATCAGGGAGCTACCAGAAGAGGATTGTATATACAATCTGTGCTTCAGAAGGACACGGACAGAAGGAACGTAACACAAATGCTGTTCTAGGATTGACAGGAAATCCTTAGCGGTATGGGGGAGTGTACACCCAGTAAATCAAACCACCTCAGCATGTAGCATTTTGGGTCTACGTGTCTGATACCCTATGCACAGATGTCCACACGACCTGAAAAGCTAGAGACTGTTGTCTTTATTTTTTTTTGTATAAAGCTGATTTGAAAAGGAGTGTTAAAGCTGTCACCCTGTTCAGCGTCGGTTTCTGCCTTTCTGTCCCACTTAGGGAGGCAGTGGGGCTTATCGAGTGTGAAGGGGTTTTTAATCCCGCTTGGGCTCGGGGTTGTCTCTCCAGATGCAGTAGTTGAGGCTGGTGGCAAGGCACATCCATGCCAGGTAGGGCACCATGAGCAGGGTAGCTGGACGGCTGATTGGGTACCAGGAAACCATGGTGGCCCCCACAGTACCAGTCAGAATCACAATCTCTATCAGTGCCTGAAAAGGATGGGGATCCAAGTTACACCAACACTTACTATAAAAACAGTACAACAGAGGATGAACACTTTTTTCATCTTCCCTCCTTTTAAAATGTCTTAATATTCAGTAATCTATAAAAGCATGTACAGTTTCTGTAAAGACTAAGCTGAAATTTTACTGATTGTCTGGGCACAGGAAGCAGCCATTAGCGCCTTCAGTATTTGATTTTTGAAGATTCATCAAACATACTCACAAGTTTGATCCTATGAGCGCCAAAGAAGATGGGAGTCCAAGCCCAGTTAAGAGCCAACTGTAGCCCATAGAGGCCCAACGGCACCACTGCATCCTGGGTAAAACCTCCAAGTTCCTTCCATACTAGGTAGGAGCCATAGCTGCATTGCACAATGACACAAAGCATCAAATAACAGTCCAGCAATACCAAAACATTTTGCAAAATGATAGTTAACTGGCAATTTTAAAACTGGGAATAAGAATTAATGAAATGACAATTACTTAACATCCTTGTAAGTGTTCTGTGTAAGTGACTTTAGGTCAAATTACACTACAAATTTCATTTGCTATAATAAATAAACTAAAACTAAATAAATAAACTAGTAGTAGCATTTTAAGATTATTAAAATTAAGATTACCTTCAAGCACCGTCCAGCCACTCCCAGGATCCCATGTTTTTGACAAACTAGTCATAGCTGGGATTTCTACTACATGAGCACGATCATCAGAGAGACCATACACTACCACTCACCCCATGCCAGTATAGAGGCCCGTCCACACCACTGGGAAAGCAGAATTGGGTGGACGCCATGTTGGCTTGATGAGGCTGGGATACCAGGTCTTCACCTCCTTCCGTGTGATGATACCTCCCACGAGTCCACCCAAGTGAGGTAAAGCAGTGAATCCAAGTATTTGTGCCCACATTGCTGCAAAGACAGAAATATCAGCATTCCCTTTGCTGCGAAGACACTTGCTCTGAAAGTCAGCACAGAAAGAAGTCACCTCGCTTCAGTGATGGCAGGCAAGTTTTCCCAAACTTGGCACAATGCACTGTTGTCATTTAAAGCCTAGTTGATGAGGTAAAGCAGCACCCTCCACAATGTCTGCTGTTGCCCTTTGTCAACAAGAGGACCAGAATTGTACCAATGAAAGTCAAGGAAGGAAGGAGAAAGAAAAATGAGAGACAATACTAGGCTTACCAAAATGAACGGTTTGGAACTTAAAGAGCTTGGTTATCTGTTTAATCACAAAGGGACTGGTAGGCCATCTGTCGTAAGGGTATAACAAATAGACTTGTATGGGCAGTAAGGTTCAAGTATATCAGCACTGTGCAGACTAGGAGGGACAGGCAAGAACTGATAAATCAGCAGACACCAGGAAAGCGGGACCATCCCTCATTTTTGTGTGTGACAGTAACCAGCGACTGTGTAAAAAATCATACATCATGAATAAATGCAAAAGTCGTGAATAAACCTTCCGAACAGTTATACATAAATGCTTTCATGTAACCGAGACAAGTTCTACCAGTGTTGTCGTGATACTATTAATGGACAGCTGCCAAAAGTAATCGACTTTCATAATATGCTAATTTGCATACTCATTACGCTATAAAAATATATTTAAAAAGTGGGGGGAAACTAAAGACAATACAGTACGCAGAAGGGCAAAAAGCAAACTCACATTAAAAGGCAAATCGCTAGGTTTATCGCTCGCTATCCACAGTTAATAAAGTTGGCAACACCTTGCGCTACTGCTGAGCCAATTGCCTGGGCTAACACGTCCCAGGGGAATTCGGCTCCCGCAAACTAACAATTCTGACGGATATCAGCATGAAAATACAACAATGTATTAAAAAAAAAACGTAGCCCACGTGTTTTTTTTTTTTGTCATTCGAAACTTTTTTTTTACCAGGAAGTCTGCATGGCTTGGGACATGTTTATCAGAGTTATGAACCCCCCCATTAACAGCATTAATAGCACGCCCGCGTCCCCGTAAAGAGGAGAGTGGTATAATAAGGTGCGGAGGAGCATCCGTACGCTTACCTGCAGAGCCGTACGTGCAGCTGATCGCTCGGGAAGTGTGATGTATAGCTGCAGGTGCCTTACACAAGCTGCACGCCCGCCCCTCGCTCCCTGTTGTGTAACCTCCCAAGTTTGGTTATGTCACAGTGTGCCACGACGTGCAAAACGATCCGTTTACGGCAGGGAGCGATACAGAGTCCCCGGTGAAACATGTTCAGCAAGATTCCCAGTCTTGAGGGGCAGCAGACATACAAACACAAAACTGCAAAATTCGGTACTTTGAAGTGTAATATACGAGTGAGGAAGTAACGACCTGTTGCTTACAACCGCCGTACACATGCCTATTTTACAGTCTAAAGTGCTAAAATGTATGCATCTTTTCTATCGGAGGTAGGCTGTTTGGAAGCAGAAAAGTATACATGGATATATACATTACCAGCGCGTCCAGCACGAAATGGGATGTAACGTAGTATAGTTGCGAAGGATTTGTTGGGATATTTAATGGCTGTTGGGACGGTGTGGATGTCGATAGCAATACGTATTCTTTTAATAAACAAAATCCGGGGAGGAGCCCAAGGGTCCAAGCCTCCCTGAAGTACAGTCGCGTACGATGGAATTGTAGGCTGGGGAGTTATGTCCTCTTACAAAATGTGACCAATTTCAATCAGTTCGTCCATGTGGAAAAACAGTGAGTCACACATCGTGTGCAATTCTGAGGGATATTTTTCTTTTATGATTTTTATTTCTCAGCTTAAACATTCTGACACGGACGAGTCTTGTCACAGCATAGGTTGCCGATCCCTGGTCAGGATCATGTTCTTTAACACCATCCAGCCTCTCCAATTGGGGAACAAGCTCCAGACCATGCAGTCAGATGCCCCCAGTCTCCTGGATCAAGGACTACCCAACTAACAGACAGCAGTTTGTGAGGCTCCTTTTACTCTTGGTGTTGGAAACGACAGTGAAAATACTCTGGCACCTCAGTCACCCTTCCTGTTTACCCTCTACGTGTAAGACTTCTGGTACATACAACAGCAACGGAGATGAGTCACAGTTCAAGGCTACAGTTTTGTGAAGCAGGTAAACAACTTGCAATTCTGGGCAGAGAGTTCAAACAATCGTACTGTGCAAGACAGGCTAGTGCAAACTCTTTCGGGGGAGGCTCTGGTTATTTTACTGAGTAGCAAGCTACTGAGTATGTTTTATGAGCCCACAGTCCCCAGGGCACAGTCCTACACTGTGACCTGCTGGGGAAGTGGCATCAGTTCAGGCAATGCCAAACTCCTGGCGAGTCTCTCCCCAGCCCAGCTATAGCACGTCACAAACATTCCAGCCAATTGCAGCAAATGACTCGCTGGCAAATCGCTTTCAGATATTTTATGCAAGGCACAACAACAATAATCTCTACAACATCCAAAGCTGTGCTATTAGAGAGAATAATAATAATTAAAAAAATTAGTACACACCATACTAAATAGAAACCACTCCTCGACCAAAACAGGTACAAGAACCATTTGTTTATTTAATTTCTGGTGTAAGGCCACACAGTCTGCACCATTTTCCAATAATCTCATACCGATAAAATGTTTCACAAAAAGTAGCATATCATCGCAGTCATACTTAAAACAGGGAGTGATGTTTTTGAAAAATGTGTTTGAGGAACATTCGGTGTCCCTTTCCGATTTGTTTCATACATGTCACAGTTTACTTAGAGGTGCCAGGTTTCTAAACTGAGCATTTAAATGAAGTTCTTTATTTGCACAGCATGGAGGAAAAATCCAAGAATCCCTCAGTAATATGCATATTCCCCAATCAAAAGTTTCACTGATTATGGTTTAGGAAAAATGACTACCCCGTGTCATCCAGTTGAGGTAGTGGGGAGATGCCGGATTATCATCAATTTGGAATTGGGAGCAAGGGGTAAAATGGAAGGATTAAAAAGTTTGACACTAAAAAAAAAAAAAAAACCAGTACATTACATGGCAAATACCGGTCAGAGGCAATGAAGCTTTCATATGTGGCATTTGAATTAGTGTTCAACATGGTTCTTCAGGTTGTAAAGCGATTCAGGAATATTTCTACAGCACTTCCAGACATGATGGCCCAGGATATTCCCTTTGAAACTCTGACAAATACCCGCATGATACCGGCCACAGATTCCTTCATGCATGCACGGAAACCCCTGTGCTGTGTCCTTCCCTCCCAAAATGTCTGAGGCAGGTGTCCCGAGTCTCCTGGGGATGACACAGCTGCCATTGACATTCAGACCTGCAGTGCCTGGCGTGCAAAGATCTTTTAACAGTGAGCAGAGTTTGGCACTGCACTGGAGTGTAAGAGGGATGGGATCACTACCAGATGCATGCAAAAATGGATGGATGGGGGAAGTGCACGCACATTAAAGGGCCAGGTAGGATAAGGGATATGCACAAAACTTGAGTAAGGGAACATACTTAGAAATGTGTGGATGACAGGTGGGTAGGTCCTCAAAAACCAAGGACGAGTGCACATATGTAAATTTTAGATATCAGCAGATTTCAGATAAGCAAACTAACCAACCCCCCCGATTGTCTCGATCTGCAGAGAAGCAGTGGCAGAACGAAGGGGGCACCAGCACCATCCTGCTACCCCATCTGTCCATCCCTCATTCCCTGATGGTTCCTGAGCTGAGTGGTCACAGTGAGAAGGTGCGATTTCCCGCCAGGGCTCCAGCCCTCAACTGAAGAACCTGCGGTAGACGAACTGGCCGATGAGCACCACAGCCACCAGGGCCATCATGTAGTTAACGTAGACATTGTCCAGATCGAGAGCAGCAATCTGAAACAGAGGAGAAGGCGTCAGTCAAGAGCCACGTCGGGGCGCCCGTGTGCGGCGGCCGTCGCGTTTGCCGTAGCCCTTACCCAGCCCCCTTGCTGCGCGATCCACTGCGCGATGCGGTTGCGCAGGAGGTAGTCGCCGATGAAGCGCGAGATGCTGGACAGGAAGCCCGTGATGCCCTGCTGGAAGACGTGCAGCGCCATGCGGTAGCCGAAGCTCAGCAGCGCTATCACACGGCCCCAGTTTATCCCGGAATCGAACAGGCTGGGTAGTGGGTAGACAGTGAGAGACACTGAGACAGGCCACAGCACGCCTTCCAATGGGAGACCGGAGAGCAGCGTCCATGACTGACTAGGGCCACTGCTTGGGGGTGGGGGAAGGGGGCAATACAGTCATCCCTCGCTACTTCGCGCTTCGACTTTTGCGGCTTCACTCCATTGTGATTTTTTCAAATACAGTACTGTGCATTCATTAGAGTATATACAGTAATGTATATTCATTAAAAAGTTGATAGAGACTGATACAGTGCGCGCTCGGTTGTCTGAGTCGGTTATATCCTCTTCCTATCCTGGCCACTGACTGGCTCAGCCTCACGCAAGTTCGTGTCTCTCATACATGCTTCTACATCGCTACGCATCAGAAGCATCTTTGTTTGCG
>JAODKN010000104.1:9418127-9447726 GCA_026774425.1 Petrocephalus zakoni | reverse complement strand
ACAGGTGCATGTGAGTGACTCCCCTAGGAGTGCACAGGTGCATGTGAGTGACTCCCCTAGGAGTGCACAGGTACATGTGAGTGACTCCCCTAGGAGTGCACAGGTACATGCGAGTGACTTCCCCTAGGAGTACACGGGTATATGCGAGTGACTTCCCCTAGGAGTACACGGGTACATGCGAGTGACTTCCCCTAGGAGTGCACAGGTACATGCGAGTGACTTCCCCTAGGAGTGCACGGGTGCATGTGAGTGACTCCCCTAGGAGTGCACAGGTGCATGTGAGTGACTCCCCTAGGAGTGCACAGGTGCATGTGAGTGACTCCCCTAGGAGTGCACAGGTACATGCGAGTGACTCCCCTAGGAGTGCACAGGTACATGTGAGTGACTCCCCTAGGAGTGCACAGGTGCATGTGAGTGACTCCCCTAGGAGTGCACGGGTACATATGAGTGACTTCCCCTAGGAGTGCACAGGTACATGTGCACCAGGTCACTTACATCTCCTCCCCCAGTGGTCCCTCCCCCAGCTGCTGCTCCACTGCATGGACGAATTCACCGAGGCGGAGCTCAAGCGCTTCAAGTGGCACCTCGTCCAACTCCAGCTGGACGACTTTGCTCCCATTTCCAGGGGCCGCCTGGAACACATGGACACTACAGACCTGGTTGATAGGATGCTCAAGGCTTACTGCCCGGCTGGGGCCGTGACGGTGGTGCTGCACATCCTGAAAAACATGCAGCATAATGAGCTGGTTCACAGGCTTGAGAGGGACTCATCACTACGTAACTATGTTTTACTGCATTTTCAATTGTCAGACATACTGATTAAATATCACATCACAGCAAAAGTTGTTCGGCAGTTGCACTAAATACACTTAATATCCATATATACCGAGACACAAATACGTACATGAAATTACATATATAAACAAAACAGATACTAGCTGTATATCTTCAAGTTCTTGTCTCTACTCTGGCACCAGCTGTGATTTTGACACTTTGCTCACTTTGTGTGCCTCCTTTCCCAGCCGGACAGCAGCCCTGCCTTCCTGCGGCCCGCAGCCAGACCTGCCCAGACCTGAAAAGGGAGCCGGGGGACTGTAGTAGTGACTCAGAGGACAGCGTCTACTGGGACGCGGAGGAAGGAAACTCAGCTTTGGAAGTGGCGGGGGGGCAAGTTGCTCCTGAGCAAAGTGAGGCGCGGCGTTCTGCCGTTTCCACAAGACACTCGGGGGAGCAGGAAGAGGACGCATGTGTAAAGCACGAGGAGGGGCGTGCTGCCTCCATGCCGAGTCTCTCAGAGGTGCGGGAGGAAGGTGCTGCCGCTGAGACTGAAAGCGAGAAGCTCCTCACTGTCACAAGTGAATGTGGCGGACAAGAAGAGGGTCTCCGAGCGCAGGAGGAGGAGAGGCCTACCTCCATCACAAGTCACTCTGAGGAGCAGGAGGCGGGTCTTTCTACTGAAAACGAAGCAGAGCGTCTCATACCAGTCATAGGGGCGTGTGGAGCATCGGAGGAGGGAGCTGCTGCCTCCCCGTCCTGCAGGGCCAGCTCCGGAGCTTCATCAGAAGGACCTGCACAGCATGATAGCCCTGAGACGGGCGGGGTCGTCGTTCTGCAGAACGAGAGGTAAGGGGAGCTAGTGCATCCAGGTGCCCAGCGTCACAGACACCTGGGGTATGAGGACCCCCAGAGCCGGGCTGGCCACATTCACACTTCTCCGCCTGGTTTTTCACTGCCCATAGCTCAAGGGAGGCGAGCACGACGTTGGAGATGCTGGCCGTGGAGCTCACATTCAAGGTGAGTCCGCATTTCAGCTCCTCTGAATGGCTCCTCCATAAGCGAGCATTCCCTTTGGTAAACAAAGCAAGGCGTCACGTTTCCATTACAGATAGCCAATGAGAAACTGAGCAAGGAGCTCGACCGCTTCAAGAGGCGGATACTAAAGGCTCACCCGGAACTCTTCCAGTAGCAGCAGGACCAAAACATGCAACTTTTTCATGGAGAAGGGTGAGTATTCAAGACTGTCAAAAATCCATTTTAAGCTAAGGGGATAACCCAAAATTCCCTGCACGCAACCCTGATCTTAAAACCCAAATTAACAGAAAAGTTGGGATATTTTCCAAAATGTTATATAAACAAATGTTTGCGATTTGTTAGTTCCCGTGAACTTTTATTTAACTGACAAAAGTACAAGGAAAAGACTGCCAATATTTTCAGCTGAATCGTATTTTGTAAATATACACAAAGTTTGTAAATATAAACAAAATTTGGGTTGAAGTTTGACTTGAAAAATGTATAGGATATTCAACTAACACCAGTTTGGGAGATTCCACAAAAAGCAGGTTAATTGGTAGCAGGTGATGCGATCATGACTAGGTATAAAAGCAGCATCCACCAAAGATCAAGCAAAGATGGACTGTGACTCACCAAAAGTCGTGAGAGGATTGTTCGTCACCTCAAAAGGAACATTTCTCAACACACGACTGCAGGGAATTTGGGTCTTCCAACATCTACAGTACACAATATTGTGAAAAGATTGAGGAAATTGGGAGACCTGGCAGTGCATAAAGTGCAAGGTCGGAAAGCACGGTTAGATGTGTGACCCCAGGCGGCACAGCTAGAGAGACCTGCAGCCTACTTTGTAGGATTTTGAATTATGCTACATGAAGAATATTTGGTATTGTGACTAGTCTTCTACGGGAAATTTAGAGACTATGCTGTTTATTATTATTATTATTATTATTATTTTTTTTATAGAAGAGGGTTCTCAACAATCCCAAGATGAGCTTCTGTTTAAGCTGAAAAGAGAATTCAAGCGCATCTTTTAACGGGAGGGCGCTTCAAGGGACTCATCCTGAAGCCTTGCCATGGTACAGCGTGCTTCTGCCTCACAACACCAACAGAGGCAAACATACCGAGAGAAAGTGCCCCTCTAACATGTAACCGCACTGCAATCCCTTTCCTGCTAATCCACCTGTACTGGGAAGAACTGAATCATGCACCGAATCAGTAATCAGTTGAGGAGATTCATTGAAAATTATTTCATTGAAAAATGCAGCTAATTGTGAATATTTGTATTATTTTATTATTAAATACTATAAACGTATTGAAAGGCATTAAAGTGGCTAAATTTTTTTTTTTCCAATACTGTAATTTCACACAAGATACTAAACTTAAATGATAAAATGTGAATATCAATACATCAACTTTATATTCTTAGAGTAAGAAAAATAGAAAAATTATTAACCATTACATATCAGTGCCTAGTCTCACATGCTAAGCAACTGGCTGTGCATTAGGGTTATGTATGTGTCAATCACTTGTGTATTTAAAATCTCAGTAATCAAGATTCAATTTAAAAGAGCATGCCAAGCACTCTGTGTATCATACTGTTATGTCTATCGTAAAAGAAATTTAAGAAGATAGTATTGTAATTTATTGGGCTTAATATATGATTGTGTCTCGGTGCAGAGCCAACCATAGACTGTCACATACAGCATGTCCAGTGCCTTAGTTTTCCGGAGACAAGCTCCAGGTTCACCATGACACTCTCCTGCATCTGGATCGAAACACCATTTAATCCTGACCACGCAAAATCTATTAGGGGGTGGGAGTGCACCTCAACTTGGTTTCACTGATGGAATTTGGACCTTGAGGATAAGTAACTGGGTACCCCCCCCCAGAACAACAGTTAGAAAAATGGCTAGGTACATTTTATTGTCCACAGCACCATTACACATAATGTTGCAATTTAACAACTGGCTTTGATTTAAGCAGAACTCATGCCAATTTTATATAGCAGATGCTACTGCCCAAAGGAACGTACAATTTTAAAAGCATGTCAGCCTGTTCCTAAAGCAATTAGAGTTAAGGGCTTTGCTCAAAGGCCCAGTGGTGAAATCACACTGCCATCTGCAGGTTTTGAACAGGTAACCTTCCCATCATGGCCACAGAGCCCGAAGCCACAGGCCACCCCAAAAAAGAGAAATGAGATTCAGTATTCCTCTCCAAATACTTGACTACACTAAAGAACAGTATGGCTTTTATACTGTGAAGTTAGTATAAACAAAAATGTGGAACAGACAAATTCCTTCTGCTCTAAGAAAAGAGAGGTCAGCTAGGACAGACAGGACTGCATATTTCTGTCAATATCCAAGACAATGTTTAGTCTGTGACCAGTTTTCAGCTCAATTCCAAATTCCCAATTATTCTGTTAATTATTTTCAGTCAGCAGGAATGAGCAGCCGGGACCTAATGCACTTCTGTGTCACTGGCCACAGACAGGTCACAGCTTCCTAGTATCAGAGGGCCACATGCGGCAAGCAGACCCTTTCGGTGGAAACAGTCAATTCACTGAAGGCTGACTGGTGGCTGAACTGTGCCCGCAGTCTTTTGCACCAGGCGTCCAAGGAACTCTGAGTCTCTGACACAAGCACCTCGGGGATGCTGAAGGAATACAGGCAGCAGCGGTCGTCCCCGGCGACAGCCTCCCAGCATGCCGTCACGCGAGTGACCTGTAAAGGCACCATGCCCAGGCAGTTTTCAGCATTGTGGCTCGGGTCAAACCAGTACACGGCAGGGTAGCCCAGAAGGATCCCAAACAGGGAGCAGAGGTTCCAGCTGGTGCAGATCTGCGCATCAACCGAGCAGACCAGCGGCCCATCCGACCCCATCAACGTCCCGAGTCTGTCCAGCACGGCCCTCACAGCTGCCTCCATCCCACTCAGCCTGAAGTCAGCTACTGCTGGCTGAGCATTCCCCCACGACACGTCCATGAGCACGACAGCCTTTTGCTGCAGCAGCTCCCCCAGCCTGAGGATGCACAGGTCCAGGTTAATAATAATAACGTGGCCGTCCATCGCCAGGAGATGCAGCGCTTTGCTGACATGGCCGGCAGCCTGCAGACAGCCTAGGTAGCGCTGTATCTGGCTGGCCTCGGCGGAGTTTAGGTCGTACAGCAGCGCCGGCTTCAGGCCGAGGTCCACGGCCTGGATCTGGGCGACGAGGCCCCGGCACTCGGACACCGACAGGCGTTTGCTCCTCTTCCCCGGAGCCAGGCACCGGCGCGCCGCAGACACGAAGGGAGCGGGAGCCGGAGCCGCCGGCCGGGACATGGCTGGGTGCGGAAGGAGGCCGCTCCCCCACCAGAGATCCCCCACGCTAAATAAGGGCCTTTGCCGGAACGGGCGGCCCGCTTACCGGCTTATTTCCGTCAGAATCTCGCCAACACATAATTATTTACATGATTTATTTTACATTTATTTAAACCTATAGGGATCCAAAACGCGGAGTTATTTTACTAAACCACAGCCAACGTAATATCACCTCGGATCTCCTCTCCGGTCGCCTAGGAAACTTTTAAATGACTTGTTTAGTGATTCCGGATCGGTACTGCGGTCTCGCTGGCGGCTTGCGAAGGAGAGATCGCGATGCTGCCCCCTGCTGTATCGGGGGGGAACTGCAACACAACCCGAAGCGGCTCTTACAGTGCCTGGTAAGACGCGGAAAGGAACACGTTTGGAAATACAGTATTCACTATTCGTTTTAAAACTTTATGCCAAATAATCAAAGTTGCTTTAAAATGATGACATTCTCAATTAAACACGCATAATCTTACATTAGTACTATCCATCCATTTACCAACCCGCTTATCCAAACAGGGTCGCGGGCGGTCCGGAGCCTATCCCGGATGCTATGGGGGGCCAGCCCAACGCACACTCACACCATTTACTCACACATGCACACCTACGGGCAATCTAGCAACGCCAATCAGCCTCAGCATGTCTTTGGACTGTGGGGGGAAACCGGAGCACCCGGCACTATTTAATAGGAAATAAAAGTAATGGTACACCATTTGACTTTCAGTACTCTTGACTTTCAGTGTCAAATTCTGCATACAATTTTAATTTAATAGATAATTTAATAATGTCCATGTATATGTGTTTGTCAATGTAGTTTCATGTGTCATTTTAAAATGACGTAATTATTTTATGAGTACACTTACATAGACTCTAGGTGGATTAAATATGCAATATTTCTCATTCTTTTGTGGTTACACGTACATTTAATGTTTTCAGGCGCATTCAGTCTCACCTTTTGTAAAAAATGAAATGAATATCATTTCAAATGACATAAAGCCAATGTGAATTAAAAACGTACGTATTATCAAACTTGATGCATGCTAATAAAACACGTTTTAAAAGACTTGCTCATCTTTGCCAGCCTTTATTTCTCTCTGACCCATATGATGCAGTTTTCCTTTCCGCGTTAGTCTCGCGGTCATTGCTGAAATCAGGATTATTGTCCTTTTAGGAACTGGAGCAGGTGGAACCTGTGATGAAGAGCAGAGGGTGTAACTGGATCACCGCCTGTTTCAAACTGTTCTGGGTTCTCGACACAAATAGTTCCGGTGAAGTGCATAAAAAGTGTGAAACTATAAATTCAGCACAGGTATAGTTAACTCCATTAAAGTTTTTTTTTTTTTTTTTAGAAAACTGTGTAGTAAATATGAAAAGAATTTCCGGTCCAGTCTTTGACATTATTTTAATGGAAAAGCTCAAGATTAGCTTGATTTTGCAATCTGAAGAGAAACAAAACTGCTTTTACTAACGATACTTTACTACTGAAAACTGTCTGGTGTCCTGCAAATTAACACACTCTGAACGAATGCAGCATTGGAACACTGTGTGATGAAATTGCAGTAAGTGGTACCTGCTGTTTATTAGTGATATTACTCTGCTCATTTTCCATAACAGCTTGAGATCATCCTCTTGAAAGGACTTACTGTAATATTGTGTGATGATTGTGATTGAATGACACACGTGTTGGATTTGAGAATACTGTTACTATTGCTCTGTTGCCTGACACCTCTGGGGCCAGGGTTTGAGTGTCCACCATGTCTGTGTGTGTGTGTGGTGTTTGCCTGTTCTCCCCGCGTCGTCGTGGGGTTTCCCGCATCCCTCCATAGTCAAAAAACATGCTGCGGTTAATTAGAATTCCCAAATTGCCCCTAGATGTGATAGATTGCCCATGTGTGTGTGAGTGTGCCCTGCCATGGGCCGGCCCCCCATCCTGGGTTGTTCCCTGCCTTGCACCCATAGCCTCCAGGATAGGCTCCAGACGCCCTGTAACCTTGAATAGGACAAGTGGTTTCAGAAAATGGATGGATGATGGATGGATGGATGTTAGTATTGAGGAGTGTTAGGCATATCATTCATACTACAGATAGGCAGCTTCACTCACCTAATTAAAATGCAAATTGTACGTTTTTACAGGTAGAGCCGGAATGTTTGGGCGTGGACATGTCTAGAATCATGTACGTTTCCCTCAATTTCCCAGTGTTTTTGTCAAGTCACTGGATAACTGGTTATGGGTGTGGCTGAAATAACCGTACTCCTATAATTAGTAGTTGTTTTGACAATTGTATCTGCTAAAAAAAAAAAGAATAATAGCTAAAACCTGAAGTATAAATGGTTAGAATAAATAATTCGGAGCAGATGACTGGAAGAAATTAAGGAACAAAATAAAATTAAGGAACAAAATAAAAATATAATTAATATGAAAGACAAAGCTGTAGCAAAAGAAAAACAAATACAGATGCTTGGGATGAAGTCTTCTCCACCACAAGCTTGGGATGAAGTCTTCTCCACCACAAGCTTGGGATGAAGTCTTCTCCACCACAAGCTTGGGATGAATGCTTCTCCACCACAACTCGGACTATTCCGGAAGCACGGAGGTGGATAGCTCAGGCCCAGAAAATCCAGACCAGATGGAGACTTCTGAGTCTACACCTGTCTTATCATACTTGCACTGAGAAATCAGACAACCATACCAGAAGCATACTGCCCACCAACATGAATGTCAAAACTCATCATTTCACATTAAGTCTTTTATTTAATCTACCACAGGTGAAAGGGAATATCCCCGCCTCTGTACAGGAGAATGTGAAGGGCGAGTAGTTATGGATTCTTTCGAAATACACGTAAATGGATTTTCCTGCATACCTGGAAATTCAGCAGAAATTAAGCAGCACCTTTTTCTCAGGGGATCTCTTGTATCTGGAAGGCTAACTGGCTTGGCCATGTGTGACCAGCAGATTAGCAGCTCTGAGTGGCCTTGCTGTACTGACACTGGTGAGTACTGATGATATGGATCCAAAAAATAAGCTCTCCTATAAATGTTATGGCCCCTTTTTTAAGTCTAATCTAGTCACATGACATATTTGTCCAAATTAGCCAGTTAGGTCCTATATAAAAAAGAATTGTCAATGAAATTGCTTACGATTGAAGGGTTAAGGTTGGTTGTCAAATATGGGCGTTGACTATTAATAGAAGGACATCTGAAGCTTCAAGGTGAGAAGGATTATATGAGGCCTTTGTGATTCATTGGATTTATCAAATGTTATGCAGCAGAGGAGCTACTTAAGTCCCTGAATATCTTGACCCTATTTAAATCTCTGAAGTTGTTTTTATCCTATGATAAAATATGGAAAAAGCATTGTTTGCATACATACTTGACCGATAACACAAGTGCACAGTTTATGTAATTAAACAACATGAATATTAAAAAAATAAAAAAATGTTTACAGCATTTGGAATAAAACCTACTCTAAAAATTTGTTTTGGCATGTAAGCAACAGTACACAAGAGGACAGTTACTACAGCTGATTACCTATATCTATTACTATAATCTTTCTTTATCTAGAAAACCTGATGCACCTCAGAGACAAAAATAACTATACTGTACAAAACACTCTCTCGATCACATTCCTATATCCTTTCTTTGGTCGGTCAGCTTGTGGTATATTCAACATTAAGCAGCCACTCAGTGGTTTAAATAACTGAGCCACTAGGTTTTGCTTTTAGTACAATGCAAAGATGACCTTTTCTTAGTTTCTAGGGCCTTGTAGAAACCTTCCATTTCTAATGTTTATCAAGACGCCTCTACAACCCATGTGAATATACTTCCATTGCTGATTTTAGCTACATGTACTCCACAAGTATACCAAGTCTATCTGAACCAATCTGCATGTACCCCCAGGCTGTAAATACCCTGCTCTATATACTTTAGGCATCATCTGTATTTAACATTTTCTTTGTAATATTTACCTGTATAAACTTCCATCTAAACACACCTTCTCCTTCAGCACTAGCATATTGTTTTCCTGAAGGAAACCCTGCAAAAGTTCAAAGTTAATAAGTACACATACTGAGGGAATTCAATCTACTGCATGTTGACAGTTGGACCAAATATTTTGATGGAATGCTGCGCTCATGGGCCTATATGAGGTCATGCTCGCCCTGTGAGACTGTAGCAAAAGAGCTTCAGAATCTCCACCGTTGATATTGGGAATGGGTTACGCGTACCACAGCCTTGTCAGTGGCTAGATCTCAGATGACATTTACAGCGAACAATTCAGATGGGAATCAGCAGTGTTGTGGCTATGGAAACAGGTTGTGTTAGTGTCAAGAGCTCTTGCACACAGCTCGCCGATGAATCACAGTAAATCCTGTTATTATCTCTCTGGAGGCTAATGGCTTGACAACAGCTCAGATTTGTAATCTGGGATGAAACGGAGCCATGTGCAGGGATCTGGGTGTCAGTGTAAGAATTCCAGTGACAGGGCAGCCAAAGCAAGGAACTGCTGATTTTGCCTGTTTCTTTTTGTACTCTAGAGTACAACAGCAAGACAGCCTTACCCACAAAGACCCCTTAAAGACCTCTACAAAAAGTAAAAAAGGGATTTCTGTTTTGAAATGCCTGCTTGAGGGGAAGAATGTGCATTGTCTAGAGGGATCGGGAGGCTCACAAACTGAAGCCACAAAAAGTGCACACGAGGATTTTGAGCAGTGGCAGTTTCGCCTATAAATTAGACTAAATGCGACTTTAACAGCGACGATACTCGGTCATTTTGCTATGAGGAGGTGTCCCTGCACCTGAAACGCTGATCGAATAAAATCTTGTCGAAGAAGTTTGCAATGGGACAGCGGCTGAGCGAGGACTCGAACTCCAACCCGGACAAGGAGATCGACGTGGCCGAGCTCCAGGAGTGGTACAAGAAGTTCGTGGTGGAGTGTCCGAGCGGCACGCTCTTCATGCACGAGTTCAAGGGCTTCTTCGGGGTCACGGACAACCAGCAGGCGGCCAGTTACATCGAGAATATGTTCCGTGCTTTTGATAAGAATGGGGTAGGCTTTATTGCATATTGCGGCGAAATTACGTTTTATAAAATAACCTTCTTGATAAAAATTCAGTAAACCATTCTATAATTTATCCATCTTATCACCACTTATCCAAAGCGACGGCATAAACAAATCAATATAATATAAAGTAAATAAACTTACCTAATGGTTCGGTTTAATTTCTCAGGCAGTTTGGGATGTAATCTTAAAATAAATATTTAAAGACCACTTTTGTACTGCCTTCAACATTCGTAAGGGTTACCGACACTGAAAATGTCGCAATGAGGAGATGAAATATTCTGCCAACTGAATTATGCCTATAGCGCTTAGATATTGATCTATTATTACTATACAAATATTTAGACCAAAGGCTGTTAATAGATGTACGGCACCTTTCTCTCGTGCTTGTGTCAAATGGAAATTAAGTGCCGGGTTCCTTCTGCTTCCTCTGGCAGGACAACACCATCGATTTCCTGGAGTACGTCGCGGCGCTGAACCTGGTTCTGCGAGGCAAGCTGGAGCACAAGCTGAAGTGGACCTTCAAGATGTACGACAAGGACGGCAGCGGCTGCATCGACAAGTCCGAGCTGCTGGAGATCGTGGAGGTAAAAGCTGCGTGCAGACGTCGCTCACACCGGGCACCACGTTCCTCCCTCTATTTCCGGGTGAATGAATTAACTAAATTTTTCACCAAAATTGCTTCAGTGTCGATGTTCTTATATGCGTATTTGCGGGTACAGTTTTCAAATAGCAAATGCTGACCTATGGCAGTATCTTTTCTGTTTGTGTGTGTTTTATGTATATTTTTGTTCATATACAACTTTCTGTTACAGAAAATAATTTATCCTTAAATAGAATAGAGATACTCCTTGGCCCGTGTTGCTCTCCATACCGGTGAGACCAAGCTTCTGGGGTACAGCCACCTTATGGCACTCTGGGAGCTTTAAGGGCCTTACCTAATTCAGGGCCCACAAACACGTGCCCAAACCGGCCACCTTCCAGTTCATATCAATACTTTCCTAGTCATTCCTATTGTGTTCTGGTTGCATGGATAGCCCATCTGTCGGCTTGGTTATGTTTCTTGTCTCTCTGCAATCCTAGCTATGCTGACTCTGCCCTTCTTTTTCCTGGTTGCATTGGCTGCTTCTCCCTTGTCATTCAGTCCATCTACAGGCTGAAAAAAGCATGCCATGGCGAGCTTGACGAGGAGTGCAACCTGCTCACCCCAGACCAGGTGGTGGACAGGATATTCGAGCTTGTGGACGAGAACGGAGACGGTGAGGGACACCTGCCTGCTGTTTATAGGACGCAGACATAGGACATGTCTCTGCGCTGGAACCTGTGTCCGTGACTTATTTATGTAAATTAGCATAGTCCTATCATAGTGCATAAAGCCAGTCTGCACCTCAGGAAGCTTTTGCTGCACCTCTCCAGGTGAGCTGTCTTTGGATGAGTTCATCGATGGTGCACGGAGGGACAAGTGGGTGATGAAGATGCTGCAGATGGACGTGAACCCCGGAGACTGGATCAATGCGCGCCGGCGTGACAGTGCCGACTGAGTCCTCGCGCCACCTCCCTCACCCTCCCTCCTAAGACAGCATCTCCCAGCCGCCTGCTCCATCTGCTCTCACTTACTTGGATTGTGCTTCATTTCGTTCTCTTTAATTTGAATTTGTCTCCTGTGCTACTAATTTGTGTTACAGAGCAAGCTATGAATTTCTGTTATGAATGTACCCCTGTTCTACTAAGTGTGGGATTATTGTGTCTATAAGTTACGTCCTGAGTTTGCTATAAGTTATGGCAAATATGTAATGTTCCTCTAATAGTATTTCTTAGATGCATTAGCTGAAACATTACTTAAACGGTAATGCAATCAGTAATTGTACATATCTAATGTCTATGTATTAAGCCAGCAAAATGATCATTTTATATTCCCACGATTCTCCCCAGGGCCAGCAGTTGAAAGACAGATGGATATAATCTATTATATTATTATTTCACACACCTTCAAGTCACAGTGAATGTACTTAATTTCAGTGACTGTTGTCTCGTTTCTGTCTTTGGCCTTCAAAAAGACACCTTTATTACAAAAATGACTGAGTTGCCTTTTTACTGGCACTGTGATCCATACGTCTTCCAACTGCTTATTCAGTACAGGGTTGTGGAGAGCCGAGAGCCTATTCCAGGAAGGCAGGATACAGCGGAGTGCTAATTCAGCTAACCCCAACCGTTCAAATATCATACACACTAACAGCAGGGGTGGGATTCAGTTCAGGAGTTATGAAGAGACAGGCCCAACCCTTGAGCACAACCCCAAAATATAACTCATATAGTATTGACATTTTTGTTATTAATACATGAAATTATGATTTTAGTTGTGCTGCCTGGATGTAAAGTTCACCCACCATGCTCAAAGTGTCTGACAGGCCCATAACTAGATAAGATACTGATGTATATTGCAGTAACCTGAGTAGTTAGTCCTTAAGTCTCAATTCATACTAACACAAATTTACTCGATATTGATTCTGTGTTCCTCTCTGTAAATACTAGAGAAATGTTAACGAATAATAAAAGGAAATGTGGCACATGCTTCTATGTAAATCTATCTTTTATATTGTATTTCGTATTTTTGTCCAAATAGTTTAATCAGGTTATCAGGCCTGATCTGACGTGTTATTAATACAGATTAAGCACAAACCAGCTGAGATGGTCGTCCTGTATACTGCATCTTTGAATTTTACAATAGTTTATCTGTTCTAGTTGTAAGAATGTCAGATATTGGTTGGAAAATATCTTGCCCTGAATATGTTTGTGTTGCTTGTTAATATATCTGTAAAATGCACATGCACGATTCTGCGTAGAAATATTTTTTCCTAATAAATAAGACTGCATAACTTTTTCGTTATATGAGCATGCTTGCAAGTCAAAGCTTTCTGAGCATAATTGTGAGTGACAGGGAAAGAGCTTGTAGGCTACTGCAGTGGCTTTGCCGGAGGATTTTAAAATATGTTTTCTGCCTTAAGGAGACACTTAAAAGACGCAAAGTGATGTTCTAAGGATCGCCGGGTTAGCGTGTGCTGGGTGGGCACACCGCACCGGAGGCCAGCTTTGGAGACTGTGCGCCTGGGCATGTCCGGCAGAGCCTCCGGTAGGCGGCAGTCTCCTCCGAGGCCCGGAAGGCTGGCGGCCGAATGCCTTCTTTACACAGAAGCCAGTCTCCGCACATTGTCCTGGATCAGCTGTGCATGGATCTGAAACCCCACCCAACGAGGAAGGGCAAGTTACAGGCAAAGAGACGGACGCTGGGGGTAGCAGGAGCCGCGATAGACCGGGGACTGATCTAGCAGCTGTTTCGTTCGCACGCAGCGCGCCGCCGTCTCTGCTTTAATCGCCGGAGCAGGCGCCGTTAATCCCGAAAGGCGAAGGCAGCCGCAGAGCGCCCGTTTGACGTCCGAGGCGAATCACACCCAGGGCGCTTCCCCGAGATGATCGCGCTGTTTAACAAGCTCCTGGACTGGTTCAAGGCGCTCTTCTGGAAGGAGGAGATGGAGCTGACGCTGGTGGGGCTGCAGTACTCGGGGAAGACCACCTTCGTCAACGTGATTGCGGTAATGCATGCTCCGCTGTTTGCCCCCTTTCGGGAGGGGGGGGGGTGTTGTCCGCGACCCGCAGATCGCCTCGCAGAAAGCGGCCGGTCTGCGGGGACTGGGGCTGCGATGGAGAGCCGCCCTGCAGCGCTGCGGATGGCCGCATTCTCCGTATAGGATGCTCGCCTTGCAGCCCGGCTCTCACCCATCCAGCCTGACATTCGGAGGCCCGTGCTGCTTTCCTACTTTAATCCAAACCCATAAAAATGGCACCGGCGTGGATTCGGGCTATGCGGGCGCTGCATTGTATCATTTCGTTTTAGATACATTGTGGCAGACGTGCCAGACGCCCACCGCGCATGTGTTGGAGATGGAGATGATACCCGTTTGACTGGAGTGGTGTGCATGTTGTCGGGGATTGGCCTTGGTGAAGGATATGGGATTGTACACGTGTAGATTGCTTAATAACTGTGGTGAGACCGATTGTTCCTCCTGCTGATAATTCGTTAGCACTGGACTGGTATGACTGCTGGTTCCCGCGAGTCTGTGGTCGGATGTGGAGGATGGATTCAGAGAAGAGTGAATGCCACCCGGCTCTCACCCTGTCAGGCTGCTGGTGTTGGCGATAAGTGCTGAATTTCAAGTACAGATATGAGTTAAGTGGTTTATAAATGATAAACCTTTGGCTACCAAGATATCACCCTATTGCAGCCTCTTCCAGGGGCAGTTTCCCTGCTGCACTCATGGAGCTGTAGGATAGGGCCTTGCCTGTGTTGGGGGGGAGGGGGGGTGGACATTTAATGGCTGCATCCGTGACACAGAGCATGGCAGTGCTGAGATGAATTTCAGCAGATCATCAGTGGTCAAGACCTGCTGAGATACAGGGTCCGCTGGCCCTTGCAGGAGATTCCCTGGATTATTACTCTGACTCAGAGGAACACAGATGCACTAATAGATGGGTGCTTGTCCTTTGCCTGAGCAGAATAGGAGAGTGACATCTTTTTTTTTGTAGGGAGTTATAGGGGTGTGTGTGTGTGCTGCACGAGACACTGGCAGGAGTGTCAGTGCAACACCACCATGCCAAACTGGAGTTGATTGCACACCTCCTGGCATTTAGCCAGCTGGTGTACAGAGTGGGTACTTCTCCTCAGTCATTAAAGCACAATAGCACAATACGAATGAGAGGGCCATTTAGCCTGTCCTGTTCATTTAGGTATCCAGTCTTTTGAAGGATAGGAGGGAAAGGATGGTGCCACCTAGTGGATGTTCTTATATGTACCTTTTAGTGTAGGTTAGGAGTTTGTTATGCGGTTGCTCTCAGTTTCTCTGTGCCCTTGTGCCAGAGGTCCTGCTGTTTTTGGTTACAGCTTGTGAGACTGGAGCTGACTGGACAATCTACTTGGGCAGGGTACGTGGTTATTGAGGAGTCAGGTTGGCATTTGTGTGAATAAAGACACCTTAGTCCTATTAGCAGTCAGTTTTCCAAATGTGGGGTGCCAGACACAGATACAGCTGAATGTTACATTGATTATTGCTTGACAAATGTGCTTGTTCTTAACAGCTGAGTTGCACTAGCATTTGTAATATTTTATGTCTGATGGTGCAATTAAAGTCTCGTTCCTTATGGACACGGTTTCTCTTGAAACTTACACCTACATTTTTCTATTTCTTAAATAATTCCTGTTTTGTTTTGCAAGTTTTTGCTTTATGTTTCTTCTGTATTCGGCACTTCCGATCAGCACGGTCACTAGGAGACGTATTGTGTCATCTGTGGACCCAAAGCTCCTCGCAAGGTTGGATAGGGTGAAACTCAGCCTGGGGGCTTGGTGTTAGGAATCTGTGTTTGTGTCTTTGATAAAAGACAACTGTTGCTGTGTGGGGTTTGATGCCTTTGTTTTTGGGGGGCTTTTAATAGCCAAGGTTCTTTCAGAACGCAGCAGTTTGAATGTAATGAGAGTATATCAGCGTCAGATGTGCAAGTTGGCTTTCCGCTCATTGCTCGCTTACATTTAGTTTCAGGTGCTTCATATTTTCACATTGTTGTTTTTGATATGTGGCCGCAGAAAAACACATTTTGATTTGTATAATGAAGCTACTGATCAAAAATTAAATCATAACATGCCCATAAAAAAATGTTTTTTTTCTCTCTTCATATTGACAGAAAGATTCATCTCCGGGTTTTGGAGACATCGCCTGGCATGAGTTGTGACCCTGTTAGGGTGCTTATGTCTGCCACGTTTTTTCATTCTCCTGTGTGCATCATGGGGGCTAGATTCTCTGGGGGGGGGGGTGTGAGTGTGAACAGAAGTGATCAATGAGTGTTTTCACTGAAAATGTTTGTGACATCTGCATTTCGGTTGCATTCGCCTTATTCTATGATTTGAAATGACAAAGTAAGGCCTTCTTCTTAACCACTGTTCCCCCTACTGGCCATTTTTGCAAAGAGCATTTCTAGCCACATATCTGATTATTTGTGAGGCCCTAGCTGCTTGACCCTTGACAAGCTGAGTGCTTTAAACCCTGCTCCCCCCCCCCCCCTTCTCTGTCACTGTGTGCTGTAGTCTGGCCAGTTCAGTGAAGACATGATCCCCACCGTGGGCTTCAACATGAGGAAGATCACCAAGGGGAACGTCACCATCAAGGTCAGGTTACCAAGGAGACCGGGGCCAGCTGTTAGCTGGACTGTGCCCAGTGCAGAGATGCCGGGCACAGCTATGGGTGATTCTCTACCTGTGTGTGGTGTGAACACATTAAACAAGGTTTAACAAGGATAGCTTCTTGGCAGCCAATGGCCATTCGGGTGGTAAGGTGTGCTCTTTCGGGGAGCGAGTGTTAACCATAAAACTGTCTCCTCTGCAGTTATGGGACATTGGGGGCCAACCTCGCTTCAGGAGCATGTGGGAGCGTTACTGCCGAGGCGTGAGCGCCATCGTGTGAGTACCAGAAACGGGCCTTCCGTCTCTCATGTTCTTCCTAGTTACCCCACAGGAACCCTAGGAGCCTTGCTTCCGGGTGGCGCCCCCTATGTGCGAGGAGGTGCGGAAGCCATGCCTTGATATTCCCGCTATCTCCAGGTACATGGTTGATGCCGCGGACCCAGAGAAGATTGAAGCATCAAAGAATGAGCTCCACAACTTGCTGGACAAGCCTCAGCTTCAGGGAATTCCTGTGAGTTCTCTCTCTGTCACTTGCTCTGGGCTTAAGCTTTAATTGCAGTGGTTATCTGAGGCACCCTAGAATAATTCCGCTAGTATTCAGCCTAGTATGGGATGCGTGCTGCTACTGCGCTTGTTCCCGGCAGCCCAGATGAATCGTACCACAGCAGTAATTTTGTTAAAAAAAAAACTCCAGAAGATTTACATTGTACTACTTATCGCAACGAAGCTGGAGGTGACAAATCCAGGTGTTTATTGCAGGTATAAAAATGGAGCAGAGTATGGTGTGTGGTTCACTGGGTCAGGGATCTATGTCTGTGTCCGGAGGGTCATGAGTTCGAATCCTGCGGTTAGCCAAGTCATCATATCACGATCATTAATGGGCCCTTGAGCAAGGCCCTTAACTGCAGGGGTGTGGAGTGAATGTGACCCCCCCAGGCTTGCCTCACTTGTGTGTTGCTTTGGACAAAAGCGTCTGCCACATAAGTAATTGTAATGGAAGGTCTAACATAGAAGTGTCCTTCCTCAGCCTGCTCTGGTGGCTGTGACCCATTGAGTGGGTGTGAATAATTTATGTTGCCCTGGATTAAGTACTGGGAAGGTTGTAGGGGTGTCTTTTGGGTGGGGTTGATTTGTAAAGCTTATGGGGGAGGAGAGGGGGAAGGGTGGTCTCTCGTTCTTCTGCTCCGGTCCTGAAAAATAGGTCCTGTATCGATAGGCTTTTAATGTTAGCAGCTCCTAATGGTGAGCGAACTATTGATTACGAACAAGTGCCTGGCTGCCATTGGGGGTGGGTTGTGGGGTGACTTCCAGCTCTGAGAGCCAAAGAGCTTCCATTAGCTCGCAGGAAATGAGGAAGTACCCTAAGGGACTAATTCCTTTACATGACTTGTACCCGTAAAGGTTAAACTTTTTCTTTCTAATAGAAATACTGTTGTGAGGGAAAGAAGTGAAAGTGATTAAGGTGTTAGTGATTAATAGTTATTGTTAAAACACCACAGGATACAGTGCAAAACAATGAAAGGTGTCCTCTGCATCTAATGTGACATTGTGACATGGCAGCGGTAGCTAATTCAGCGCCCAGGAAGCAGTGCTAGGGGGGGATACCCTGCTCAGCAGTGGTACCTTGTTGGTCATGGAACTGAACCAGCAGCCTTTCAATCAGAAATTGAAATTTCTGCATGAGTGATTCCTAAAGTGTGATCTTGACGGGCTTATGTAATGAACAGCACACACATGTACATTGCTGTATATTTACTGAGCAAATGGATTAACCAGTCAGTGATGGATGGTACATGTGGACCCCTGGGTAAATTACCCCTTGAAAGGATGGTAATTGGAATAAGGTATTCCGCTCAATTCTGGCATGGTTTGGCACATATGTAAAGGCAGTTTTGGTTACCCGCCCTTTGCTACAGAATTGTTTAAGACATTGTTGCTTGAATGAAAGATGTCACAGGAATAGTTGTTGACATTGACCTTGGAGGAATAGATGCTGAAACTCATGCTCAAGAGGCTCTGCTATATGTTTTCACATTTTCGGTATGATGCTGCCTTGTGCTTGAATTTGAAGCCTGAGGTCCTCTATCTTTGACTCCCTCTGCAGGTCCTGGTTCTAGGGAACAAGAGGGATCTTTCGGGGGCCCTGGATGAGAAGGAGCTGATTGAGAGAATGTAAGTGGTTGTGTTCCCTGCTGGGGCCGTACATGGGGGTGCTACTATTGGGTGATGGTAGAGTGCTGGGTGGTTAAGACCTATTTATGGTTCCGTGGGGAGGGTGGCACTTGTGGATGGTTCTGCTGGGTGGGTGGGGTATATGTAACTACTACTCCTAGGGAGGTAAGGTCTCCTGGCAGTACTGACATGTTGGTGGCCCGGAAGAATATAGGAAACACACTTTGTGGAGCGTGGTTCAGAACCAGCTGTTTAACTGCTAGTGTCATTTGAATAAAAGTACATAATAGAGGTGTGAAGATGCATCGCGATGAATTGATTATTAAGGAGATTATTCAATGCATCGATCTGTACAGTCAGAATAGATTTTCTGGGGTAAAATAAAGATAATTCTGATACTTCAGGGTTTACGTCCTGCAGGTAGAGTCAAGGTGCATTCATATTCATAAAGGAAGCTCAGCCTGATGGTGTTTGTGCTACCGTAACAACATTTGTGCTACAGTGCTTTTGGGAAGTGCCTCTGTTTTGTAATGCAAACACACAGTAACAGCTAGCTAGCTAACTACCTAGCAAAGAGTAATGGTAGTCTTCGAGGTGCATGACATATTGCTTAACATATCATATCGACCTATATATGGCCAGCTGATATTTAAACTTATAAATATTCAAAGTTGGCAGCACCAAAGGTAAAGACACAACTACTAATATAATGGACATGGACGTTTGACATGGTGGCGGACAAGGACATTTTTATAATTGCCACAGAATAAAAAAACAATCCTTCCGCTAATCTGCGCTGACACATCCCCCCCCCCCCCCCATCAGGAAGCACTGCTGTTAATGCGCTATTCCTGTATGGTTCAAAAGCTGGCCTTTTGACAATTTTACACTGGTGTTTTCTCTCAGTTTAATATGGAACGCCATAACACTCAACATTAAATAAATAAGCGTACAATAAATATAGAAATAAATATTTAAATAATAAATCAAATGTGTCCTTTTATTTTTAAATAATTCAATAAAGTAATGTAAATATAATGCAAACCTTTGCTTAAGTAATTCAACTTGTATTTCACAATAAAGTTCAACTTTTCACATTGATGTATTTCTGAATGACGTTTTCTGAACCGGCTTCCCCCCCCCATAATGCCACTTTTCATAATGATAGTACGCTCTGTCAATCACTGAGTGGGGCGGGACCGAGCTTGTCATTGGATCTCGTATTCCGTGAACGTCTTCATGGTGCCTGTAGTCAAAACTAGTAGTGTTGCCAACTACTGCACAACAACTAGTGGCTTTTTTTTCTTTTTTTTTTCCCCCAAAAAGCCACTTGCAACAATATAAATAGAATAGATAATAAATAAAATACTTTGAGCTGCGTTAAAATACAATATTCTATATGTGTATTGGGTACAGAGTAGGAGAAAAGTGAGCACGACGTGGTGGCTAATGGTTGAACATGAATGAGATGACCCCATTAATATGACGCCATTAATATGCAAATGACTATGACGTCATCTAGCGACTTTCTGTTGGAAATAGTTGGCGACACTGAAAACTACACTAGTTGCATTACAGAAGCATCCAACATATGTAACGTCATCGGGGTATAAATCGTCAGAGCGAATCTGTCTCCACACGGCATTTTTATCCTCTAGGGACTGATTCTTATCCTTCAAGGACCTAGGCCAATGATGTTCCTTAAATTTGCATATGTTTGCGTACTGCGCCGTAAAGCCTCTTTAGATCATATGCAAGCAGTCACGCACATTTCAGAGCACGCAACACGCAATATTACTGACCCTTTTGGCCTTCAAAGTATTAGTCATGAGCTGAAGTGCGCCTCACTAAACCCTTACAATACGATATGTCATGTTTATATCTATACCACGGCATTTGACATATGATTTATGTCAGAACGCATGTCAGTGCAAAATGGGTCACTGTGTAATAGACTTCATTGTGAATAACAGTGCATAATTTCCCCTACAACACCAAAAAAATAAGTCAAATCAATTTCCCAGCAGACTCTAATATCAGACTGTCACGACCCTATCGTACAGAAACGTCAAAGTGCACATTATTAATATCCTCTGCAAATTCGGGACAAATAAATTGTATAAGAAGTGATTTGTAATTTGCATAAAACATATATTTAATGCGCACTTTGTTGGAGCGTCCTTATTTATGCCAGAGCTGCTCCACACTTCATCAATATGGTGAAATGTGCTGGTAAGAATTGCATGATCGTAAAATTAAAGTATGTAGGTAAGAATGTGCGTTCACTAGCCTAGATAATGGATATGTTAGTAGAAGCATATAATAATTAGTATTATTATATAGTTTTTTACTGGGCTGTCTCCTTGTCCGAAATTCAGTCCCATGACAACTCTGACCTATTACATTACTTGCTCCAAGTCAGATATAATTCAGCATATCAGAAAAAACAATGGACCTCTTGAAATTTCACAAAATTTGAGCTTCATTGTTTATGATTAAAAGCCGAAATATCATCATACAGCACCTAATATAATGCTCTTCAATAGAAAAGTATTAGCCAAGGTGTATCTATGCACTGAAAGGCATTTTTAACATGTACATTTGTACCGTGTGGATGCTGTATAAAAATTCAAGTTTGCACAGGGTTTTTAAATGTGTATTTTTCATGTTGCCTAAACACTGGCATTTTTACTGTGGCTATAGGGTTAAACAATACTGTGTTACTCTGCAAATTATCATATGACGTCATCTAGCGACTTTCTGTTGGAAATGGTTGGCAACACTGGTTGGGATAATAGCTCAGAATAATAACTCTTCTGAATAATACCTCCAGTGAGTTTTTTTACTTAGCGATCATTCCTGGGGTCCATTTTCCTAAAGGCATAGTTGCTAACTTCATTGGCAACTTCCAGGACATAGTTGGAACCATGCAACTGAATTGGTCGAATTATGTACATGCAATAATCAGGCTATTAAAAAAACACATGTGAACACCTTAATGAGGCTATCGCCATAATCGTTTAATTCTCAATAAGCCAATTACTGAGTGCCTGTAAACAGTCAAAATCAGCTAACAAAATAGGCTAACATGGATCTCACTACTTTTTGAAACTGTTTGAAAGCGTTTTTTGTTTTTTTTTGTATGTGTTTTCAAGATTTGCACCCCGTCTGTCAATTGCAATGCGCATTTCCGGTATTTGTAGCTGTTTTCTGTATTTGCAGCGTGTTGACCTCTCAGGGTAGCTTTCTATATCTGCGAGGTCGATTAATGGATCGCAGAAGATTAGAAAATCACAAGCTCAGTCCCGCCCCCTTCAAAGTGATTGACAGAGCACAGCATTATTATGAAAAGTGGCATTATGAAATAAAAAGCTGGTTTGGAAATACATCAGTGTGAAAAGTTTATAAGTTGATTGAATCATAAAGATTTCCTATGCAATCAAAATGTTCCCTCAATAGTCGTAAGAGAATCAAGTCACCTTGCAGCCAACAATTTAGACTCTTACTGCATAATGAACAGGGGCTCATAGGAACCCGGATAAATTCTGTTTCCCCGGAGGATGTTGGGTTTTGAAATCTGCTGCTTAATAACACCATTTGGGTACTACATCGCTTTGAATTGAAATATCGACATGAATTTAATGTATAATTCTATAATCCATCCATCTTCTGATCGCTTATCCTGGTCAAAGTCATGGTTAGACAAAGCAGTTATCCCAGAGAACATAGAGCACAGGGCTGGGATACACCCTGGACGGGATGCTAGTCTATCACTGGGCACATACATTCAGATATATACACACACACACACACACACGCACACGCACACATACATTCCGGCACTATAGGGCTATTTATAGGCACCAATTAGCCTGTCTTTGGACTGTGAGAGGAAACTGGACTAGCAAACAAATGCCTGTGCAGCACAGGGAGAACAAGAAAACTACACGTCAGATAACCTGTCATACAACTGAGGACTGAGTGGTAACACAGTGCAGGAACCCGGTACCGTGCAGATGGGAGTGAGCACGTCATTCTGGTACAGGACTGTACCTCTGGCGGTAGTGAATAGTGTGAAGGCAGACTGGGAAACAGGCTTTGTGTCTCAGAAAGGGCTTTAATGGGATGGGGGCTCAGGCATGGCGTCGCAAGCAGGTGTTCTGGGTGCTGAGGAACTGGGAAGCGAATCCACTGCGGTTGCTAATTGGCCCAGGTGAAATGGAGGAATGGGCTTGTCAGATCTGCACAGATGCCCTCCTTTTTTACAGTAGGGTAAAGCATACTGCATTTTCTGGGCTTTTGATTCTGTTTTTTGTGCTTTTCTGGTAACCGATAGTAGCGTTTGCTGACAAGGCCATTACGTGGGGGAGCTGGATACTGGTGACGTGTTTGTGTGTGTGTGTGTGTGTGTGGGAAAGGGGGGGAGGTTATTGGGAAGGGGATCCACACTCATAAACACACTCCACCTGTTCTTTGCTAATTTGACTTGATCTGCTTTGCTCTCAGGAATCTGTCTGCCATCCAGGACAGAGAGATCTGCTGTTACTCCATTTCCTGCAAGGAGAAAGACAACATTGGTATGATTCTGGGGTTTATCCCATTTCCTCTTACCAATTAGATAGGTACCTTTCTGCATCCCCCCTATTTAACAGCAAACCCTGGTCAGACAGTCTGCACCTGTAAATAAGCATCTGCATGTTTTAGACGTTTGTGCAGATACATACGGGAAGACCTTTCCATATTGGTAGTTTCTGTGTATCACTGTGTATTCTCTCATTTAAACTATTAATTATAACTACTAATTAAACTATAATCAAAGGTAAGCTAACCGCAGGCATGGAGGGTGGTGAATATTTTGTTACCTGATACTTGGAATTTGCATAAGCTTTGAGTAAATCTCTGACAGCTGGTTTTTGTTGTGATGCCCTGCTTATCTGTGATTTGGGTAATATCTGAATGAGGAAGCCGTTGTTTCACACAGAGGCTTTCTTGGGGGTGGGGGTCTTTTTTAAGGTGTCACATCACTGGCAGTAAATAAACATGAAGTTGAAAGACATATATCCCGGGGAAAGAGTTGTTTTTATTATTTGAAAAAATGCAGATGTGCAGTGTTACTAGCAAGGGTTGCATCCCAAATAAGGTGTTTGAATTGCTAATACTTACTTATCAAACAGAATATTAATGCTGCCCTGTCTCATTCTCATTCCTGCCCACATGACTGCAGTGGAGCACTGAGCATAAATGTTTGGTTCTGAATTTAGTACTGACATTATCTAAGTGGTAATAGAGCACTGCTGTGTGTATAAATGACCAGTGGTACAACTTGAGGCTCTCATGGGGAAACCAAAGCTAGCTTTCATTTGTTGCATCTGTAGCTTGTTCTTGCTGTGCATGATGTAAGGATGAAGTCACTGCATTGTCCTGTGAAAACTGCTTCTCAGAAGGACAACAAAGGTCTTTGGGCCAAGGCGGGTTGGAGTATCTTTGCAAAGTGCTTTGAGCACAGTCTATTTTTCTGCATTCCTTGGCTCCCATACAGTTATTTACAGTTGTAAATGTCAATCGGTTTTATCAGTGTCAAGGGATTTCAGGTTTATTTTCTATTTGATTTCTCAATGACTTTGAGAGCCATGCACTCGTAGAGCAGATTCTGTTCTCCCACATGGGTCTGATGCATATGGTTGCCATGGTGATTCCATGGCAACTTCCCTTGTTTATTCAGTCATGTCTGTCTGCTCTTTCTGCCAGATATCACACTACAGTGGCTGATCCAACACTCCAGAACCAGGCGAAGTTCCTGAAGACCAGACCTGGTGAAACCGTCTTGAGACCAACCCCCCAGTCATGCTGCCACCCTCCTCCCTACCCTTCCTACTTAAATACAAAAAAAAAAAACCCACCCCTCCTGCCCGTGCAAGAGCTCCCTTTTGATTCTTGTAAAGAGGATGTGAAAACCATTATTTGCACTGTTTTTTGATATTTTTGTTATACGATTGTTGTAAGGTATCATTTCAACTGGATAAACTGATACTTGACAGTCACGCATTACTTTTTTTGTTATTTTTTTTATAATATGTTTGGTTATGCCATTTTTTGGCGCACTGGTAAAAGTGACCGGCCTAGATTAACATGGTCAAATCCTGGTTGGTAGCTAAAGTATCAGTTCTTTGCTAATCAATTACTGCTATCCTAATGTGCTGAAAGTGAAGACGTGGGTGTTTAAATACAGCTGTTCACTTCCGATTTATTGGACTTCTAATGGAAAGCCGGTTGTTGTCGTCCTCAGATTCACTGCATTCAGCTTCACATTTCATGGTGTAATTGTGCTGAGACATGACACTAGGGGTGAACTTTCTCAAAGTGTGTGATCTAATTGTCAAGCAATTAAAGTAGGGATTTAAATGATCCTGTTTCAGGCCCTATATGACTCGAGACAAGTTTGCACAAATGGTGCTAAGCAGAGACCCCCCCCCCCCCACCAAAAAAAAAACGGTATGTTAGCTGGATTTCCGGTCCTGGGAGGGGGTAGAATGAGGCTGGCGTCTTTGTCTGTGCCTGTGTGTGTGGGTTCTTCTTGCACAGAAGGGTCAGCGCTGTCTTCTGCAGCCTCAGCCCCCAGGCGCCCTGCATGCGTGTAATAATTCACACGGAACCTTAAATGTCCAACATTTTTTATAAATGACTCAGCACAGAACACGCTGTACATAAGTATTGTGTTTACAGCCGTTGAGTTACCTTTCTTTTTGCATATCGTGTATTTTAATCTTTCGCCCGATGTGTTTTAGTGTTCTCATTTACGTGGTGTGGAAAAACTGGTTATAACTAGACCCAGCAAACTCATATGTATGTATGTTGATTAAATAAAAATATATAAAGTCTGACAGGTTCAGAGGGATGTTTTTTAATGCGGAAATGAGTTTGGGAGTTCTTGCCGTACTGTGAACAGAACCACAACTCATGGCCGGTGGAGGGAATTAAGTTTATTGCGTGTCACAGAAATGGAAAAACACTCATTGGCACATTATGCCTTCAAACCCACCATAACCTGCAGTCTTCACCTACCATGCACAGATAATTTACATAGACATACAAAAAAGTACTTGATATAAAACATGATCTAATGTAATTCTTGTTTTTAACTTCAATAAATGTTTTAAACCATCATAAAAGTTAAATTATAAGTTTTTCTGTTCCTATCATTAGTATACCCCATAACCTACTTAAAACGCAATTATGTTTGTGTTTTTGTGACCCAGTGCATCGTTTGTGCATGGGAAGGCCTTTGGCCCATCTCTGTGTAATGTTTAAGTGTTTAAAAAATCTTTAAATATGTCTACATTTAAATGAATGCTGTAACACTTGAATCATTTTCGTAATACACAATTTTTAATTTAATTGAAAATACAAATGGGAAAAACCTCTAATATTGTTTTTTTTTTTAAGTACAGTATATGAATCAGTATTTTTGTATAAGTATAAAAGACACATGTTAGTGTGTTAATATAATTTATTTTTATTGGCTTTTCTTTGCACATTTTTTGTGGTCTTTTACACCTACATACAATTTCAACCTAATTTAAGTCAACTATCCCTGTATTTTACATTGCACCTCTTTCTCTCGAACACTAGGGGTCCTCAGTTGTTCACACATGGTAAGTTGAGGAACAGGACATCCATTAGCTGAACCAGAATCATTTACCGCCAAATACTTTCACATACGAGGAATTTAATTTGGGCGCGTCATATGGGACAAGCAAGGAAAATGAAAACAATTAGCAAACACGAGTGAAAAAATGTGTGCTTAGTGCAGATAATGTGCATTATACAATACAATGCAGCAGCAGCAAATTAGATGGGCTGTAGGGGGGGGTAACGTGTTTGGTGATTTGTAATAGTATGCAATTAGACAAAATCAATGGCTGTTGATGAGGGAAAAAACTGTTCTTTAGGTGCATGATTTTGATAGACGTCACGGTCTTGCTGAAAGGGAGTGTGTGGAATAATCTACACCCAAGTGGGCAGCTCAGCTGCACTCCGATGCTAGTTTTGCGTTCCTGGTGGGGCACAGGCTCTGAAGTGATGGCAGTCACAAAAGGCTTCTATCCAGTGTGCCGTAAACCTTTCTTTGTTACAGAGTTGTGTTAGCTGAGTTTGTACTTCAGTGTTATTGCATTATGAGCATACTGTACATTATACACATAAGGGCAGTTCATAGGGTAAAAAAAAGCTCTTTGACCATGAAGCTGTGGCAAGTTAAACATCCAGGTCATGTCCTGTGACATTCTACAAATTATCCATATGCTCCCCTGAATTGCAAAGTGGTGTTTTGTTTGATGGTTTAATGTTTGGTTTAGAATAGTTGGAGGTTTATCTGATAGCCCTGTGGATGCTGTGTGTGATTTTTCATCATTTGTCAGGTCATATACTACAAAAACCTGATGGAATTTCCCGTCTATATGAATTCCTTATTCTTTGGTTACTAGTTTACTTTGAACAACACTGAGGCCAATTTTAACTGAGAGACAAGAGCCCTGTCTACAGACTCAAGATAATCTTAAAATCCGCAAAAGCACAAGTCACGCTGATTGTGTGGTTTTATGATTGGTTGGTGCTGTGGGACATGCAATGAACGCACTCCTGATGGTTGCTGATGATCCAGGGATGTTGTTTGTGGATGTAAATGTCCAAGTACCCCAGGGATGTTACTGTCAGTTCCAGTCATGTAGTAAATCGTATATCATTGGAGTCATGGATTGTACTTCATGCAGACCAAGTTGGGGAAGATTTGAAAACTTACACCTAGCAAGACTCAGTTGACATAACTGGGGTCACCGACTCTCACGCAGCTGGTGTTACACATTTTCAGACTCTCACACTCATGCAAGAAATCTCATGGCAAATCTATGTTGTTCCATTATAAACTTAAAATTAGCTACAGCAAAAATGTCGGTGCGGTTTGCAAACCCTTTAGACTGTTAACTAAGTAATGAAACTCTTACATACATGGAAATGTGTGTGCAGATTTGTCTTGAATTGAAAATCTCACTCCAGGCAGCTGACCAAAGCTGGCCACCTGTATATAAGCCGATAATCAGCCAAGGTTGCTTGTCTTGTACTGATAGGTACAGTGGGGGAAATCATTTCTGAAAGCATCAACATTGATCAACAAAGGAAATCCACAAATATAAAGAATTCACAACATTAAAGTCCATAAATAAATTTAGGAGTAATAAAGTGGAACGACACTGGAAAAAACGCAGTTTTTAGTGTTTATTGAACTAACTGTGGGGAAGCCTTTCTTCATAATTGTTGTGTATTAATGTGAATATGGAGCTGGACAGTGATATGACTACATATCCCATGAGTCTAGTGGTCACCTGGTCCGTGATGTGTAAAGTGAGCAGGCATGTCTTGCATCAGGGTACACGTGTGCACCTCCGCGACTGTATTGGGTTACCTTCTGGCAGAAAAGCTGTCGAGAGCACAGGTCTGTACTCAGCCAGTAGTGTAGTGAAATAATGTTGTGGTGGTCTGTGTATTTGTGCCCCACCCCCAGGGGAAACAACAGTAATGACAGCGTTAGACACTTTCTGTATGAAGAAACTAATCGCCTGCCTTGCTTAGGTGTGATTCTTCTAGGGAGATTGTCTTTGAAGCTTGAATATTCCAGGGGGCCCCTCTCGTGAACCCGGATCTTTAGGTCCTTCCACAAATTTTCAGTTGCATTTAAGTAAGGTGATTGCCTGGGCCATTCTGACAACTTGATTTTCATTCTCTGAATGTTATGGTGCTTTTGAGGTGATGCACAGTGCCAGTTCTCCTCCAAACATGGTGTGTAGTGTGACAGCCAAAAAGTTCAATTTTGGTCTCATCTGACCAGACTACATTCTCGCAGTATTTCACATGCTTGTCCAAATCTTGTGTAGCAAATTTAAACAAGCTTCAGCATGCCCTTTTTTGTAAAAAAAAAAAAAAAAAAGAGGCCATGCCGGTGGAGTGCACTGTCTGTTTCTTTCTCTGTAAACCTTTTGCTTGATGCCTCCAAGTCTTTCTGGAGCTCTTTCAGAGTGGTCCGTGCCTCTTGGCCTACTCCTCTGATCATCCTTCTGACTCGCTAGTCATAAATCTTGTGAGGAGCCCTTGTGCGAGGCCTGTTGATGGTGGAGTGATGTTCATTCCACTTGGGGATAAAGGCCCCATTGGTGCTTACTGGAAGAATTAGAAATTTTGAAATGTGTCTGTCACCAGTTCTATTGTTATGTTTTGCACCAATCAGGATTCAAAGGTCTTGAGAGAGCTCTTTGCTCCTACCCATCATGAGATGTTTTTATAGCCCATCAATGTGTACTAACTCAGCTGACATTAATTTGCACAGATAGGAGGTAGAATTACTTTCCTGCGTTCCTTGCCTTTTCTTACCTTACTGCTTTTCTTTAGAATGTTCAGTTATTTTTCCCTGTCCCATTCCACTTTATACACATAACTTTATTTCTGGACTTAAATGTTGTGCATTCTTTATATCTGTGGATTTCTTGAGTTAATACTAATGTCTGGTGAAAAAAAATCACATTAATATGTGAATAGCCTCATTGGAAATACATTTACTGATTTTTTGACGCGTTCATTACTTTCCCTCACTGTGTGGTAGAGCCCTGCATTGGGACTGTGATCCCGCGGGAGCGGGCGGTTTTAAGGTTGCCGCGGCGGGAGCGGGCGGCTAAAAATTACACAGCGGGTCCCAAGATTTTTGGCTGGATGGAGAAGATGTCTGAGGATTAGCTCGAACACGTAATCAGTGTCCGTACGTGTAAATCCAATCAGCCATGGCATGTATACATATATATATACATACACATACACACACACGCAGGTGTCCGGGACAAACTATGGGACCCCGGAGAATGTATTTCAGGGCCAGACAGACTGTTTTTTTATTGTTGAGGGTTAATATTCGGCTTGGTTGAAGCGGTATCTCTCGAAAAGATTATTATGGGGAAACAATAAA
>JAODKN010000104.1:9395467-9412735 GCA_026774425.1 Petrocephalus zakoni | reverse complement strand
CTCCCCCGGCCCCTTGCCCCCCCCAGGCCACTCTCCGGTGTTCCCACCGAACAAACAAACACTGTCCTACTGCCCAGGCTTGAGAGGAAGCTCTGTTCATTAGAAGAGCTAAGTGGGGCAATCAAGTTGTGTGAGTAGTGCCTGTTAATGCGAGAGATCCCCCCCCCCACACACACACACACACACACAGTCTCTGCGTACCTATCTAAATGGGGACCTTCCTTTCATTCCTATGGGAAAAACCCTAATCCCAATCACGACACCCGTAACCCCAACCCAGCCCTAACCATAACCATAAGTAACCAACCCAAATACAAGACTTTTGGCATTTTACTTTTTTGATTCCATTCACAGATTTTTATATAATTTAGGTTTTCCAAAAGGGGATTCGAAAAGATGTCCCCAAAAGTAGGGGAATTTCAGGTTTTACCACACATTGGGGACATTTTGGTGCTCAAAAGTGATCTATGCAAACCCATACACGCATGCACGGTCAGTAACATACTTACACATCAACTCACACACACAGGCACAGAGACATGTTCACAAGCACCACTTGCTGCTACACACTTACTCTCACCAATGTAGTCAGACACATGTTCAGTAGGAGCGACACTGGGCTCCGGATCCTTCGTTTTCATTTCAGATACACAGCCGGCACTCTGCCCTGAGCCAGACCTTCTCTTTGTCTCCTGACTCTGGAGGGGGGGGGAGTCTTGTCTTGCACCCCATTTGAGACTGATAGATACTTCTAACACATCTTAAAACTTAAACAATCCCGGTAACGAAAGGAATATTTTTCCTGCATCTATGGCGACGCAGCCGTGAGTCCGGCTGCTTACAGTATCCCACTATTGCTTAAATAATTAATGTGATGGGGATTGCGTGTTCTTATTGGCCAACAAGTTTAACACTGTGTTGAGCTCCTGGAGTCTCGAATAGAAGAGGAATCGCCAGTTTAGTTCACTGCTTGTAGCTCACATCTTTAAGGGCCGATTGTATTAATGTTTTACAGCAGGAATTCCCAACATTTTGATGTCCATGGACTGGTTTACATCTCACAAAGATTTCACGGACTAGAAAAACTGTTGGGGGTGGGCACCAGCTGATCGATCGGTGTCCTGATAAGTTTGACGGCTTCAATTTTTTAAAATTTGCGTATAATTTCTTCCTATCCCTCCACAAATCCCCCAATGTCCCACGGCCCATTGGAGTAGTAGCCATGGACCAAAACCAGTGAACGTTAAATTTGGTCCTCACTTCACAAGACATGAGGGGACTGTCTGTTGCCTTCCTGCTGTGAACCCTGGTGACTATCATGAATAAGGCAATATTTATATTTATATCATGAATCAGGCAGGGCACAAGGACAGGGAACACTCTGAGCAAGGTGCCAGTCCATCACAGGATACATACATGCACACCCACACAGTCTCAGGCTTACACTGCAGGTGATCAGAGATGCCAGTTATCCTGAGCAGTCTTTGGATTGCAGGAGGAACCCTGCAAGATGGGGAGAATCTGCAAACTCTACACAGATAGTAGGGGTTGGATTTGAACCTTGTGCCCTGGAAGTATGAGGGTAGCCATCATGTCACCATTTCATGTAACCATGCTTATTGTAATTAGTAAATGATATATGTAATAATGCAGCTTAATACTGGGATTAATGTGAGGGTTACTGTAAGGTGTATAGTCTCCTGTTTCCTCTGAGCAGGTATTGGAGAAAACAACTGACATCTGACTGCTGTTGTCAGCTGAGCATCTTTCAAAAGAAAAAAAATCTCACTACCTGTTGAGCCTGCTGGTGTGAATGATCACTCACTGATCGCGCCATTTTGGGGAGGGTGTGTGTGTGGATTGTGTCAGGAATAGGTAACCGCCAGCGTTTCGGCAGTGAGGTACCAGTGTGCAAGGCGGTAAGTGCGCTGCACTGGAAAGCGAAATGCGTATCATGGCCCAAGTCATCCCCGGATCACTGAATTCTGTTTTTGTGGATGGGGCCTCTCTGCCACAGCGCCCAGCTCGGCTGGGGGGAGTTTGTTAAACATTGTAGTGCAGGAGACCATGTCCGAGAGAGTGTGGGCAGAGAGCGCTATCCCTTTCTGCACTTCAGCTCTATTTGTAGGCCTTTTTCTTCTCTCTCCACACTGGTTTGGTCTTCGGACCTTAAACACAACAGGTGCGTCCAAGTCTGAAGAACAAAAGCCTTGTCGTCATGGGAACAAGTCAGGAAGAAAGTGTCGGTTGTTAAGCTCTCACTTGGCCGCTCTGAATTAAACTCAGATTCTAGGACTGTAGCTGGGCAACTGCGGCTGTCACATGGCATTGATATTCAGAAAGAGACTCCGACTGGGGACTGGGGAACAATGGCATCCTTATAAAACATCCCTCCCTCGTTATGGGGCCGTGATTAGTGCGAGCGCTGATCCTAGACCAGACCACGCTCTGTCTCCAGACCGACCGGACATAACAACTCTACAGAATTCGTCCAGTCCTTAGTCTCTGAGTTGAATGTAAATTACACTATTCTCCAAAACCTCTTTATGTAAAGTGAGCCGCATGGGTAGAACCTAAACCATTATACACGCTGATACGTTCCGAAAGAAAAAAGACCTCTTAAGCATTAACAATTTTAAATTCTAAATAGTTTATTTGAAAAAATGAGGGCTAATAATGTAAAACTGTAATTACAGTGGCCGTGTTTGTCACTGTGAAGTCTTTCGACACAACACAGCTTGTACTTTCAGGACACACCTCTACCGCATGTTAAATATATACACAATTTTCAGATATTTTTTTCTGTAGTGGGACTTTACAAAAGTCGCCGGCTGTCTCCATCTTGTGTCTATCTTAACAGCGTTTCAGCATTTGGACCTGTTAGGACTTACTTCTGATTATTCTAACGCTTCCCTCTAACAACAGAGAATTTCGCTGAGGGAACCGCTACACATTAGCTGTACTGTTAAAGGCAATTTCAGGGCCGCAATATCAGGTTATAAGTCCCCCGTCACGGGACTGGAAGTGCTGCATGTAGTGTCCCATGTCACCTGGTCCTATCATTTCGACCAAGAGGGCCCAGCAAATTATCCTTATATTATATTCTTTTATATATAACGTTTTTATAAGCTAGAGGAGAGAGGAAGTTAATGCATGTCTCTTACTGTGAGTGCTCCCCGTAATAGCCATGATAGTTCCTAATAACAAAGGCACATACTCCTTTTAGAGTCGTAAAGACACTAAAGTGTGTCAAAGGGGGTCCCCCTGATATCACCCGCGGGTCAGGTGCTTGGGGACACTGCATGCTCGACTTTAACAGGGGCTAGCACCTAGTCACGAAATGAAACACAGCCGAAACACAGAAAATGGCACACCTGCTGTAGGAGCCAGTCCATGCCGGGAGCTTGTATAGACCTGAAAAGCGAATGTATACGGCACGGTGCATTCAGTGTACGGCATGATCGGGCTGGGTGCTGCACAGCTAAATGGACAGTCAGGGGTCGAAGAGGAAAGTCTCGGCATTACCCATGCCGATTGTTATGATACAGTGTTAGCAGTCATCGTAATATTATGGCTATGTTAACAGGCTGTTTTAGCAGTGCAATATTATCACATAATTACATTATGAACCGGAGGGCATGAAGGAGTGTTCCACGCGGTGTATGAGCCTTTATGTGCTCTGATAAGCTGATATTTCCTTTCTGTCTAGACATTGGCTTGGGGCCTGGCGGAGGGGGGGGGGGGGGCATTGTGGGTCTGAGCAGATTTGGGGTGTGGGGGTCACAGGAGGGCTGCTTCAGCAAGTTGTCCCAATGGCCAGGATGGAGGAGCTGTCCTTGGCCTTGTCATAGAAAATGGAGGGGGCCGGGTCGGCCTTGAGCTTGGATTCCCCCGCGGGGCTGGCCGGGCCGGGGGTGTCGGAGGCGGAGGTGCCGTCCGGCAGGCAGTCCTCGCAGCAGCAGCAGCAGCAGTCTATGAAGGCCTGGCCCAGGGAGCGGCAGAGGCAGAGGAGGAGCACGGGCGTCACCGAGGAGCGGAAGAACAGGAAGAATTGGTTGATGAGGCTGAGGAGGGCTCGTGTGGGGGGCGCCACCTGGGCCGAGGAGTAGGCCACCGCCAGGTTGCATATGTTCTCGGGCAGCGTGCAGATGCCGTAGACGACAGCCAGCGCCAGGATGGTGCAGTTGAGCTGACGCTCCCGCTGGCTGTGGAGCTTCTGTTTCTGCGGCCCGGATGTGGCCGGGAGCTCGTCCAGCTTGCGGCTGGCCCCACCGGCGATGCGCCGCGTCACCAGCTGGCAGGTGACGGTGAAGAGCACGGGCAGGCAGAAGTAGCAGCCAAAGTACCACCACATGCGGGCGTCATGGTAGGTGAGCACCAGGGAGTAGACGGACTCGGGGAGGCTGAGAGATGGCTTCATGGTGCAGGAGTCCACCAAATCGCCGGTGGCCGGCGACAGGTCCCGGCTCAGCTGCCACAACAGCAGCTCGGGCAAGGCCAGGACCATGGAGCCCACCCACACCACCGCCAGCTTGGCCAGGATGGACTGGCAGTGCTCCACCGGCCGCACCTTAGGCTGGGTGCTGGTGGCGGCGTGGAAGCGGTCGATGCCCAGGGCACACAGGCTGAAGGTGGTCACGCCCAGAGAGGTCACCTGAGGGACGGGGAAAGACTCGTCAGACCTTTTGGAGGAACGCAGTGGATATCGCAGACGCGCCAAATTCATCAAGCGCTGCCCGTCGCATCCGTCCGAACCTTAGGACAAGCAGCAGCGCCACAGCCAGACAATAAGGGCAGAAAGAGCCTTTCAGACTGCAGGCTGGCTCCCTCTAAGATGTGCCACTCAGAGCGTGATTACCAAGTATGATTATGGGCTGCGGCAAACAGGACAAAAACCACAGACACTTTACAGCAGGGAAATCGAGAGATTTGAATGGATTTATAGTCTGCCTGTCAAAGTCAAACAGCAGAAGCCACAGCAAAATTAACGCTTTTGTAGAAAAATATAAATAGAATCCTACATGTATTTCAGTCCATTCAGAACGTCAGAGTTTGCTATCAATGAAGTGCGTTTATATTTTATCAAGGCAGCTGGAATAACACCCACCTCCACGTACGGAACGATCCTGCACGAGAAGTCCCCGAGAAGCCGCTTCTTCGTCAGCTCGTTAAAAATGACAACTGGCAGGCAGAAGAAAAGCACCATGAAGTCCCAGAAGGCCACGCTGGCCAGGATGCAGTTCCAGGCGCTCTTCATGTAGTAGTTGTGCCACACGATGCACATGACGGCCAGGTTGGCCACGATGCCCACGGCGAAGACGACGATGGACAGGAACATCACGGCATAGGCGCTGTACGAGCTGTCGGTCACCGGGTACAGGGGGTTGTGGATGCGGGTGGTGCCTCTTCGCACCGAGCTGTTGCCCGCACCTTCCTCCCAGGGCGAGCTCCCGGTGATGCCGCTGTCGCCTCCGAGGTGCATCGTGGCGTTGGACGGGTGCAGGCTTCTCGGGGTCGTGAAATAATCGTTTGGGTCGTACGGTCGGGGGTACCTGACGCTGAAGGAGGGCTGCTGGTCTCGCTTTTTGCCCCCATCTCTAGCGCCCCGTGGGACTCTCTTGTGGTCAGTCTCCGATCTTAAGTTCGGGGGACCGCTTTTCTCCAGACCTCGGTTTCGGGTTAAATGAAGCCCAAGAGCCGCTCCTTCCTTTGCACTGGACGGCCCCCCCACAGCATTGTCCAGCGCAGATTCCAAAGCAGGTTTCTGGACATCTCGGGGAAGCACATTTCTAGGCTCCAAACCCCCCACTGCCAAAAGCAGCAGAAGAGCACAGCAGATCATCTTGCGCCGGTTTAGTAAAAGTTGACAAACCTCCTAATAATAGATTGTTCAGCCCAAACGATGTGTCAGACGGTTATATTTTAATACAGTTCAGAGGCATCTGCTGGTTTGAAGAGCGACTGGGATGGAGGAAAGCATGAGCGCTCCGACAGGTCCGCTTCTCTCCCCCTATTCAACAGGCGCTGCCCCACAAAAAACTGCGCTTGTTTTCCATCCGTTTGGTCACGGCACGGACGGCCGGCCCCCTCCCCGAGCTGCAGGGATATGTACCCCCCCATGTACCCCGCATTCATGCCATCTGCTGGTGGATTAATTTCAATCAAGTCTGAAAAAAAGCCAAACCGTTTAGTATAATACATTATATCACTTCCTTAAAATATATATCCACCAAGTAGAATCTAGAGGGGTTTCTAAGCATCAGCGTTTATATATAATATGCATGAAATTGACAGGCATTTTCTGCCCCTTATCCATGTTTTATTGATTATGCAGTATGGGTCTAGCATGCGGTATTGGATGGGTCAGAATGGGACAGCTTGTTTCTAATTGCGTATTAAAATGGCAGTTAAGTTTTGCAGCTAAAAAACAAATCTTCGGTTTAGTAGTTATACCCAAGTGCAATTGTTTTCAAAGCTTTGTCTGTGTGCATGCAATATGTGTAGCTGGGAGTTCCACACGTGATTATTTAGAAGAAACGGAGAGATGGCCGGCCAGCAGATGGCGACAGTGGTACAGGAGTGTCAGTCACAGCTCCATGTCTCCGAGCGGCACACTGTAACGCCTGCTGGCCGCCGCACAGAGGTATGCATACGCCTGTCTCCACCCATGTTTTTGTGGGCTTTGTGATTAATGACTTAACCTTTTGGCAGCCAAGCTCAGATTAAAATACTGATAGAAGGTGAGGAGATGACATCAATACTGCACCAGTTACTTATAGATACCTTCATCCAGCTCAAGGTTAAACAAAGTGTTTAAGAGTTACCCATTTCTACACCACACTATCAAGTATCATTGACTAATTCTGTCCATCTTTATTTTGCTTCATGTTTTTATCCTTCTGCAACATAAGCTGCAAGAGATTCCAAATGCATGGGCAGCATGTCTGGTCCAATCGGCCCCGATGCGCTCATGTTACCCCACTCCTCGTCTCTCTACACTCAATAGAGGAGCTCACGTCAAGTTCACGTCCTTAGTTCTGGCTTTCAGAGCCATTAATGAGCAAGCACCGATCTCCATGTAGTCAACCATCTCACCTCTTTGGTCAGCAAACCAACGCTGCTTGGAGATCCCTCAGCCATGCAAGATGCCTCTCTCCAGATATTTCTCAAGCATGGTTCCCTGATGGTGGATTTAGCTGCTGAACCACATCCAGCCAGATTCTCTCTCCACCTTCAAGAAGTGCCTCGAGACCCACCTGTCCCAGGAATACCTCCATTAGCCTGACACCACTCCATGATCCCTGAAAGCTCTTTATGTCACACTTTTTGCTGACAGTAGTTTTCTTAGGTTTTTGCTTTGTTTTGAAGATGTAGTGTGGCTCTTGCTTACACTTATGCCTGGGCATTCAATGGAAGCTCAGCCTAGCTGCACTTATGCTTGGGCATTCACTGGAAGCTCAGCCTAGCTGCACTTATGCCTGGGCATTCACTGGAAGCTCAGCCTAGTTGGACTCATGCCTGGGCATTCACTGGAAGCTCAGCCTAGCTGCACGTATGCCTGGGCATTCACTGGAAGCTCAGCCTAGCTGCACTTATACTTGGGCGTTCACTGGGAGCTCAGCCTAGCTGCACTTATGCTTGGGCATTCACTGGAAGCTCAGCCTAGCTGGACTTATGCCTGGGCATTCATTTGAAGCTCAGCCTAGCTGGACTTATGCCTGGGCATTCACTGGAAGCTCAGCCTAGCTGCACTTATGCCTGGACATTCACTGGAAGCTCAGCCTAGCTGCACTTATGCTTGGCAGCATGTATGATTGTAAGGTGCTATTTCTCTCATTTGCATGCCACTTTGGACAAAATCAACTGAAAAATTTTATGAAAATAAATAAGCATATACATTATTGCAGTAAATGGCATCATGGGCAATTCATTTAACAAGATTTTATACGTATAGTCTAACAAATAAAGGCATGTGTTTCTTGCAGTGAAGTGAGTCACTGTAGATTTTAATGCTGGCTAAGATTACCAGATAGCCTTCAGAAGAACTTTTTACTTGTGGTTGTTGATAACTGATATGTTGTTATTGCTTAATCTGCATCTTTGAAATGATGGTTTAACTCTTACGCACCCTGAGCGTGCAGAATAACCGTCCACTTCTTACTGAAATGATGCAAACTGTAAAATTAACCCCGTGCTTGTGGGAAGTACATACAGGCCTACTGACTGGTGAAGCAACCAGAAGAAGTCATCTTAGAGCTTAAAATAAATGTCTGGTTTACTAAGCTTTAAATGCTAAACACAAACTACCGGCATACAACTAGTTAGGCCCCAGTTTAGTATGTTAGGCTGTAGTACAGTATGTTCCATCTCCTGGCTCTGCTGATGAGAGCCTAAGTAATTTCTTTCAAAAGCTACGGACTGCGATTCTAATTCTGATGGATGGTGTCACTCACAGGTAAAGATGCAGTATTATTACTCGCATGAAAAGACCAAACCAGGCCTATCCCTGTCTTCAAATAATTAAGAATTTTGGCCCAAGACTGTGACCTTGCCCATAATAAATGTTTTCATATATGCCGGATGTATACGATATAAGAAATAAGATATTGTAGTATCTGACTGTGTTCTGTAGTATCGGAGGTGAAATGGTGTCAAAAATGGGGTCAGATGTCTGTGCAAACTGAGTTTACCGCTGATGTTTAAACTAGTGTCTATGAAGTTTAAAAAAGTAAAAAAAAAAAAAGTTACAAAGTCACTTTGTACTGATTTATAATTAAAATATAGATATAGCTATAGATATATAGCCATAGATTGAGTGAGCAAAGGCAAAGTTCTCTTGGCTGAGATGGTGCAGCAGTCAATGAAAATAGAAGAGGTAGTGTTTTTTCTACTAGATTTCTCCTTTTTACAGTGATCTCTGGTTTCCTGAATAATAAAAAAATTCTGCGTGCCTAAATGTCTTCCTGTAAGGTCTACACATCTTCCATCCCTGGCATGAACAAATCACAGCCAAATGCAGGCAGCAAAGCCCAGAAGTGCAAGCGGCCGTTTAAGCGGACAGTGGTGCTCTCGCGGCCGCACTTCACTGCGGGAAGCCGTCCCTGAAACGCCCAACTCATAAACTTGGCTGCAGGAGGAAACTTGATGGCTCACTGGAGATTGCTGATGTGAGCTGCTAGTGAAGAAGGTATCAGCTGGGAGGTGGGGGGGAGATGGCCTGGTGCGTTTCACCTTTGACAGAGACATGCGGTGCTTGGTGCGTAAATGTCTCTACTGTTGCTAAGGGTGGAGGTGAGCTAAGTGGGTAGAGGACGCGCTTCCTCTCATGAGAAGTGGACCAATCTGAAAAGAGAATGACCTGTGCACATCTCACAGGAGATACTGCATACATCTCTGAAAGGTGTGCATATCAATGTCCCTGCATATCAATATCCCTTAACGGACATGTTAGTGGTGGGTTTTTTCATTCTTAAAAGCAAAATTAAAATATTGGCCTCATTGAAGTTTCTCAGAGACTGTTGATAACAGGAAGTTCTGTTTCGCCACAACAGGAAGTGGTTTTGCTCAAGCCCCCACTTCCAGCTTTGGGCCTGTTGCCAGGGAGATGCCTCCCACGTAGTAACGGCCGGAAGCCCATTTGACTCGGACCGGGGGCGTGCAGCTCTGTCATGTTAATATCTCAGCTCAACTTTGCCATTTCTCTGTCCCTTAAAACTCGGTGAGACCCTGAAGGGGAAGCTGCCAGCATTTGATTGCTGACCCTCGCCCTCCTGCTTTGCACAAAGCTCAGCTTATGGCAAAACTACTGCATTTTAATCCTTGAGAGAAAACAAACTAGCTGTGCTGCATTCCTTCACACAACAAAGTGACAAACCATAATTTAGATCTGGTAATGTAGCTTCACACTAAACTTTTATAATTGAACTACACGCATTATAATAAAACCCCAAAGGCATCAAACATGTCAGGCAAATAGCTAGCATATTTCTCTTGCAGCTCACAAAATAAAATTATTCAAATGAAAACTGAGAAGGTGGTTTTTGACCTCCGGCTGCTCGCCCCCTCACACAGAGTGACCCCATCCAGCTGTCTTGGGCTGCAGCCTGTCTCTTTGAGTGGTGTTGTTATGGGAACTGCAGAACAAGGAGTTTTAACAGGAGCAGGAAGGGACACCGGACAGGAGGTAAGGAGAGAAGCAGGAAGACGAGAGGGAGCAAAAAAAAAATATATATAACAGGAGTGGGAGCAAAAAAAATCAAAAAAAGACAGAAAAATGAGCGGAACCAAAAAAGAAAACCGGAGCAGAAACAGGAGTGGGAGCAAAAAAGAAAACAGGAGCAGAAACAGGAGCGGGAGCAACAAGATAACAAGAGCAGAAACAGGAGTGGGAGCAAAAATGAAAACAAGATCAGACAAAGGAGAGGGAGCAAAAAAGATACACTCGATGACAAAAAAGTTAAGCACTCAGGCGGAGGGGTGGAAATTAAATGAATCTGCACATGATGAAATGCTGTGTTACAGTATTGCAATGATTATAATATCAGATGAACCGGACGACACGGAGCGGAAGGGAGTCGTAAAGCCGCTGTATCCTCTTCTGTGGCAAGTTGACCCACAGCTGTTGTAACTGGTCCACGACATCCTGCAGATTGGCACTGGGTCTGAGTTGACGTCAGAGCTGATCCCACACATGGTCGATTGGGGAAAGATCAGGGGACCTGGCTGGCCACGGGAGGACCTCAACATGACGCAGGCAGTCCATAGACACAGGTGCCCTGTGTGGACGGCGTTGTCTTATTGAAAGACTATACCAGGGTGCTGCCTCAGGAGGGGTAAGACATGCAGATGCAGGATGTCACTGATGTAGCACTGAGCCATCAGGGTCCTCCAAATCACTACCAGAGATGAACCTAAGTCACACCCTATGGCTCCCCACACCACGATGCCAGGACTAACGCCAGTGTGTCTCTCCACAGCATCAGCAGGATTGGTCCTCTCCCCTTGGCGCAGTCATACGTGCACACGACAGTCATCCATGGTAATGCAGAATCGAGATTCATCCCTGAACATGATACAACGCCACTCGTCATCAGTCCATGCCTTTTGGTTATGGCACCATTCCAAACGCAGCCGTCTCTGCGCTGGTGTTAACGGCAGCCTATGCATGGGACGGTGAACCCATAGTCTGGCTGACACCAGTCGTCGAAACACAGTGCAGGATGACACAGGTGTTGTAGAGTCCAATACCTGTGTCCGGGTGGCAGGCATCTACAAGGCATCCTCTGTGTCTGGTGACCAGATGTGTGCCAGCTCCCTGCAAGTCGAATCATTTACATGCTCATAGCTGGTCTGCACATCCAAATTACATCCAAATCGCAACATTACTTCTGGGTGCTTAACTTTTTTGGTCATTGAGTGTAATAGGAGCAGAAACAGTAGTGGGAACCTGATTCACAAAAATAACATAGTTTTAATGTCCTGGTAATCAATTTAGCTTTAGGCAATCCAGGGAGAGTGTGCTTGGGCTGATGGAATTGAAACAGTCAGGTATGACTCAAGTGTAAGGGAAACTTGGGAGAGTGTGTATGTGTTTGTGTGTCCACATCTGTATGAGTATTATTAAAAATACTTATGTGTGAATCTTTATTTTTTTATTAGCAACTCTGCTTTCCTCTGGACAGCAGATACCTCAGAGCGGGATCTTCCTGTAACCCACAGATAAGCAAAAGCTCAACGCAGGCATGAAATCATCCAGGTAATTAGCCTCGGAGCTACGCCCGTCCCTCACTCCAAAGGGGGTGATACCTCCAATGGTCTACTCAAAGATGTATTTATAAGATGTATTAATATGCCAGTGTGACTGTCTTGGGAATATGCCTATATAGTCGGAGGCGATGTGACGAGGAGGAGATGCCGGCGGTGGGACGGCACGTTCCGGGGCTTCCGCGGGGGGGCCTCCCCGGGGGCGACTGGCACTCACGCTCGGACATGTGCGCAGCGCGGCGCAGCCAGACCAAAGCGCACTCACGCTTAGACATGTGCGCAGCGCAGCGCAGCCAGACCAAAGCGCACTCACGCTTAGACATGTGCGCAGCGCGGCGCAGTCAGACCAAAGCGCACTCACGCTTAGACATGTGCGCAGCGCAGCGCAGCCACACCAAAGCGCACTCACGCTTAGACATGTGCGCAGCGCAGCGCAGCGCAGCCAGACCAAAGCGCACTCACTCACTTCCTCGCCTCGCAGACGCGACGCGTCAAAAATAAAAGTATTCGCTGCGTGTTGGTTCCTGCTCGCCTCCGCATTCCTGGCGCCCCGTCCCGCCGCAGCCCGCCCGCCAGTGCGCGCTCTCCCCCGGCTCCGGACTCGGCTCGCACGGCTCCCGCCCGGACCAGAGGTACGGATCCAGTTCGGGGTGGGGGTCGCAGGGAGCCCGCTGACACTGGCGTGGGTACCCTGCACTGCCTTTTTGGGAGTCGCAGCACCCAGCAGCTGATCTCCTCTTATTTACGGAGGCTGTATCCAAAAAGTAATGCATTGCTTTGGGAAGCATGAAGGTGCTTCACAGGTACATGCGGCTGGTGGCATTCCCGAGCCGAGCGGCCGGCTTAGGCTTACGGGACCTCAGCGGACGCGGCAGTGCGGCTGGACGGCGGGGACGCGAACTATCGGGGCGAGTTGGTGGGATGCGTTAGGCTGTCGGGCATCGGGGAGGCACGGTCAGAGTGTGCCTGCTCTCTGTCTTTTCCTTCACTGTGTGTGTGTGTGTGTGTATATATATATATATATATATAAAATGAAATTATTCTTTTTTTTTTCATTTTTCTGCTCTTATTATTATGTTTATTATGTTTCTGACCACTATACTGTATCTAACACGGAGTCATGGAACCTATGGCAGCTCGGTGACTAAAGGCAGAGTGGACCCTGGATGGGATGTCAGTCCATCTCAGGACACACACACGCACACACACACACACACACACACACATACACACACGCACACATACATACTTTTGTGTAATTCGGAGATACCAATTAGCAATCTGAATGTCTTTCAGCTGTGGGAGGAAACCTGTGAGACACAGGGAAGGCATGCAAACTTCCCAGAAACAGCAGAGAGCAGATACTCCTACCACTACTATTTTATTATTGTTATTATTACTACTACTACTACTTATACTACTATTATTTTATTATTACTACTACTATTGCTACTATGTTGTAAGCTTCTCCAGGAAAAGCAGATGAGAAATGGATGGATTGCTATATATAGAGTTTTAGCATTTAGGCGTTTCCTTCAGAAGCATATATAACTTATGAGTAAACTGATTTTTTATAGTTCTTATGCTTTATTGTATTATTGTATCAGAGAAACAAAGTACTTTTCCATAACAATCGTAGAATATATTTTTAAAACATGGCCTGCAGCTCTTATTCCTGTAGCTTCCCGCTTGGGATCAATGAATTATTTCTGTCACATAACCCTGAACAATGTTACTCTATATGCTTAAGTAATTTAGCTGTGTTTATTCTTTGACAACTGGTTCAGATTAACATAGATTTGCTTAGAATGTACGACCGACTTTGTGGAGCATTGAAACTGACATTTACATATTATTATTGCACGTATTACTGTTTAGAATCCATTCTTTCTCGCAGAAGTCAGCCTTACGCTTCATTGAATTTATCTGACAGACGAGAAGTTAGCTGAACGGCTCCATATTTACTGCTGACAGAGCTGACAGCCCAGAGCGAGAGCCAGGGGCCAACAACACCTAGCCACAGGTGAACTTCTGTACAGTAATCCTGCCCACCTGGTCAAACGTTTCCACGGCTGCACAGCGTACATTAGGCCTATACATCTCAGGCTTAGCTGACTGCTAAATGCCACACTGACTTGTCCATGATGCAGCGAGCAGGGAGTGAGTCTGTCGCGACACACGGCACAGTAACTTATTAGATGAGTTTAAGAAACTGCAGAACAGCTACACAAAATTCTTCACACTAACTAGCTTCTGGGCTGTATTTTTCTAGCTGAATGGCGTCATGGTTTCAACCGTTAAACATAAGCATGGATAAAAACACCGTTTCACACGCAGCAAACTAGGCGTGTCTGCTCCCTTATTGATTCAATGCATTTAATCGCCTTTCTGCCTGCGCGCCCTCTGACTAACACTCCATGCCGCAAGGAACTTGGGCTGATCATGAACAGTCAGCTAGTCGTGTCTGTTGTTAGCATTTAACCAGGTGATTTTTAACGGAAATCCAGGAGAATGTGGGCAGGACCTTCGAAAGCTCCTCACACATGCATAGAACCTGGGCCAGATCTAAAGCCCAAGGATTCTGGAGGCCGCAGCCCCACCCACATGCTACTGAACCGTCGCTTAATACAGCTGCTTAAATATTTAAATAATTTCTGAACAAAACATACTTTCACAAGGGCGGATTTCGCTTCACGCCCAGTGCAGAGGAGTAAATGACATGGATATACTACTGTTCCCTTCTGTTATTGTTTGTGGGCTGGTGGGAAAAAGCATTTCTGCGGTTTATTAGTTTGTATTACGGTTGCTGTAGACTGTCAAATAGCAGGTCCCTGCCTAATGGTCACAAAAGACATTCAGAAGCCGGGTCGGGATGTATTCCAGCAGGCACCTTCGTGGTATCCCACTGAACGGGATAGTGTGTCCATGGGGATTGTGAGCCCACATTACTGGAAGGCCGATATACTAGCACCATGAAACCACCTGCATTCAAGTACAAAAGACAATATCCGAGATGAAGGTTCGATACCAAGAAGGTTACTGGTTCAAATCCTGAACAAAAATGTATGTGAAACGTCTAAATTATTTGAAAAATATAACACCAAGAGGTGACTTTATAAAACAAATAGGCGACTTTATTTTTATAACAGTAAACAATTAGTTAGCAAATAATGAATTAATGTCCACTGACCAATGTGTTGTAACTGCAGTTGAAATCCATAAAATGAAATGACGTGTCCAGAATTCACTACAGAATCGAAATGTGAACAGAAGTGAACAAAAATAGAGTATTTGGCTGGATATGTCTGCCTTGTGGATTAATGCTTGGATAATAATGTGATCTACATGCAGTTACAAAGTGCACGCCTGATCATTCATCAGTGTGAGAGCTGTTACTGACGTAACGTCATGTGTGTTGTGGTGACCACAAGATGAGTGGGCAGATGGAAAAAGGAGAACGATCTAGAAGAAGAGTAGCTGATACTGTCTGCATGCTTTTGTGCAGCCCTTTGACAGCACATGCAGGAGAAACAATCAAAATAACTGGGCAAAACTGAAACAAAGAACAAAAACGAACACATGGAGAATTCTAGATCTAATTGTCAATGACAGCAAGCTGCCATTCCTTGTTCCCGTCGCTAGAGGAGGCCAACGAGTCTTTATATAAATTTGATTCTGTTTTTGTTTCTGTGACATAAAGTTAAATATTTGCTTTGCAGACAGGTTGGTCAAATAGCTGTCAGCTTGATGACTACTTAACTTAAGTATTTATTTATTTATTTATACAAAAATGTACAAGAACATTCTGAGCCAGTACCCTTCAGCCTTGTAACCCTTAGAACAAATGCAATTTTAGTTGGTGATGGTAATCATATCTAGTTAGCAGCATACATTTTCAGCTTATTGATATTGTTAAACTACATAGAATTATCATTTTCCTGTTGGCGGTTTTAAAGCATTAAGTATTTTTGTTTAAGTTCCTAAAGTGTTCAGTCTCCCACAGGCATGTATAGTGCAAAAACTATTAAGTGTTTGGGTGCTTATGGGAAGTGAGATCGCTCATGTTAGTGACTGTTAGTGAGTAGCTAGCCATTATTACAAACAGGAGAAAGCATTCGGTAATAACTTTTTAAAAATTGTTTAACAGAGTATAATATTTAAACCCTTACATTTTAGAGAATTTTTCAGATACACATATAACTGCTCAAACAAAGGTACAGCATGCTCTAACCTCCCCCAGTACAAAAATTCAAGCCTTCCCACTCAATTAGTGTTTTAATTAAGAATCTACAAATAAGGAGGATTTCACGCGTTGAAGGCCAGGTCCTTAATGTTTATAACACAAATACAAATAGCCGTAGATTTCCTTTGTAATGTAATAGATCATTTATTTCACATGTTTTCAGCTGAAAGTGAAAATAGCAAAACCCAAGGAATCCTCTCACTGTGATGCTGATCGACTCAGGTGCCATCCCTCTTCTAGCAGCATGAAGCAGCCCAGGGATCTGCCATCTCTCAGTGAGACGGAGCAGCACCCGGATCAGCTGCATCACAGTGATGAGCACCAGCCCAGGGATTTCCCTTCCCCTTGTGACATGGACCAGCCTGGCGACTCCCCAGTACTGAGTGACATGGGCAAGCCCACAAGTCCCACCTCTCCCAGTGATGCCGATAGCAATACGGAACCTTCATCTCCCAATGACATGGACCAGACTATGAATGTCTCGACTGCACAGAAATATCCCCCTCCCACAATTGGCAGTCGTAAACAGGCCCGCCTTCAGGAGAGGTATGGATAAAGAAGGTGATCATGAAGGTGCATGAGATCAGCCACGCTGGTCTCCACAATGCCATCCAGTGGACACCTGCAGCCTGTTGATTTTTGGGTAACACTATGTTTGCAGGCGGGGCTCCAATGTGTCACTGGTGCTGGATGTGAGTATCCTGGGCATGGTGGAGCCACTCTGCACTATTTCCACTCCACGTGACACCATCCTGCAGCTGCTCAGAACCAGTAAACGTCCACTAGATGCTTCACAGCTACAAGAGGCCTCTAGGCAAACACACATCTTGGACCTAGAGTACCAGGTAACCACTATGTAGACAAAAGGGAATAGCATTGCTGATGATATGCTCAGCGTTCTCTCAAGTGCACACAGACAAAAGCAATCTGTTCTTTTTGTTTTTCTCCTCTATAGCAAATACCCCCAAACTTTGTAAATGCGACGGAGCTGAATGTGCCAGGACATACCTTGAAGGACCGATACAAGACCATACTGCCAAGTGAGTGAAGAAAATGGGTCTCTGATTTATTAGTCTGGTGCTTAAATGATGGAACTTTTTTACTTTTCTTGTAATCAGATCCTGAGACCCGAGTGCTGCTGGGGGGGAGAGCCACGGAAGTGGAGGACAAGAGCTATATCAACGCAAACTGCATCCGGGTTAGATGGGGGTCATGAACCGCATCCGGGTTAGATGGGGGTCATAAACTGCATCCGGGTTAGA
>JAODKN010000104.1:9360456-9382249 GCA_026774425.1 Petrocephalus zakoni | reverse complement strand
ATTTAGGGAGCGTCAATGCATTACTGTCCGAATAATAAAATACTAATTTCTTCCATGCCATGAGAGCCAGTGACCCAGCTAGCTTAGACACAAAGAACACAGCAACATTTATGCATTTTAACCTTTCATGCATGTTATATGATTTTTTTCAGTAAAAAATCCCTAAATCAGGGCAACCTAAAACGGACTTCACCGCGGTGATACAAAGTCATAACGAGCTACTAAGTCATTATTTCGATTATTATTATTATTAAGTTATTTCACCATAAACAAAAAACACTCGCGGGAGAACTACGGCTTCTTCCCTTAGCTCCTCGTACCGCCCAGAAAGAAAAACAACGTAACAGCCCCAACGCCTAACGTAACGCCTGATCAAAAATACAGCAGGACTAACGGTTAAAGTTAACAGCCTTTTCTACAAATATCGTATTGGGTCCCCAACCCAGACAGTTCCATATTGCTCATTAGGCCCTTGGAATCGTCCTAACATCTCTTAAGTAGATGCTTTGAGAGTTTAACATTGTGCCGGATATGGGTTTGTCAACACCAGCTGCTACATAGTCAACCATCAAAATTTGAATTTCTTATGGGACATGAATGCATTATGCTTCTGTACACTTTCTTAACAGAGGCATGCTGGTGTATGGGCCCCTGGGTAATGAAGTGCCCCTACATGTCAGACCAGAAAGCCATGTCCCGCATCTGGTGCAAGAAAAGCACGTCTAACTGCTGCTCCGGGATAGTCTTCAACAGCAACACGTCTGAGCTAGAAGGTGGCGCAGTCATGGTGCAGCAGGATTATCAGGCCTTCAACCTGAAAGTACTGCAGCTCTCCCAGGGTGAGGGGGTCTACTGGTGTGGACTGCTCAGACATGACAATAGCATCATCAAACTGGCTGAAGAGGCTATGTATCATGGTAGGTGAACTGGCTCTTGGTTGAAACTGGCTACTGTGCTGATTTCAGCTGCTGCAGGTTTACATAGGTACAATATTGCCACTATGGGAAACCTGCGTACTCCTAGAGGAAATTTTAAATTGGGGGTGGCGTGTGGCTCAACCTGGGCTGAATTTTCAGTTTATAGTAAAGACACAAACATTAACGAAAAATTAAATTCAATTGAATTCACGACTTTCATTTTTTCTGATATGTGTCGCGTATAAAAGAACTTCGAGGTACGAGGCTAGCGAGTCAGCATGCACTGCGCTCACAAATGTGGAGTCTCTTACTGCTAATTTAAATGCGTTATCAAACTCTGTTATGTTATTAAGCAAAAGGTATTACTATTATTAAAGCCTCCATTAATTTGATTTGTCCAGCTCAGGCATATAAGTTTTATTTGATGCTTTATATTTTTATGTCATATTCAGGCCGCAAGTGCGTTGTGAATACTTAAGAATCTGTAAAAAATATATACATGTTTTTTTTTTATATTATATAATGAATCATTTGCCATTCATCTGAAAAGTAGCATTCATTTTAAATAGAGCAGCCATAGTCTAATAGTGGACTTTATATCTCCAAATTCTCATTGTAGATGGATGCAAAGAAAGCGCATAAAAGCAAATGCATATCAGTTACAAATATCGGTCATCGGCCCCAAACCAACTAGTAATAATAGGTATCGACATCGGCCCTGAAAAACCAATATCGGCCGATCTGTAGAATTTACCATAAGACAATTGGAGGCAGACACCTGGGGCCCCCAAATATGAAGACCGAATTTCTATGAATTACATTTATGGATATAAGAGAATATGATCATTTACATGTGCGTTATTTGTATTTTTAGTCAGCACAATACCCCCCACCCCCCGATCGACAAATTTTACCAACAGCACAGCCACCCCCAGCCTGACTGGTAAGTTTTATCACTTTATTTAGCAGATTGCTGATGTTCCCTCATTATCTAATTTCTCTTTCAGCTCCAAAAAATTGCTTAAATGACCGCTTAGGGGGGCCCCTACCCATGTCAGCCTAGGGTCCCTAGATAAGTTAGTGTGCCCCTGGGCTCAGCACGTTAGGGTGCTGTGTCTGTGACTGGAAGGTCACTGGTCCAAATCCCATGGTCCACAGACTAACTTCACCACTGGGCCAGATTCACCACTTAAACTGCATAATCTCTTTTCCTAAGACTTGGTTCAGAATGTGTGGCGGATTCTCCGCTGGATCCTGCTGGCAGTGTTGCTCACAGTGACATCGGCCATACACCTCTGCTCCAGGATTAAGGTTGTGATCATGCTTAAACACTTTCACTGCTGCTCTAATTAGTCGCTCACATTATCACATATGCAGGACACACCGGCATTCAGATTTAAATACACCTCTTCTTTAGTGATCAAAATGACTATTTTATTATATCGTGTGTGTTTCAGTTTAGAATTTCTAGTTTTTATAAATAGTCATTTATAAAAACTGTTTTATGTTTTCACCTATTTCTCCAGAATCAGCTGGAAAATTACAAAAAGCAAGTTCACATGTATAAAGAAGTAACATTAGGGCCAAAATGTTTTCACTAAAGTTACTCACAATGTTCGCTCTAGTGTTATTATATGATCTTTTAATTCCTGTCGTGCATTATAACTACTGGATTAACCTATTTAGAAATGACATTCCATTCCAAACATCTTTGCTTGGAATGAGGTTGTCCTGTTTTCCTTTTCAGAAAAAAGACAAAGTTGGGGGTGAGGCTGTCATGCAAGAAACATGGCCTGCCGAGATGTCTGCTCAGAACAAACGCTGAACAGCTGTATTATTCACCATTTTGACCATTAAGAGAGAACCCATTTAAAATGTCCCTTTCATTTTTAATGCAATGCTTTCATGCTTGTCAGGTCACAAAATGCTTTTCAGAATTAAATTAAATGTAGATATAGTCAGGTTGTTATAATATGGAGGGACTAAATAATTATGTGCATTAATAAATATACTGTGTAATGTGGCAATGTAAGTAACTAAAATGTAACTCAGTGTTTACAAAAGTGCTGTACAAAGATGAATAAAACAGGTAAAATAAATACACCAAATAAAAATAAAGAATAAGTAAGCACTGGAAATGGATATCACAAACATCAAAATGTCTCAAAGGCCCTAGAATATAGATATGTTTTAAGACTGGATTTAAAAGAAGAGGTTTTCAGAGAAGCCCTAACATGAAGTGTGCTATGCATTTCACATATGCATTGCCCAAGATGAATAAGACCACTGAAGACAATAGGAAATGTGGCCTCTTAATCAAATTGATATGTACAATTACAATTACAATTATTTACCATGCCATGCTGCCAGTGTAGTGTTATGAAAGAAAAATCACATTATGCCTGGCTATTAGTGTTGCCACCCGTCCCATTTTTCCCGAGATTGGGCTTTTCTGTGAGCAACTGTGTTGCAAAATAAGCGAATTGCCCCGTTTTTTTATGAAATCGTATGTCTAATTTAGAATTCTGTATTAGAAAGCCCCCACTGTGACTAAATAGCTAGCTAGATGAAACATTTATTTTTAACTTTCTGTTTATTTTGTCGGTTTTGTGAAATTGGGCGTGGTAGTGATGGACGAGGAAGGCAACGAAACAATATCGGACGACCCACCAACATCAAAGAAAAGACGATTTACAGTGTACAGCTCAGAGTGGGTGTAAGGAGAAAGCCTTTCTGATTGGGAGACTTGGGCGGGGGGGAGGGGGGGGTTCATAAAGCAGGATTTCCCAGTTAGCTGGGTTACTGAAGCCAATAGTGGAAACAACTGTCCAATAGGAGGAGAGATAAGAATTATTACTACTGGAAAATCCTTACATTTGGCTTATTTGGCTATGGTAAAAAAATAGTGCTTTGTGGAAAAACCCCCTCCCTGTTCTCCACCACTTGTGTTTTGTGTCCAGCAAAAAAATCAGTTAGGCTGCTATGGCTGCTGAGCTCTCCCTTTCTTTGCCGTGACTTCAGTGCTTATAACTTCCATTCCAGAACGTGCTCCAATAACCAAATTTAATAAGAGTGACCAGATAATTAATGTCCTCCCGGACACATTCAGCTAGGACAGGATTTGTAAACTACCATTTCATTAAAAGCTTATACTTATTAATCCATAAATATACTGCACCTTTTGTACTTTAAGCAGACACAGTTCAGTTATTAATGGGAATGGAGAAGTATTTTGGTAATTTGGTAATGGAGAAGTATTTTGGTAATTTGGGAATGGAGAAGTATTTTGGTAATTTGGTAATGGAGAAGTATTTTGGTAATTTGGTAATGGAGAAGTTTTTGTGGTATCTTGCTAACGTCCATCCCAGCTTTGCAAAATCTCACAAAAGTGCATGTTTTTTATCCTCCATGACCCTTCCGTAAATTAGACAGAAGTATTAGATTGATAATGATGCACCAATCAAAAACCAGTACTCACTAGAGCCCTCCCTTAAAATTTGATGGGTGTCAGGTTCAGTGCCTATCCGATTCTTCCCTTTATGTCTCCTCCCTGTTTGGCCAGCAGGTGCCGCTGGCCATCCTGACCTTCTCCCTGTCGCTTGCCCCTTAACCCCATAGTGTGTTTCCCTTCCTCCCTGGACTGCTGCATAGCTCAGTGGGCTGCGTGTGAAGCTTAGTTACCCCTCTGGTCATGAGGACAGCCTCCCCTGTTTTGGTTTGTTTTCTGTTTTTACTTCTTTTTATTGGTTCTTTGCTTCCCTGTTTTGGTTTATCTTCCTTGTGTCTGGTTTGGTTCTGTTCTGCTTATGTTTATGTTTCTGGTTAGTCCCAGGGGTTTGTCAGTGTTCTGTAGTTCCTGTGTTTGCAGTTTATTCCTTGCTGTTCTGTGATTTGATTAACTGGATTGTCCTCACCTGCTCCTCGTTGCCTCTAGTTTGGTTTGCCACACCTGCCCCTTATTAGTTGTTGTGTTCAATGTATTTACAAAGTGCCTGCCTTTGTCCTGCTATTTAATCTGCCATTGTGTGTGCTATGTAGATGTATGGTGGCGCTTCAGTGTATTTTCTCGGTCTGCCTCCTGTGTTACCTTGTTCCAAGTCTTTGCTTGTGTTTTCAGTTTCTTGTTTTTCTAGTTAATAGCTTGTTTCCATGTTTGTTTTCTGACCCACCTCGGTCTAGTTACTCTGTGTTCTTCCCCAGTGTTCCTTTACATTAATAAACCCTATTTTGTGCCTTGAGCCAGAAGGGGATTGTCACCTGATTTCTGTCTGCACCATGCCACAGCGCATCTTTGACAGATGGGTGAAGGTTGCAGATTACATTTCAAGGCTTATTTCATGTCATGTACGGTATTATTAAAATGAATACGTTATTTAATTAATGAAACTAGTATGAAATAACTCAAAATCTGGAAGAAATTTTCTCAATATGTTCTTATTTCTGTCATTTATGTTCACATTCTATGTCATTATTTATTGCCACATTACATTACATATTTATTAATTTATTTATTTAATAAAGTCCAAATAATCCCTCCATAGTTACATAGTTTATAGTGTTTGAAACAATGCGTTGCTCTTTAAGTTACGCTTACAGCGCTGTTTCTTTAATATTTCTATTTTCCACAAGGGGGCAGCCAATATTCAATAATTGCTACAGCCTTATAAACATTAATCTTACAGCCAGTTTTTATGATGTCATTCTACATTTTAATGCTGTGAGAGAAACTAGCTGCTGTAAATAATATATGACAAAAAATGGAAAAACTGCATGAATTTATGCAGACTAATGCATTTTAATATAAATCAGCTCAGAAGTAGACTACCCAGTTATACCCTCAGATCAGGTAAATCGTATCCATCAGAAATACAACACTCATATCTCAATGCAGCCGTAACCTTAAACGTGCCTAATTAAATAAACAAAACAATCTTTAAAATATCCACATCAAAGTCAAAGTCAGCTTTATTGTCATTTCTGCCACGTGTACAGAACACAGAGAATTGAAACTACGTTTCTCACAAACCCTTGTCAAACAGAAAACATTAATACAAAAAATAAAAATTTAAAAATACAAGTACGAAAATATGAATAAATACAATATACAAGTAAGGGCACGTGGCAGAGAGTGCAAATCCGACATAAAGTGCAATCAACTATGAGCGAGCTTTTATTTGGACTTAATGGAACTTGTAAAGATATTTATAGGCCTACTTCACATGTTGTGACCTTTAAAGTAAACTATAAAGGTATATTGACTATGTAGTTGCTGCAAACACTGCTGTGATTATTAAAGCTATATTTGACCAAATTCTTTACATGCATCTCTCATATTCATATGCAAGTAATACTGAAGTCACAGGTGTTGCTCAACAGAATATCTCCTCTGTGGCTAAGCGGCAGACAGGAAGTAAGGTTCCCACAGAAGCGTCGTGAGACACTGTCTCGGCAGCCAGGAGCCCGGCCAGATCTTGGCCTCCACAGCTGTTAGATGGGTGCTCAAAGCATCGCTACAGGCCGAATGAGGAGCTCGGCTGGCCCTGAAATGCCACATGGGGAATGTGTTGATCAGACACTAGAACTTTACACAGAACTAGATTCATTGATTGTTTTACGGGACAGCAATAGAGTGAGTATTGTTAAATTGGGACACCTGCTAGAATGGGACAGTTAACTTTTCTAGTTTATATATGTCTTTATTTTCTTTTCTATATACTGTCCAGGGCCATTCATGTATTTAGAAGGGTATCAAGTTGAGATACCAAACACTGAGATGATTCTGTACATTTTTCCAGAAAGCAAATTTTCAGAAAGTGTCCCACTTTAACAATACTCCACCTATTACTACCACAACATCTCTTTACATGACTGCATAATATAATGCAGAATTTCAAGATCGGGTAACTCATTTTCTTTAAGGACACGTCAAAGGTTTTAGAAAAGATCCTTAAAATACCCCAATGATTTGATTTGCGACTAGTATGTAAAATAAAACTATACTCTAATAAAATATCAACATGGCCTAACTGTATTCAAATAACCCCATACGTAGCCTAATGTGAATAATTTTGCTGGTCTTCGACATCAGACGCGACTTTCGTTTGTTAGACAGTGTTCATGTCTAAAAGAGTATTTAGCAGATTCCCGTGAGTGCCGAAGCCGACAGCGCGTGTCGTGGTGCCAGGGCGACGGGACGGGACCGCGGGCACGCAGGCGTGGCCACGCTCATGCGTGTCACGTGACTTCGCACCGCTCATTGGCCATTTGCAACTTCCTAATGCATTGCAGCGCAGTCACAGGACATCAAGCGCTGCACAGTTTTGCAATGCATTTGGTTGTTCCTGTATATATATATATATATATATGTGCATCTCAAAACGTTACCAACACGGTATTTACATCATAGCCTGTATCAATATATGAGATTTGAAAATGTTGGTCTGAACGAAATCGGGCGTTATATATTATAATTTAAATGTTATTGTTCAGTGCCCACTGCGGCACATACAGTCGCTTACTTCATTTTTGCCCCCCCAGAAACCCGTAACACGGCTGCGATGTTTATGCCAGCGGTTTGTTCACAGGTGAAAGAGACAGGAACTGTGCATCACTGCAGCATGCAAGGTGGAAGCAGCACACGCAGCGGCCGGGGTAATCACAGAGCATGCATATGATCACCGGAATGATCACGTCAGACGGATGTTAATGCGGGGGGTGCTGCTCCCTCACGCCTAATGCAAATGAGATTCACGGGAAGCCATGCAAATCGGAGGCGCATCCGACAGAGTGCATTTCATTTTAATTCACGATGCCATTTCCCGACGTGCGCGTGCTCGCTAAACCTTCAGAAGCAACATATCGTCGGGATGAAACGTCTCTCACGCCCCACAACTCACAGTCCAACTAAAATCCCCACCGACCGCGTTTTATACGATTCAGACCTGTTAATCAATTTTACGAATTTGTCTCCACCCTATTTTTCTTTAGGAAAAATAAAATAAATACATTGACATTCATTGCACTTTCCGTATTGGTTTATTTTGCGTCGCAGCTACTATGAAAGAGGAGCGAAGGGATCGGGGGGAGCGTGGACTCCCGAGATCGGCATCGAGGACAGAATAACGCAAAGCAAAGCGCCGGAGAGTTAGACGGGGCGCAGGACGCGCTCCTGTGCGCATTAAGTTTCTGTGTAACGCATGTGTGTGACGCACATCGGCACTGTGCGTGTGGCATGTGGATGTGGCGTGTAACAGAGAGGCAGACAGACAGAAAGAAATGATTTAATCGGCGGGACTGACCTGAGCAGGCGTGGGGGGGTTTCTGCAGTGTCGGCTGATGACAGTAAGGGAAAAGGCGCATGTTTCGGAGAAACCCGGTGACTGGGACGGGTGGAAATTTTCAAGGTTTCCGTTGTTCATCCGTTCATTTTTTTTTGGTCTACGTTCATATGATTTATTTTAAACTTTCAAAGTTAAAGCTGCGCCCTTCACGGCTCGTCACGGGATGCGAATTGTGATGTGACAGCGGACAGCTGCTTAGGAAGGAGATCGGGAGTAAGACCGGGCGCCGGGATACGGGGACGCCGCACGGAATGCCCGGACAGTAGCGGCTCGTTAAGCGGTAAGGTGAAAGATGCTTTGCTCTGGGGCAGAATCCCGGGGGAATTCGCCAATTTGCTGAATAATTCACCAGCTGCTCGCACGCCTGAGTTGATATTGTTCGACAGACTTTCACATTTCGAATGACATGGGCTGAGATATAGGAGCGAATTACATTACATGAAAATTCATGTAAGGTACCAAATACGCAGTGGCTGGATTGAACTTGCTGTATATTTTCAGCTGGCATTCAGCACCATCAGACATTGCTTGTGTGGATTATGTTGTTTCTTTCCCAAAACAATTGTACAATTCTGTATGCGGGTTTACATGTTAATTCAATGTTATGTATATTTCACATTCTTTAATATTATTTCAATCAAAACAGTGGTTTAATTAAACAAGTTTGATAAACATGTTAATTACGTCGGTAATATATGTTCATAAAGGTGAGATGGGTACCGTCCAAGAACGCAGAGTATACTGTTGCAGCGCACCGCATTTTCCCCGGCATGCGCTGGGCAGGGAGAGCTCCAGATGGGACATCACTCCACTGCAGGGCACGCATGCAGTTACTCATTAAGGGCAGTCATGTTTTTCTTGAGGAACAGAAGTACAGGGTTCACCGTTTCCCATATATAGGAGAGGTTGTGCAGAACTAATCTTGAAACAATGGAGCCAGCATGAGGAGAGACTGCGATATGTGCTGGGCCACCAACATTGTGTCATCCCTATGAGCTTAACATGATTTTAAAAAGCATTTTAAAAAACCATCTGGTATATGAGTTGTCCCTCAACTTATCCAGGACCTATGGACCCATGATTCCCTAAGAGAGTCACCAGGTTCCTGCATAAATACTCCATACGGCCTTCCCTAAGAGAGTCACCATGCAGGCTCCCCCGTAAATACACCATATGGCCTTCCCTAAGAGAGTCACCAAGCTTCTACGTAAATACTCCATACGGCCTTCCCTAAGAGAGTCACCAGGCTCCCCCGTAAATACACCATACGGCCTTCCCTTAGAGAGTCACCAGGCTCCCGAGTAAATACTCCATACGGCCTTCCCCAAGAGAGTCACGGCGCTCCAGCGTAAATACTCCATATGGCCTTCCCCAAGAGAGTCACTGGGCTCCCCCGTAAATACTCTATATTGCCTTCCCTAAGGGAGTCACCAGGCTCCTACGTAAATACTCCATACGGCCTTCCCTTAGAGAGTCACCAGGCTCCTACGTAAATACTCCATACAGCCTTCCCCAAGAGAGTCACCGGGCTCCCGAGTAAATACTCTATATTGCCTTCCCTAAGGGAGTCACCAGGCTCCTACGTAAATACTCCATACAGCCTTCCCCAAGAGAGTCACCAGGCTCCCCCGTAAATACACCATACGGCCTTCCCTTAGAGAGTCACCAGGCTCCTACGTAAATACTCCATACGGCCTTCCTTAAGGGAGTCACCAGGCTCCCCCGTAAATACACCATACAGCCTTCCCCAAGAGAGTCACCAGGCTCCCCCGTAAATACTCCATACAGCCTTCCCTAAGAGAGTCACCGGGCTCCCGAGTAAATACTCCATACGGCCTTCCTTAAGGGAGTCACCAGGCTCCCCCGTAAATACTCCATACAGCCTTCCCCAAGAGAGTCACCGGGCTCCCGCATAAATACTCCATACGGCCTTCCCCAAGAGAGTCACCGGGCTGGGGTTGTACAGCCCACTTCCCTGCCTGCTGCCCCATGAGCCCCCCCCAGCTCCTTCAGCCAGTTTTAAAGACGCTTCGGTGCAATGACATCACTTTTTCTGGCCGGTTTCATTAACAAGCACTATTAAGTGCTCTCTTCATGAAGAACAATACTGCAGCTATTGAGTTCCATAAGCAATTAAACATGGGATGGAACAAATGGGGGAGAGGTTAAAATATGTAATATATATCAGTAAATTTACTTGCAGTATATGCCTGACCTGTGCGTGTCGAGTGGAGTTAGGGTGGGTGAGAATAGCTTTGGGAAAGTGACAAGTTTTATTGAACTTCCAATTAATTCCCCCTCATTGGATTCGTCTGGGATCTAACTGGAGGATGTCTCTATTCAGAGGACAGCCCTGTGTGGGGTCATTTAACAGAATAATAAAAAGATTAGCATTCCCCCCTAAAGTGAAAGTTATTTTCAGTGCCCTTTGTCTGCATTGCATGCTGGGAAATATGTTAATTTTAAGACATTCCTTTAATATTTTGTGTGGCTTGAAGCATTTAGTGTGTATTTATGACAGAGTTTTAGTTTTATGGCTGACACTACATTGTACAAACAATACAAGCTTCTTTTTTATTTCTTTATTGTATAATATTTCAAACGATTTAAAGCATATTCTTATGTACTTAGTATTTGAATATAACTATATACATTGCGACCTTTTATGTGTATAGTTGCATGGTCTAGGGAATGGATGTGTGGATGCCTCAGCATATAGAAAAACAGTATAATTTTATAAAACGGGTACATTTGAGAAACAGGGTACAGGGATTGACATGTTTCAAAGCAACAGTCATAACATTATACTGCAGAAATATTCTGCCTCATTAGATGGTCACCACAGTTCACATCACCTCATTGTGAGGCACGCAAAGGGTGCATATTTAATAAACAGTTCATACCCCCTGTTGCACAGGACTATGTATGTATGACCAGTGCTAGGTCTTTCCAGCTACCCGTTACTTTTCCACCACCATCAACTAGGCATGAAATAGTATTTCTTATGGGGGCATGGTGCCACATCCTTCCTGCAGAATTGTACAATTGCACGACCTAAACCAAGAAACAATGAAGCTGGTCTTGTTGCTTAAACCAGCCCTGCAGTTATGACACTGCACATTACAGTTTCCTTTATTTAGCTGGTGATGTTTGTGTCTGTGTGATGATGCCCTCCTGCTTTAACTATTAACACCAATAAATACCCTTCAAATCAGTATTTGTGTAGCTGCCTTACAAGTGACTAATCCATCCATCAAGTTTATTCTGATTTAACTGAGGATGGGTGCCAACATTATGCAGTTGTAATCTTTCTCTAAAAGAACAGTAACATGTCAGGTTATCAGAAGCATGCTTGCGCCGCCTTCTCGTTACATTATCACTGTACATTAGCACTGCAGAGTAGAGTTAGTAACCAGTAATCCTGCAGGCTTCTGCATGAAGAGCAGAGTATGGTCGAATGCTTTGAGCCAAATAGTGATGCATAGTCTAAGCATGTTCAAAGGCAAAGACTTATGATGCTTTATAATACTGATTACTAATTACTCATGTTGAAGTCATTTATAGTGATTCAATGAAGACAATAAAGAATTACTTCGCTTGATATTTCTGTTGTAAACATCACTCTGAATGTAGTCCTGCTCAGTCAGCCTCACTCTGCCGTTACAACTTATATTTTCATGATTTGAAATCTCACTGCACTAACATAATTTTTGCAGGTTTTGTATTTTGTGTGGCCACTTAGATATTCAAGCAAAATGTCTTAGAATAAAGACTTAATTTGCATAGAATAAGCACTAAATGACAGCATTTTCGAGCCTTTAGAAAAGTTCACATCAGTGCACCTCTGGCCAGGAAGGTTTCGTTGTATCTGCTAAAAATCTTAGTTGTTTATGCATCAGCCTAAGTGAATATACATATTCTGTGTGTGCTTTTGCATCATTAGTTACTTTTATGATGAGAAAACATTAATAAAAATATATATTTAAACATGGACATTGACCGAGTGCCCCGCCAAAAGATTACAGAAACAGAATTATCAAAACATTTTGCATCTGATTCTGAATTTGGTTGACGTCAGGCTGTGATTGATTATTGTGCTAAACTTATACAAACATGCATCTGTTGTCATTATATACAGGGAATAAGCTCTGGGGTGTATAAGAAAGGTATGGGAAGGTAGATGTAGTATGATGTCATTTCTTGGTTGCTTCTAATTCTCGCTAAAACAATTGCTGTTGTTTATTGATTTTTGGGGGGTTTTCTTGCCAAATAATGATGCATTCAGGGTCAATATCAGGATATACATATTAGACATATATGACATTGAGGTGACATGAAACCTTACATACCTCGGAGAAATATGGGTGACAGGTAATGTCTAGTTGTAAAATGTCTTTGGATTCGGCTTTCCTGTCCCTTGCAGGGGTTCCTACCACTCAGGAGGGATGGCCAAGCCAGGTAAAACCTCGGGCTCCTCCTTGGAGCTCACCTTCCAGCCACTGGCTAAGACCTTTGAAGACCTGACCCTTGACTCAGGCTACGGGGATATGGCGGGATCCTGCCGCTCCTCTGTGCTCTCCCTCTCGCCCTCACACCTGGACACTCCACCACCGGGGGCGCTGTGGACCCTCCAGCATGCAATGGGAGCGCAAGGCTGTCCTCAGTGTGTGACGGAGAGAGCTGGCAGACACGTGGTCAGGAGCAGGTCCTGGGCCACACTGCCTCCGGTGGAGTGGGTCCCGTGGACCGAGAAGGAGGTTGGCACTGTGATGCGCAAGAACCTGCCCACCTGGGATGTGTCTCCGGGGCTGGTGCGGCAGATCTCGTCCAGCCTGGGGAGGGCGCTGCAGCGGGTGGCACTCGAGGCCCAGCGACTCAGCCTGCGCTGTGCAAAGTGCACGAAGCAGGAAGTGCAGGCTGCAGGCAGGCTGGCGCTCTCCTGGGCCCTCGCGGAAGTGTTCGTGGGGGCCGGAGCGCGGGCACTTTCCCACTACAACATGAGTGCTGAGGAACCCTGGAGCTGCAGCAAAAGTACCCTCTGCGCTCTCGACCTGTCCGTGGGACGCACCTTCCGCTGGATGCTGGAAGCGCGAGTGGCACCGGTGATCCACGAGCACGCCGCCGTCTACATGACCGCGGGCATGCAGGCCCTGCTGGAGTTAGTGTGCGCCAGGCTGGGCCCTGGGCCTTCACACAACCGGGGACTGCTGCCACAGCCTGACGTGGAGGAAGACCAGGAACAGGCTCTCGAGAGGTTCCTCAATAGCGATGCTGAGCTCTGGGGACTTTTCCAGCCCTACCAACACCTGATCTGCGGCAGGAATGCCTATGGTAAGAATCTACCTCCGCTTCTTTTGGTCTTGTTTTGGCTGGAAAGGCAGCCAGTAATACTCACTTGGAGACTTAAGTTGGGCATGATACTCTATTCTTATTAATAATTAACAATAAATATCAGGCTAATATCTAAGTATCAATTATCAGTTGAAATTTTTCTAAGCATATCTTTGAGTGGTGGCCAACATTACATCAGAATGCCTAGCTAGCAGGCCTGGTTAGTATAAACCACCTCTCATGTAATGGTATCTGGTCGCTTGGTAATGTTTAATGTTTGCCAGAGAGAAAAGGACAACAGGCCATCTTTTACGAAGATGTGTCGATGCTAAGAACAGCTTAATTGCGCATTGACTCGGTCTGGAGGGGTTCTAATGAATATGGATCATGCTGAAGGAGCTGATTATTTTCTCTGTATATGAAAACAAGCTTTGGGACAGCAGGGTACCTTGGCTGGAAGTGCTGTCACACCTCCATGACTGCAGGACTGAATTAAGCCCGACTTCTGCTCATGTGGCAAGTCCAGGTGAAGATATGACTCAGAGTCCTGTATGTGTGAATGTGACACAATTATCTTGTGTTAACTGCCTCATATGATATGTTTTCTCACATCTGGATCCCTACAACTCTGAATGCATAAGGATTGAATGGAAGTTACATATAGAGTCATGAATCAATGGTAGACCTGTTATATTTCTGATAGATTTATGAAAGATAAAGGCAGACTATAAAGCCTGGTGGTCTCCATAAGCTATATGATGATCCAGGGGAACCCCCATATCTAACATAATCATGTCAGGGGATGGATGAAGTGATGATTTGTAAGTCTCTTTCACCAGGATAAGTGACAGTTCAGTCATGTTTTGTCAAATTATTTGGGGTTTATATAACTCATTTCAGCAGTACATTGACATATATCACTTTACAGATGAAGTTAAATATAGACACAAACCCACAGCCAAGAGAACGCCATGGAGAAAATTAAGGAGGGCGCTTAGCACTCCTAGAAAAGAGTGGTCAATAAAATGCATAAATTGCAGATAATGAATGCAGTGCATTACATGTGAGAGTCTATTGATCTTGTCTGAGATTGACTAAGGCAGTGTTACTCAGTCCCGTCCCTGGGGCCCATGTGGGAGCTAGGAGGGGGCAAAAAGTTGCACTGTCTGGGAGGGAGCAATAACATAGAGTGTCATGGGGACCCCGAGGACCAGGGGGGTCCCCAAGGGGGGGGTCCCTGAGAATCCGACTGGGAAACAACGGACAGATGTATTGGCGATCGTAGGCAAGCTGGCTGTTAAACGTTAGGCACTGACAAGCAGCCAGTGCAGGAGACAGATGGTGGGATCGGGCAGATATTTTTACCAGATATTGTTGCTTGTTGGTGGTCCATGTGGCCTGGAAAATAGTAAAAGAACTGAGCAGAGAATTTATACAATATTGAGGGACCCATGAAAGAGTAGTATTTCACTGTACCGGCAGCATTTTAATGATATTATATGCTATTTATTTTACCAAGAACTCTTCCGTCAGGAACCTTCTGCTAACTACGCATAGGCATTAGGCGATAGCATGTAAAGGGCCCAAAGAGCTGGCTCATGTTCCACGATATGGGAGTAACTTTGATGTGAATTTGGAGCATTAATGGTGAGAACAATTTATATTCAGCTCTAAAATTTGCAGGAAGCCAGTTCAGGAGGATGAAAATTGGACTAAATGGATCATTATATTTCAATACTTGTGCCTACTGAATTCTCATCCTTGAAAAATGCCACATGTAGCAGAAGAACTTTTGCCGTTTTCCTGACGCAGCCATTCTGAATAAGTTTCACTTGACAGTAACAGAGCACAGCTAGATTAATAAAGTTTGAAGATGTGTGCATGAGTTACTTAAGGCCTCCTAAAAATCTGGGGATTATTGTGTCATTCAGACACAAGATTATACTCTTTCGCTGTGGCTGATTTAAATTTCACGCATAAATCTGTTTCTACACAGCATGGTTCACTTGTCATTAATTTCCTGGTGGGTATTTGTGATCTGGCTGAATTTTTGCCAAAATTCTCACCTATATTTATACCTGTGTGATTTTTGGTAGCTGTTTGGTTTCAGCACTTCCTGTAATTTCCAAGGTGCATTTAGTTAGGGCATATAGGTGTCAGTAACACTGTCAGTTTGATTACATTTGTTTGATTATGTTGCTATTCAACAGAAACTTTTCAGCATTTTACATTAAGCATTTTGAACTAGGTTATTCTGATATTTACATAAATGATAACTTCATGGTAGTTGTTTTTGGGCATTTGAACTACGAATTGATGTTAAAAGCATCTTGTTTTGGGGGAATGTTTCAACTACCTGTGAAGAGATGTCAGTTGAACCCAATTGCCTTCCCGTATTGGAACAACAATTGTTTGATTTTGTTCCCTTGTGCTGTACTGCTGGTTCTATATACATTAATATAAGGTGATTCTGGGTAATATAAGCTACTTCATTTTTGCTTATTTGCCAGCCACGCATTGGGAATGTCCAGGAAAAGGTAAGGTGATGCCCCTTCACTGGTGCCTAGGCTTGTGTTTCAGTCTGTAGCTGTCATAAATAGTGCCTTTTAAATCCATGCGTCATGGGTTGTAAGAGAGGGTGTGTTATTCTGCCTCGCCCGTCTTTCACGAATGCAGATCACCCTGAGCTACTGCTGATTCCAAGTGCTGATAAGGGCAGGGTGTTCTTCACACATTGGGGGTGTGGGTTTCCTACTGCACTGGCTGAGATTCCCACAGGGATATTCCTCAAAACGCTGTATGTGTTTTATCCGCCTCACCTTCTGATGTCCACCACAGATGTGCTGGATAGCAGGCCAGCATTTTATTTCCGTTTATTTCCAAGTAGCTAAAAGGGAGTGGGCATGGATTCAGCTTCGCGTTGTGTGGAGATCTGGTCATTTTGCCTGCTTGTTTAGCTAGTGAACTGACACAGCTTATACAGTATTACACTTTTTTATCATAGAAGCTGTTTAATTTAATATGGTGTAAAGACATCGTTCTGAGGGATATTGACTTCAGGGAGGCAGATGAGGGGCATCCGGGAGCTAACATATAAGACCCACAATGCCTTGCGCAATGATGTCAATGCCACAGGCCCCATACCGTATATATATATATATATGTATATGTATATTGGCAACTGCGGTGAATTTTAATAACACTGACTAGCGGAGTCACAGATTTCCGGGACATCACGCATCATTTGTGCAGTTCTGGGAAGTTGGGATGTCTGTCATTGGTCTCTAGGTTCTTAGAACTTTGTGGCACATTACCCCATAACAGGCCTTAAGAACCAGTTCATGTTTACATGGCTGACATAAGTCTACTTTTGTCATTAATAATAATATTGGCAGGTAACATCTTGCCTGTTAATAATATCTGTATACTAGTAAACCCTGAACCAGGATAACACCTGACCGCTGAAGCTGACTAATCTGTCCAAGAGGCCATGATGGTAATTCTTGCCAATTCTGTACCATTTTTGTGGACTTGTGTAGACTCCTGTAGAATTGTGTAGAGTTATGAATTCATAATATCTACAATGGCTTTTTAATTGTGAAACTCAGCTTTAGTATCATGGATTTGCAACCTGGAGACTGGGGCTTCCAGCCCCAGGGGGCCATTGCCGTCGTGCCCTTCAGCAGGTACTTAACCTGAATATTTCCAGGAAAATAGTAAAAATAGAATACATGGGCAAAAACTGTAACAGGGCCGAGAAGAGCAAGCCACCCATCTTTAGGTAAAACAATGCTCATTATTATACTATCCTTCCTTGCTTTGCCCAGTATAAGTGTGAAGCTGGAAAACTGGCGTAGGAAACAATATTTATTATAATATTTATAATAAAAATGGTAAATCTGACAGAGAAGGGTTTCTATTGTTTCTGAAACGCAGGTCTAATTAAGGAATGCAAGTCTGAAAGAATCATTGCTAATATGGTGCTACTAAGTTGTAGTAAAAGTGCACTGCATTTTCAGCAGCAATGAATGTTTATATTTTGCAATATCATACGACTCCTGTGCTTACTTTATTGTTTGGACAATGTGCTGTTACATACAGCTGGCTCAGTAGGTAGCACTACTGCATTACAAAGGGGTTCTCTGTATGGGCCTTGGCACCATACGTGTGATGTTTTCATTGTTCTGTGTATCAAGTGGGCTACCCAGACTAGTTGGGCGCAGTGTAGAAAGATAGATTCCAGCATATAAGGATAAATATTCATTCTTAAATTGTGGCTGTAGCCACAAACCCACTTCATTATATATCTGTGGATGCCAGATTACATGCCAGTGAAATGAATGAATGTCAGCGGTACCAGCCCTAATTAGCTCACAGCATTCTAACCCAAATAAACGCACATGGCCAATTATTCCTGCTAACATGTCAAAGTAAGTAAGTAAGTCAGTAAAATGTATTTATAAAGCGCTTTTCCCAGACATAGTCACAAAGCGCTGAACATAAGTATGATAGAAAAGTGCAAACAAGCAATCCCAGACTGACTGTAGAGGATAGAGAAATAATAAATAGGTAAATAAAATTAAAAACTAAAATGTTCATGGGCAACTCACAGAAAGCAGATAGGTATATAGCAGACACACCGAAAAAAATATATTGATAAAATAATAATAATAATAATAATAATAATAAAATAAACAGAAATACACACATAGATGTATACATACACATATGCGACACACTGCAAGAATACATAGCATTCTAAAGGATGAATTATATAATAACCTATAACAAAACTGGCTCAGGTTACTCAGGTTAACAGGTCCATGGCAGAATAAATGCGGAACAGTATGTCATTGGAAGATTTGCTGGAAGCCTCAAAGCTTTGGTGTTCCATTTCTGGGTAGGCTAGGTATTAACATAATGAAAGAATATATGACCATGGCTTGCATGCAATCTCCAATAGCATAACTAGTTCTCCAGAAATTCCTGATGGTATCAGCATATGCCTTACAGCTAGAAAATACCTCCAGAAACTTGTTGTAAATCCTGTCTTCGGTTTGACTGGGCTTGAAGATCAGGATTGCAATATTATATTGTTTTTTTTCCTGTGGATTTTTTTTGTTATTTTGGCCTGCAGAGTTTCTTTAAGGAAATGAGGCTTTTTTGTTTGGAGGCTGGGAAGTGGAGCGGTGGAGGATCCCCCTCCATCTGTACTTTAAAACCCACCCTAGATGCCTTATATCATCAAACTTAATTAAAACTACCCTGTAGTAGGGTAGATAAGATGTGTCAGTGACAGATAACAATAGCCGGCAAAGGCTTACATTCATACTATTAATTGGCTGTCACTGTATGTTGGAGCTGGAGGTCTTATATCCATTAAAATCTGTTTTTTATATGATGCAACATAAATCAGCAAGTTGTCCCCAGGCAAGGTGCCACTGGATTTTTATTCCATATCGCAGCGGAAATGAGGTCACATGTATGGAACATCTAGTAGGGATGCCTTAGCAATATATATATATATATATATATATAAGACCAAACTAAGAAACCCACATGCTCTTCTGACTCACAAACAAATAGTACCTACCAATGTCCAAACAAAAATTTGCAGCAATTTTTATGCTACCAGCTTCTTTTGCTTGCATGCAGTCCTTCCCTGGGCCTACTTGTCTTATCACAGGAACTATAATAAAACAGAAATCTGGTAAGATATAGAGTAACTTTTGTGTTGGTTAAGTAGCATTATTTCTTTTTTATTTGCTTGTCTTTTTGTGATGGCGCGACTCTCTTCAAATGACCAGGGTTAGAATTCGTAACTTTAACAGGTTTGTTTTCAGCAGTAGCAGCAAGATGCTGCAGTGTGTCTTTAGAGTAATTAACATTTTTTTGGCACTAGCCATGATCGCTAATGCTAATGCCACTATTTACTATGCTGGCTATTATCAGTCATTGCATTACATTGACCACCATGCTGGATTGATGCCAAAGGCCTAGGTGCAAATAGTTTGGCCACTGTCGTGCACAGCCTCATCTATCAGCCTTGTTTACAGGTATACAGTAAATGCTGTTCACAGTGCCGTATATTAGTACCGAGAGAAGGATGCAGGGCTGCGCAGTCTGATGTGTCGGCAGTTTCTGACTGCGCAGGAATCCCAAAGCCACTTCAGCAGATGCCTGAATAATGCATTGCACACAAAGCTTCTGGGGTCCAATTTCATTCATAATCTTCACACAGACCAGCCTTGTCATTTCGTTGAAAGTTTGGGGTTTTGCCTCCGGTTGATAGAAGTGGTGAGATCTCACGTGTGAGATTGCAGTTACATGCCTGTGTCGGTCATGAAAACATGACGTTGCACTAAAGAATTTCTGCACCAAGGCAGTTATCCTGAATTAATTACACAGCAATTATTACTGCAGCATGCAAGCCACCGCTTAGAGATGACAGCCAGTTCCCTGGGATGCACAGTCTCGCAGAGAGAAATGTTTTGACTTGTATGACACTCCACACCAAAGCTTAAGCCATCAAACTGCATGCAAGCACTCAACAAGGTCACTACAACCTGCTGCTGACCAAAGCACTTTCACAGCCCTGATGGGGCACTAGGTAGAAGGGTTTTCCAGATCCACTAAGCTGGGTGTCTGGGCCCAACAATGGCGGTGCTGTTTAGTTCAGAAAAACATGCGGGCTGACAATGTGGGGTGGGGGGGGTGGGGGGTTGTCCAACTCATTTATGCCTGGGTAGTTAGAAAGAGGAAGAGAGAAAGGGCTACATGCACGAGACGACACCCATTTCAGGTTCCGCACAAGCCTTTTAGTTCTGTTTTGATGCTGTACTCATTAGTTTGTGCTCTTTAATGCTGGGATTCTAGTCACGCATGATTCTTACAGTTTATGTTTTTTTTGCAGACTGACCTCTTTTCTTTGCAGCTGCACGTCCTTTTATTGCATAGAGTTTGTCCACGACTATGAACATGCTACCTGAAAACAAGGAAGTGGGTCACACGCCAGCTGCAGTTAAAAAATTCTGGTGTGTTTATACACAAGCATGGCAGCACGGTGTAGGTGCTGCATTGTGCCATAGTGCACATGACCACAGAGCTTACAAATACAAGAACATTTACATTTTAACCTTGTGTGTTCTTTGTCCGATAAGTGCATAACGGATCAGTAGTGAATAGAACAACAGAATAACTGCCCATAATCGATTTGACACTTATGTTATATGAGCGCACACTGTGTAACGGTGCAGACAAGGACTGTGTTTATGATGCACCACATTGTCATCAGTACAGGGATGCATTATTAACCTGGAATCTATCCCAGAAGGCACTGAGCTCAGTGCAGCGGACACCTTGGCAGGGTTGCCCATCCATCTTTGGACACATACACACACACTGGCACACATAGCCACACACTGTGGGTGATTTAAAGATGGTAGGTTACCTAGCTACATTTTTTAGACTGTAGGAGGAAACTGGAGTACCCAGAGAAAACCCCTGTTCTGCAGCAGCAGTTGGGTAGAGGGATGGATACATTATTCTGAGCGCTGTGGGCGATCCAGTCTGACCACAGTAGTGGAAGCTTGTGTGGCATCGGCCTTGTGTGGACAGTGGCAACACAGCTAAATAATTGAGTGGGTACACATCTGAGCAGCTGCATTCCTGCATAACTGTGTGTGCAGCTGCATAACTGTGTATGCTCATAGGCCCCCCATGCGAACATCTGCATTCATGCATAACTGTGTGTGCAGCTGCATAACTGTGTGTGCTCATAGGCCCCCCAATGTGAACATCTGCATAACTGTGTGTGCTCATAGGCCCCCCATGCGAACATCTGTTTTCCTGCATAACTGTTTGTGCTCATACCCCCCCCATGTGAACATCTGCATAACTGTGTGTACTCATAGCCCCCCATGTGAACACCTGCATAACTGTGTGTGTGCTCATAGCCCCCCCATGTGAACATCTGCATAACTGCGTGTACTCATAGCCCCCCCATGTGAACATCTGCATACAGTAACTGTGTGTGCTCATAGGGCCCCCCTCATGTGAACATCTGCATAACTGTGTGTACTCATAGCCCCCCATGTGAACATCTGCATAACTGCGTGTACTCATAGCACCCCCATGTGAACATCTGCATAACTGCGTGTACTCATAGCCCCCCCATGTGAACATCTGCATACAGTAACTGTGTGT
>JAODKN010000104.1:9340715-9359761 GCA_026774425.1 Petrocephalus zakoni | reverse complement strand
AACTGTGTGTGCTCATAGCCCCCCCATGTGAACATCTGCATAACTATGTGTGCTCATAGCCCCCCCCAATCTGAACGTCTGCTTCCCTGCATAACTGTGTGTGTGCAAAGCCACCCCTATGTGAACATTGGCATTCCTCATAACTGTGTGTGTTTATACGGCCCCCACCCTCCACTCATCACGCTGGAGGCTTTATTTGCTATATTTGACCTCATTCAAGTCATTTCCATAATTCATGTTCAGATCTAAAAATCTTGAGCCAACAACACAAACAGAGTTGGAATTAATGAAGCAAAAACAACCTCATATTTTTTGGATGCATCTATTAAGATATTTTCAGTATTTTTACAAAAGCGTTTGGGGATAGAGCAGCAGGACCTCTCCAAAACGGTTGGCTGTCAGATATTAAATCCGCGTCCTTACCCAACACCATAAATCTGCATGTCTTGCTGATAAAAAAAAGATTTCATTTGATATGTGGGATAATTTTCTATGCTGTGTTGGCAGGATCTCTCTTTATTGGCTCTGCAGAATGTCTTCTTGTACTGGGATTGTTGGACATGTTTCTGTGCATGCCTTGTGAATTGTCTTCTTCTGCATTGTTCATTACTGTACATTTTAAATGCATTTACATATGATTTATTTTATATCTGTGATGGAAAAAAAATCAGTATGCAGTCGTCACCTTCATCTCGTAACGATAACCGGGAGTGTAACAGCTGAATCACCCATATTATTTGATAAAAGGGTCGGCAGCTATGGCACCCATCTCCCATGCTCCTACCTGCACAGGTGTGCTGGTCCTGCCTGCCTGCCTGACTGCTTACGGACGGCGTTCCCTGGCCCGTGTGAGCCGCTCCCTGCGGATGTCGGAGCTGCAAGCCCTGGAGAGCAGCCTGCTTGCCACTACAGCGGACAGCATCACTGAGCTGAGTGTGTGCCTCTCGCTGTACCTCTGTGTGTATCGCTCAGTTTTCAGCAATTCTCTGTCCCTGTGAAACTGAAAAAGGGTCCAAGTATTATGAAATGATAAATGTAATAAATGATGACAAAAACAATGAATTATGCTTAATAACTGCCACACCCTGCCTCGTAACTTTCACCTTCCTGAGTTTCCTGGATTTTACTCCTTCCTCATCTCGGCTTCCGCCCCTGTCCGCCCTTTCCATCTCTCCACAAACACTTCCCTCTGTGCTATCAAATCTCTGTCTAACTGGACTGCCGTCTCGCTCCCCACCAGGTGCGCTGGTCATGAACATCTCATATTATCTGCAGCGCCTCGCAGCACTTTCTTCAGGCACTGCAGACAAGCCTCCCTTTCACCAGGGGGCACTGTCCTGGGAGCCGGGGGCTCTGCACACACTGTTCTATTATACCCAGAGAGGGGTGCAGCCTCACATCTCTGACTCCCATGGGATACAGTTGACTAGTGAAAGGTGAGAGATTGGCCCAGTCACCTTCATGCTTCATGTTTACATTTTAAATATAGCTCACCAGCCGATAAGGCTTTATTTTAGACTAGTTCATCCAAATCAATATTGAATCTTAATGTAAGATGTAACAGATAGAACAGAGTGTATGATTCTCTGTTATCGCAGATGGTGACGTATGTTTCATAACACAAATTTTAGTGTACAAGCAGGTTTCTGGGAATATTTATCCTGATTTATATTGTTTGTAAGGTAATGATTTTTGTCAGTGATATGAAGACCGATATTTGACTATTAACAGGAAGACCTGGAATGTGCCAAAAAGAGATATTTTGAACTATAAGTACAGATAACTTCAAAGCCTTGAAGAAATATTCATAAAATAGTACTGAACGGCTGTTTTTCCCAAATTCACTGCCTTCGTTCAGTTTGATTGTGGTCAGCAGGGAGGGAGAAGTTCACAGTAGACCAGTTTCAAGCTGTGTGTTATGCAGTCTGAGGTGTGACATGAGCTTACACAGTGGTTTAGAGGAGTAGAATCCCCAAGGCCAAACTTAGAAGGTGCAAAGATATGCAAAGGTTTATATATATGGCTGGAGTTATTTGAAATATGGGGTAGAGTCATGGGGTAGACTCTGATTATTATACATCAGTGTAATGGGGATGTTTAATAATCTTTTCCTCCTTTTCTTTTTGATTCCCAGCAGCAAGTGTTGACCATTACTAGTTCTTTACATCAGCAGGCCCCCTGACCAACTAGGAGTCCCTGAGATTTTTTTAAAGCAAGATCTTGCTTAACTGTTATGTACATGATCCAGGGAATTCGGTGTCCATGTGACCATAATGAATTATATGTAGCCCCTCTTACATGCATTTTCGTCCAGTCGTAAGCCCCTTCTACTTCAGGGCTCCCAGCTAACTGAGATGTGATTTGCCGACAGGCCGCAGGCGTGGCTGCCGCCTCTTTCTGAGTGGCTCAGGGTGTGTGTGGCCTTAGCAGAATACCGGCATAGCCTGACGGTGGACAGCGGGGATGTCCAGCAGGCGGCTAGACTGCTGCTCCCGGGCGTGGATGTGGAGCCTCGCCCACTCAGGTAAGAATCCGAGTGCGGCCCAGCAGGGTAAGCTCTGTCCCGGTAATCGGAAGGTGGCCGGTTTAGGCGCGGCCCTTACCCCCCAGCTCCCTGGGCGCACCTCGAGGTAGCTGCCCTTCACGGCCAAGCTTGCTCTCACAGAGAGCATGTTTGGGGGAGGTGAGAAGAAGACAATTTCCCCACAGGGATCAATAAAGTATCTTAAAGAAAAAACCTCCCCTCCTTGGCCATTAACGTGAAAACCAGTCCCACTAAGTGAACCATGGATCACTGCTTGTTTCTAGAAGACCTTAGACGATGCAGTTCTGAATCGACTAGAGGCAAGCAGTTAGACTGATAAATTCACATAATTATTATAGTTATCAGCACAGTTCCTGTCCTTGGTTTGTGAACATCTGACTGTTTTATATAAAAACAATTTGACATCTCAACAGCAAGATTTAGATTATGCATTAAAAGTGTCTAGCTTTAGGATTAATACTCAGAAGCTGGTGTATTATATAAATAGATAATTTAATGTTTTCCTCATGATAATCTTAAAATCCTACCCTAGATTATGCCTTATGTGACGCTTCATTTCAAGGCAATTTGGAGCAGACAGTTCAGCTGATATTCGAGCGGCAGCCGGAGGCACATGCCCCCCGCTGCACACACACCGCATTGTGATCGGGCTCGTGCAGCACTCTCACACTCACACTTGTTTGTACACGGTTAGTCTGCTCTGGGCGCTGGGCAGCCGGCCGGCGCTGGGCCTCCACCTCCTCGTTTCTTCCTCAGAGCTTTGCGAAGGAGGTTATTCTCTCTCTCCATCGTTTTCATCGTCCATACTTGCTGCCTTTATTGCTGTCAGTGTGTCTAAATAATCGCTTTTTCCATATGTGCTGGTAATATTGTCAGTACATGTTATGCAGAGCACACTAGGAAGGACAATATATAGAAATTTAGCTGCCATTGTGTGTTCTTCTGCTATTTTGGGCTTTTGCTTAACTCTGTGTCATTCCAGTCTCAGCTGAGTGCAATCCCAGGCAAACTGAGTTTGTTACCATGAGCTGTGCCCTACACAGAAAGTGACATGTACCTGTGTGCATTCCATAGGTCACTATTGCACACCACAATAATACAATTTTATTACTGCTCTTTACTGCTGATGTGTAGCAATGGGTGTCCTTAGCAGATAATTGTATCATCACTTGAACTTGTGCCCTTCTTCTTCCTCTTTTCTCTTTCTTCCCTCGTTTCCCCTTACCCCCCCATCTTTGCTCTCCTTTTATTCTCCCTGTTATTTCTCCTCTTTCCTCACCAACCTGTCTATCCTCTCTCTTGCCCCTCCCCCCTTGCTGCTCTCTCATGCCCCTCCCTCTTGCTGCTGTCTCTTGCCCCTCCCCCCCTTGCTGCTCTCTCATGCCCCTCCCCCTTGCTGCTGTCTCTTGCCCCTACCCCATTGCTGCTCTCTCATGCCCCTGGTCCTTTGCTGCTCTCTCTTGCCCCTGGTCCCTTGCTGCTCTCTCTTGCCTCTCCCCCTTGCTGCTCTCTTTCCCCTCCCCCATTGCTCCTTTCTCTTGCCCCTCCCCCCTTGCTGCTCTCTCTCGCCTCTCCCCCCTTGCTCCTTTCTCTCGGCCCTCCCCCCTTGATGTGCTCTTTTGCCCCTCCTCCTTTGCTGCTGTTTGTACCTCCTCTGGCTTTCTGCCGTAGGGTGGAATGCTGTCTCTATGCCTCCAAGCTTCTGGAAGCTTCCGTGGTGAAGCGTGCACTGTGCTGGAACCTGGCGTTCCGTATGCTGAGCTGCGGCAGGACAGACCTGGTGGATGCAGCTGTGGCCCTGCTGGGGCCCGATGGCATCAACACCCTCGATCAGCAGGTAGCTGACAGTCAGGACTTTCAAACACAGTAGAGCTGAGGGCTAAATCAGGTGTAGTAGAGCCATTCAGATCCGTTTGGTGGAGTAGAAACCTAAGGGAATCAGTAAAGTATCACTATTCTATTCAAACCAGCTAGAGCCAGAAAAGTCGTCGTCTTGTTGAGGATTTGAGCATAAACCTGATGACCTTTCCTGAGCACAGAGACCAGGCATTTATACATCATAACATGCATAAGAATGTTTAATACTTCCCTGTACTTTTACGTGTCTGTTTGAAGGGTATTAATTCCCTGCGATGAGCTGGTACCCATCCTGGGTTACTCCCCGCCTGTAGCTTCTGGGATAGGCTCCGGACCCCAGGCGACCCTGAATAGTACATGCATTTACAGAAAATGGATGGATGGATTGATGGAGTATTAATGCCTTGGTGCAACGGAACTGTGTGAATTTCTTATAGAAGAAATATCATTTCAGTGTAACTGTGTTCATTTTATGATAAAAGACCTGAACTGTTAGTGTAGCAGTGTTGATTTGCCAGCTTAATAACATTGATTGATTTGTTAGTATAAACTAGTGAAAGTGTTGCTGTAGCAGTGTTGATTTTCCAGTGTAAGTGTAAGTGTAAGTTTCTAAGTATAACACAACTAAAGCCCCCCAGAACCCTGATGTTCCCCTGTAAAAGCCAGCACCCCCCTTACCCCTTGTTTGACAGTATGCATGTGCTCCCAGGGTCTGTCTCCACTCATGTATTCCTGCACCTCTGGAGATGAGGCCATGGTCCAGGTGCTGCTCGATTCTGGGGCCTCCATTGACTTGCAGGTAAGCCAATGTGCAAGCAGGTGCAGATCAGAAAAAGGGCAGCATGATGCTTCTCCATGTTTCTCCTCATGGCAACGGACTGGAGTGGCTCAGAGTAGATAGCAAATTCTCCGCGCCCTATCAGACATTCTGCATGAGTGGGTAGAGCTGTAACTACATCCTGGACTGTTACAGCGCTGTTAGTGGGAAACATCTTAGGAGTTAGTTTAGTCAAATATCATTTCCATTGCTGAAAGCAGTGTTAAAGGGCAGGAAGCTGGCCTTCCCATCACCATGCCTCTTTGTACTGTTGTGGAACATGATGGTTTATTTCTGCAGTTTAATTTAGCTTTGCATTAAAAATATTAGCTTAGTATGAGCATCCCTTGAGCGATCTGTGCTTCCTTATAGATTTGCATCATTTGACTTTGCACTGAGCATCCTGATCTTCTAATTGTTTGCCAGGTTCCAGGTTCAGGCCAATCTGCGCCCTCAGCTCACCCCGAAACGCGCCACTGGACAGCACTCACCTTTGCCGTCGCCTTCGGACACACCTCTGTAGCCCAGGTGCGCCGATCTTGATTCAGCTCTGTCTACACCCTACACTAACTGGATGCGCCACCTAGTGTTCACAGTTTACAGTAACCTTGAGAATTTCCAGAGTGGAAAGTATAATTTACATTAACAACTGCCACTCATAATAATTACTCTATGTATAATACACTAATGCATAGATGGAACACAGTGAGGTTTCAGGTGAGAATCCCAGGCAGGGCTATTATAGTCTGTAGCGCTTTAGCAATATTTCTTCAGTACAATCTCTAAGCACCTTTTACGCCATGTAAAGGTAGATGGAAATTATATTACAGCAATTTGGGTTCTGTGTTAAAATACCGTGTCATGTGCAAATGTAGGAATGCGGTGAGGAACTGAAAGCCTGTGTGTTCTCCAGTCAAGTCAGGGTTCAGCTCAGCAGAATGTTGTTATTTAATTTTCACATTGAAAACATGGAAATTTTAAACTAGCATACCAGTGTGTATAAACTCAAAAATCTTCCTTGATGCACTTCATGATTATGAAATGTTATCTGCAGATTTTATGTGGTGTCCATTTTGGGTTTAAGGCCTCACGGTATTTCTAGTCTTCAAATTCAATACATAATTTCCACATCAAATGGTGAATCAAGCAGGTAATATTTTTAAAGCAAAGTACAAGTTCATTTGCAGTTATCTGGTTAAAAGGCTCGTCTGCTGTGGTAGTTCTGTGAATTCCCAGAAGGTTCTGACAGCCCTGTGTTTCTGTAGCTGCTTTTGGACCGTGGGGCCGATCCCGATGGCTGCATTGGAGATGAGGGAACTGCAGAAACTCCTCTGCATCTTGCTGCAGCAGCAGGTCAGGTCTGCTAGGTCTGCTGTGAGGTTGCGGCCTCAATAACCTGCAAGTTTTGAGTGAGGTCCAGTCGGGGCCACTCCAGTAGCAGAATAATTCAACATATGTAACCAAATAGAATATTTAACGTGGAAGCTGCTTTGGATGCAACCTTCAGCAAAGAGCCTAATGTGCTTGTAAATGTGCTTGGGGTGCTTACTGCATTTTTCTGCAATATCTCTCGCTACTCAGGACGATACCCACTCGTCTCTCTGCTGCTGGAAAAGGGAGCTGATCCACTATGCGGGACCTCCTGTACTGTAGGGGGCGGTGCATCTCTACGGGGGACGACCAGCGCCTTCTCCCTGGCAGCGGCACATGGCCATCGGTGAATGCAAGACACACCAACACACACCCATAGACACTAACACACTACTGTCAAAGCCTGCAGACACATACTCAGAGCAGCATGCTCCTACTAGCACCAAACAATCACGAACATATGTGCATAACTTTTGTATGTCTGAGTGAATCAGTGTTCATGTCATTACAGGATGGTCCTGTGGACCCTGCTGTCCACCATAAACAGTGATATAGTGTCCCTTGAGGACATGCTGGAAGAAGGCTTAGTGACACGGAACAACAGGAGACCCCGGTCTGGGAGAAGCAAGCGCATTAGGCAGCGTGCCCTACAGGGGGCGCTCTACCATAGTGCCGAGCATGGTTTCCTGGACATTGCTATGCAGCTCAGGAAACAAGGTAGTGCTGTCTTACACCTTCTGGGTTTGAGTCACCAGTTAAAATCACTAAAGTTCCTTTCATTCCTTATTTATTTTTATATCAAATATTTAAATAATGTTTTGAGTCGCCATTTGAATTCCAATTATGTAAAGCTTTATTTTGATGGCAAAGTATATAACTTAGAATTCACAAGGCTAGTATTTGTCTGCATATTGGCTAAGCTATAGAGCCCAAAGCTACACCCTTTCTTGACTACATTAACTCTGTGCTGTAAGTGCGTCATGTCTTGACTACATCCTGTCCATGGGTTACGCATATATATCATTAACTATCCCTTATGGTTTCTGTACTCACCTTCTGGTCATGTGTGCGTGAATCTTGACCTTCACCCTGATCCTGCTAATCCCCTGACAGAGAACGTGCCCTGGACACTGCACTCCTGGCTCCAGTGCCTAAGTACCTCCTTCTCCCAGCAGTGCTGGGAAGTGATGCACAGTCTCCTGGGAGATTTCCCCACTCGGCAGGATATGTACAGCAAAGAGCTGGTGTGTGAGGGACTGCCGCTCCTCTTCAAAATCCTCAAAACCTGCCAGGTGTGGCCTTACCTCAGACTGAATGGCACATACCGTTTCTCACCTGCATAGATGCAATGGCAGTACTCGCTAATATCAAAGACAGATTCGGCAGCCAGCAAACAGCCCTCTGAGATTGTCTTACCTGACCTGGCTCTTGTGCATTGCTATTCCTGATGTTGTCTTTGCCGTTTCAAGAGCGAGTCCACGGTGCATCAGCTGGCTGCCATCTTGTCCAGTTGCTATGGTCCATACCCCGTTCACCCAGTCCAGGAGGATGTAGCGAAACCTCACACACCTCTAGGTATGCTAAATAAGCACAGCTAACAGACAGATCTTATTGGATATACCGAAGATACTCACCACAGACCAAATAGATTCAGTAAATACACCCTAAAAACACTTAGATAAACGGGACATCTCAGATGACAGATACAAAGACCACAGATACCACAGATGCATCAAATACATCCTTGGCGTACTTCACATATATCTGTCCATCCATTTTCTGTACCTGCATGTCCTATTCAGGGGGTCTGGAGTATTTCCTGGAAGCTACAGGCACAAGGCAGGGAACAGCCCAGGGTGGGGTGCAAACCCATCGTAGGGCACAAGGCAGGGAACAGCCCAGGATGGGGCGCAAACCCATCGTGGGGCACAAGGCAGGGAACAGCCCAGGATGGGACGCAAACCCATCGTAGGGCACAAGGCGGGGAACAGTCTAGGATGGGACGCAAACCCATCGTAGGGCACAAGGCAGGGAACAGCCCAGGATGGGGCGCAAACCCATTGTAGGGCACAAGGCGGGGAACAGTCTAGGATGGGACGCAAACCCATCGTAGGGCACAAGGCAGGGAACAGCCCAGGATGGGGCGCAAACCCATCGTAGGGCACAAGGAAGGGAACAGCCCAGGATGGGGCGCAAACCCATCGTAGGGCACAAGGCGGGGAACAACCCAGGATGGGGCGCAAGCCCATCGTAGGGCACAAGGCAGGGAACAGCCCAGGATAGGGCACAAACCCATTGTAGGGCACACATACGCACCCAAAGTCACAGACGTTGCTAAATATTCAAACTCCCCATACTGTTTTTCATATATATATATATATATATATCACAATTTTTGAATTTCATATTCCTGTTGTCCTCAGACCCTGTCTTCCTGAATAACAAGGAGATGTGTGATATCACCTTCTTAGTGGAGGGTGAGCCATTCTATGGGCACAAGGACCTAGTGACTTCTGCATCCCCGGGGTAAGAAAGCTTTTGAATCTACAGACATCAACTGCTAACAGCATCAGCAAAGCAGAAGCATGTGAGCTTTTCTGAAGCTACATGCCTTTGTGTTGCAGGCTTGAGAAGCTGATCTGTGAAGCATCGTCATGGAGCTCTGTCCCAGTGGAGGTTCCTGACATCAAATACAGGACCTTCCAGGTGATCCAGCCGTATCGCATGTGATCTGGAGGTGATGTCTGCATGGCAGCCAGCTTACACACTTTTACTATAATTTAGAATGTGTTACCTAGTAAAATATTCCCTTGAATTCTGAAATACATGCTTTGACTGCAATCCTTGCCCTAAACTAACAAGAAAAAAGATCAACCCAGCTTCGGGCAATGTAGGAAGAAGGACTGTCAGGTGAAACAAGGCTCCACTGAAAAAAACTGATGAGTCAGCATTTACAGTTCATTGTGGGTCTTTTCCTGACAGCTGGTGATGCAGTACATATACAGTGGGAGAGCTGAAGGCATCCATATAAGCAAGCAGGAGGCCTTGGAGGTATGGGACCTGTAGACATCATTATATAAACACTTTCTTGTAGATGCTGCTGTAGCTATTGTTGATGGCTGAAGATCTTGCTGAAGGCTAGATGCATTTTTAGCTATAGGCTAAATAGATGACTATAGATATTTATGTAGACATCACTGCAGACTAAGAATGTGGTTTAGATTTTGCAGAAGATATAACTGTAGGCATTGTCATGGGCTAAAGACATTGACGTCTGCTAAGGACATCCCCCACAGACACAGCCTCGTACACTATTCTGGGCCAAAGACAGGAGACAGCACTGAAGGTGGTACTTTCCACTGTGAACAGAACCATGTGAGACAGGTTCTTTCACTGGAAGGAGGATTTCCCATGTCAGAGATTATAAGAGCGCCGGTCCAAGTAAACGCTACAAGGGCAACACAAAGAAACAAAAACCTGTTTTGACAAGACTGAAAAACAGAAATTAAGTGTTGATGTGATCTTGGAACACCAGTTCTTCTAATTGCATGTGCAAACTGTCTCCAGGTTACTAATGAGTTTGTTCCCTAAGTCTTTGTAGATAAGTCAGAAAAAGAATAATACACTACATAATAATATTAATAATAATCATAATCATACAGTACTAGCAAAAGTAACCACATACAGTAACCATAGTGTACCTCGAGCTGTCAAACCCCTGAAGCAACCCAATGTTTTCTTGAGCTAGTAGTGCGTGCATTCGTTATTACGAACTGTCGTATTTTACCCAAATTATTACATATTATGGTCTCCATGATCCTAGGAGCTATGTTGTCGAGGGCACTTGCCTCTTGGCAGGGTCACCCCAGGCAAACTGGTCCTAGGTGAGTGGCCAAACTAAGTGCGGTTCATATTGACCCCATATTGACTTGAGGGCGAGCACCTGGTGGCTGAGCCTCTACCTATGGGGCCCAGTCGGGCATAGCCTGAACAACTACCAGGGGTCTGTCCTCCTGTGGGCCCAGCACCTGCAGGGGGAGCCGTGGGTGGCAGTCAGAGGCACGGACCTCAGTGGCCTGATCATTGGTTACTGAAACTGGCTCTAGGTACATGTAACATAACTTCTCTGGCGGGAAAGGAGCCTGAGCTGGTGTGGGAGGTAGAGAGATATCGACTAGAGTCGGGCTCACTTTGACGCACGGCCTGGGCTCTGGAACCAAGCTCCTGGAGATGGGATATCGGGGACAGTGCGTTGGATTGGCAGACTGGGGTGGTGGTCCCAGTCTTCAAGAAAGGGGACCGGAGGATGTGTTCCAACTTCAGGGGGATCACATTCCTCAGCCTCCCTGGGAAAGTCTATGGCAGAAAGGAGGGTCCATCTGTTGGTCAAACCTTGGACCCAGGATTAACAATGTGGATTCCATCTTGTTCGGGGAACACTGGACCATCTCTTTACCCTCACAAGGATACTGGAGGGTTTGTGGGAGTTTGCCTAATCAGTCTACATGTGTTTTGTGGACTTCGAAAAGGCATACAACCATGTCCCTTGGGGGGTTCTGTGGGGGGTGCTCCAGGAGTATGGGGTACAGGGCTGTTGTTGCAGGCCATCAGATCCCTATACAAATGGAGCGAGAGTTTGGTATGCATTGCCAGCAGTAAGTTAGACTTCCCAGTGGGTGTTAGCCAGGGCTGCCCAATGTCACCGATTCTGTTCACAATTTTTATGGACAGAATTTCTAGGTGCAGCCTGGGGTAGAGGGGGTCCAGTACGGGCACGATCTCAACTTTGCTTTTTGTGGATGATGTGGTCTTGCTGATATCATCGAGCTGTGACCTGCAGCATGCAATGGGGCGGTTTGCAGCTGAGTGTGAGGCGGCCGGGATGAGGATCATCACCTCCAAATCTGAGGCCGTTATTCTCGACCGGAAAAAGGTGGAATGCCCTCTCTGGGTGGGGAATGAGTTGCTGCCTCAAGTATCTTGGGGTCTTGTTCGCGAGGGAGCGTGAAATTGACAGACGGATCAGGGCAGTGTGGGCAGTACTCTGGATGCTGTACCAGTCTGTTTCGGTAAAGAGGGTGCTGAGCCAGATCTACATTCCTGCTCTCACCTATGGTCATGCATGAACTTTGGGTAGTGACCAAAAGAATGAGATCACGGATACAAATGGCCAAAATGAGTTTCCTTCGCAGGGTGGTGGGGCACGGCCTTAGAGACGTCCAGGAGGGGCTCAAAGTAGAGCCGCTGCTCCTCTGCATTGAAGGGGGCCAGTTGAGGTGGTTCGGGCATCTATCTCGGATGCCTCCTGGACGACTCCCTGGGGAGGTGTGTCCAACCGGGAGGAAGCCCCGGGGCAGATCTAGGGCATGCTGGAGAGATTATGTCTCCTGGCTGGCCTGGGAACGTCTTGGTATTCCCCCAGTGGAGCTGGAGGAGGTGGCTGGTGAGAGGGCGATCTGGGCGTCCCTGCGTAAACTGCTGCCCCCACGACCCGACCCCGGATAAGTGGTGGAAAATGGATGGATGGATGGATGGATGGATGAATGGGCTGTATGGACATTCTTAACCCAGGGACGGCCTGTACAAACTGCATACAGAAAGAGCAGAGGCAGGATTTGTCACTGTTCTCGCTGTCGTTATAGATGTCAGTTTCAGTCAGAAATGGTGTATTTTTCCTTTGCTACAACTGCAGATGTTATTCTCACAAAGGGTAATAGATTTACTCCAAATACCTTTACTGACTTCACACATCACATCATTATAGATGTTTCTAAAGGCATTGCTGTAATAGGGATGCTTCTAAAGGCATTGCTGTCTGTGTAGTTGTTTCTAAAGACATTGCTGTGTGTAATTGTTTCTGCCGGCATTCATATGGGTACCATGTCTTGTTTTAGGGACAGTACATAATGGCCAGTGTGGAGCTGCTAAGATGGTAGCAGAAAGGATGACCATTTGAAAATGTTATCTTACTATTACTGTGTAGTCAGCAATAGTCTCTTCATAGTTAGTCATAGCAAATTATAAGAGCTTAAACCCAAGTAAAAATTTTATGTTTGCAGAAGCAAATGAAAAGAGTTGAAAGCTTGTTGAATGAATGCCAGAAGTCTGCAATTCTTTATTGATAGATTTGTTGTTGGGGTCTGGGCATGTCTGCTCCCATCAGGTGCTGCACGCGGCTCACGTCTTTGGCCTTAACGCCCTGAAGCGCTACTGTGAGCTGCTGTGCTCCAAGAACATCTCCCCGTCTGATGCAGCTAATGTCTACCGGCAGGCTAAGGTGGGGAAGCCGTGTCTGCCTGTTTACATGCCTGGTCCCTTCCTAGCCTAACACTTTCTTCTTATAAGAAAGCATATTAAGCATTTTCCCCCCACTACCTGGTTTGGATGTTTTGTTCCATCCCTAATACATCTTCCATCTTTTCCTTGCTCATTTAAAAAAAAATCATGTCAAACTTCTACATGAACACTGAGTTTAATGTGTAACTGTGATGATGTTGTTGGATTTGACATGGAGTGCTTCTCTGGCACAGTCATGTTTTGAAAGTGTTGCCGGTATTAGTATAAATCAACTCGAAGTGGTGAAGTGGAAAGCATTGATCTATCCCCCCCCCCCCGCAGGTGGACCAGGCCACTGAGCTTAAAACTTTCTGCGAAGGCTACTTTTTAAAGAACATGGTGGCCCTGCTGGATGTCAGCTCCTTCCGCCGCCTCCTACTGGCCAGCGAGGACAAGGACAGCCTGGGAAAGGCCCTGCTGCACACTCTCACTGCCCGTATGCAGGCTCTCAGCCAGCCAGCTACCAAGGAGACCATGGTGTAGGGCGCCACCTGCAGCCGTCACTGTTGCATTGCATGAGGTAGAATGAGAAGCTTTTCTACTTCTGCCAGCTGGGCACATGACTCAGTACGCAGGGTTTGATCCAAGGACTTATTAATCATTGAGCTTCATTGAGTCAGTGACCAAAAGTATGCGGACCAGTAAAGGTATCGATTTGCCAGCCACTGATCATGAAAAATGAAATGTCTGCTTTTGGCTGATATTTGCATTTTTACAAAATGTTTTTGCCCTGAATATGAAAGCAGCTTTAATACAAAGCAAAACAAAGACCCAGCTTTCTGAATTCTTTACCAACCAGGTTGTTGGGGGGTGCCTGTCTGGTTTCCCTAGAGACCTTGGTAGCAAAAATGCATTTTTGTGGCGAAGATTCAAACACTTGAATGAGAGCTGAATGGCGTTCACCGTTTGGGGGAGAGATCCGTCGTCGAAAGCCTCCTCTAGAGGGCACAGTTTTATACAGTGTCAGTCAAAAGTCTTGGCACACCTGAAAATCATGTGTTTTTCAACAAGATCGTGATCTTAAGCACCCCTTGAGGATATGTGGTATTATTATTATCCTGTGAATAAGGACAGAGATGAAGTGCTGTGACTGATGACCTGGTCCCCACAAACCCCACATAACCTCTACACTCTGAGCTGCTTTGTGAAGACCTGTGCTCAGAACTTGTGGAAACTGCTTCTGTGTGAGAAGCATTTCCAGGTGTCTACATCCGGATGCTGGTTGTAAGAAGGCCAAGAGTCGGCACTGCTGTTACTGAATTAAAAGACAGATATTTTGAAGAGTATAAAATTTGAGAAACTGAACACTTTTTTGCTCGCTGCAATATTTATTGTTACTACATCGTTGCAGAGAGGCACTTTACTCTAAGGTGAATAACATAATTAAAATAGAGACAAATACTAAAAAGCTGGTGTGTCCAGACTTTTACCTGATGCTGTTTATTAAATAGAATTTCTTTACCTTCCACTCAGACCACTAGGGACAGTTTTGTCGTTACATCACCCACTGGCACTAGCCGCATGCTGGGATTTCGCTGTTCTCCCAGCACGCCAGGTTTTACCTTGAGGGCGCATGGTGAAAACTTGACACAGGTATTGCTATAGGGCCATCTGTAAAGTTTCCTGGCACGCCTTTAATGCAGTGTGGTGGTGAAGCACTGCGCCATCACTGCCCTGGCTGATCACACTGCCTCGCAGGCATCCTGAGAATGTCCCTTACACACAATTCCGTGTATCCTATCTGTTGTGTTCCCCAACATTTAAGGATATAAGGGAGTCAGACCAAGACAAACTTTAGACGCATTTGTGACTCTCAGGCGAGTAATTGTGAGTGTTAAGTGTGCATAGATTATACACATAAAGTCACATACAGTGATGCATGCACAAGGACACAGAGCTACACAAACACCCTCCATTTAAGCATGCACTTATCCAGCCCGTCGCTGTACCATCTCTCCAGAAGCTGGCCAGACACTGGTCTGGTGTGTAAGCAGTCATCGAGCTGCCTCCATACTTGTATTGCTGTATTCGTCCAATAGATAACAAGAGAAATATAAAGAGAAAAGTCCAGATTTAACTGACAATCAATGCTAGTATTCTGTGAATCACAAAAATAGCTAATAATAATACTAACGATAACAGTGCATTGACAGGATATTAAAGAGGGAACCTCAGGTTAGGGTCTTTATAGCTTACGATATCTATGTCCTAGATCTTATATTTAACATAAATGATGTAGTTCAGCTCTGACTTTAGCCATGCTATGCATTTTGTGTATAAGTGTGCCTGGTTCCACACATGCATTTTCACTGGAATAATGTGCAATGCTTTGGTTTACTTCCTTTTTTGTATTTTATCTCCCTAACATTTTATTTTCTATGACTGTGTGGGAATATATTTTATTCTGTAAAATATTGTAATTAAACAGCTTGTTTAGTTAAACTGTGCTTAGTCTCCGGTCATTCTCGGAAACGCGTCGTCTGACATTTATTCAGTTTTTTTTGTCAGCCATATGCGTTTGTGACTCATGGTGGAACAAACTAACATGTGAGTAGTGAGGCCACCATTTTCAGAAGGAATAAGAAGACAGACAGGGAAGTTGTAGTTAGAGTTTGTCATTTCTACCTATAAAACAGATCTGCTCTTGCTTCTTCATTGGCTGAGGTACAGAACATTTCTAAGGCACTGCTGTGGATGGAAATACTCTAAATATTCTGTCACCCCTCCTGCCACAAGCTGCACCTTCTTTAGAGACTAGAAGTAAAACCTTTTCTTCTATTTTGGGCAACACCCTCATGCTGGTTAACACTAGCTTGCAGGATGGAGACAAAAAGATAGATTACATGAGACAGAAGGCATGCTCTGCTCTACACTGACAGTACACTGGATGACAAGTAGGCACATTTTACACACATAGGCCAACACTGCCTGATACAGTCTAATGTAGACAGATATAGCTGAATGCAACCCAGTACCCAGTATAGGCTACAAAGAGTATGGGCAGAAACTGGAAAGGGATAGCAGACACTTATACATGTGACCGTAAGCCAACTAGCTGCCATTAGCACTAACTAACACGAGATGAAACATGGACTTACCCTGGCGACGTAAAACAGCGCTGAACAGGACGCTCACATCTTTTTTCAGTATTAACATGTTTTTTATTGTACAGTATTGATTGAGTTTACAATGTCTGGATTTTATATTTTATCTATTATTTACAAATCAGGACAAACAATTCAGAAACACAGCATTAGTAATTTCTAAATGCTAATACAATTTTAATTGACAAATATACAGTATGTTATGTATAAAAAATGTACGCAAGAACTGAATATCAACTGGTGCTACACTAGAATGAGGCATGGTACATTAAATATACTGCTCGGAAAATCAGAGGCAATGCACAATATAATAAATACAATCTTAAAAACAATGCAATTATTTTGTGTAACGTCTGTTTATTCAATGATTCAATTGCTTTGAATGTGTTTGAATTTGCTTGTTTGTGAGCCACAGTACAAGCCCAAAAGACAGCTGTAACATAATGAGTTAGAGCCTTGCCAAAACTGCTTCCATCGCATATGCCCCTTATCAAGTGCAGAATCAAGGTGAGTCTGAAGCCTAGCCCACGAGGCAGAGGCCACACAACAGACACCAGTCCATCACAGGGCAATGTCACATGTGTGTATGCTTTTTGTTATCTGAGTAAAAACAAAAAAAATAAATAAAACTAAAGGAAAGGCAAGTTATCATTATGATTATAGTTTAAAAGACTAAGTATTTCAGTCTCAAAATAATACCATCTAGTTGCTTATCTATTAAATTCAGCTGCTGTCACTAATTCATAAGTATACGAAAATGCACTGTATATAATTTAAGGACAATCTTGATGTATCTGCCATGTACAATGACAATAAAGGCTTTCCATTTGAAAAACAATGGCTATAATACAAAACTAGTAAAGTGAGATTAGTTGAGGGCGCTGTGACTGGGAGGGGAACTTCTGTGACCTTGACCTCCAGAAGTCTTGAGAGGTCACCATCTTCACAGGCTGTCTCACTTGTAGCCCAGTCCAGACTGGCTGATGTGACAGAACAGCGTCATGGAGAAGCACATGGCCAAGACCTACTCGAGACCGTGGAGAGACAGATCCAGAGTCAGACCAGACAACTGATGAATCACGTAAGCACCACATTTTGGGGGGGAGGATATATTTGGAACTTCTACATTTACTAATAGTCTTTCATAGGAAATCCCCTCTCTTCTACAGAAACCTACAAACATGCAATGCGTCAGACAAATGGCATATCGCCATCGAATATCACCCAGATATCGCTCTCATGTGACATTTGGTTCGCTCTCAACAGTGGTTTTTATTTGTCGTGGAAGCACGTGGAAGATGGACTCTTCAAAGTCATCAAAGGTTTTCTGATTTTAATTTGAACGTCTGCAAAATGCATTCTTGATTCTTCTGTGGCTGATGATTTGACGCACTTTATATAACAATGTTCCAGAATAATCAGATTCACATTAACAAAGTGGGTCTCCATTCTCCATTGCTCCACAAACGCAAGCCCAGTGATTGTGCTGCAAGGAATGACATGCTACAGAACTTCTATAATAAGAAGTTCTATAATAATTTGTTTAAAATTATACCTTAGCTATGAGCATTCTTAACTTTTGAAATACTTTGTTAATTTAGCATATAATTTATTTCACCCTAAAAACCATTAACTAAGCCAAAGGCTGAATATGAATATGGTTTAGAACTGTTTTGAATCGAGCAGTGTTTTGGGGCGGGGACGGCGAGGGGGGGCACTGTTGTACCTCAATTATGCACATGACGATCACAATGGCACCAATGGTCAGGAGGTTCTCCTCAAAGCTTCCTTTCAGTTTGAGGTAGCAGCCCTGCGAGATGAGGGTGGGCAGATGGGAGCATCACATCACCAACACTGACACTGATTATTTGTCCAAATGAGGACCATAAGCCCTCTAAGTGTGTAAAGTGTGTAAACATGTTTTTTGGGCAGTCGCTTGTAGCCATATGTCTTAAGTATAGTTAATCAGCATACCATAAATCAGTTGCACACTTTAAACTTTTTTTTTGTAACTTCACAACTCATGTTAAATAGGATACATATATAAAAACATCTATAATTTTGGGCTTCCAAAATTCTTTAAAATATTTTACTATCTTGTAAAATACATGCTTATACAAATAAATCCTTGTATACTTAATTAAACGTGACAAATGCTGACATGTATTACATTTATTATTGTGTAGGACTGCCTGTACAGTGCATTACCTTTTCCCAGAAGTGTGATTTGTCATCGCATGGGGACTGGCAGCAGGATTGAGGAATGTGGTTTGTCTCCCAGTCAGACACATTATGAATGCCACAGCACTGAAACTGCAAACGACAAAATCAAAATGAAATGCAGGTCTAAAACAATTTCACAAAATTAATTCCAGGTTATGCGGATCACGCTGCATAAAAATGCATGCTGAGAAGCAAATAATACTTCCTAATTATATCAAAAGTATATAATGATTAAATATAGACGATTGTGAAATGTTATCACTTTATAATGCTTTTTACAAGATCACATCAGAAAAATCTACGTTTATGGTTATCCATCCACATCACTAACTAGGAATTAAACAAAGAACAATGAATAAAATTTTGTTTCAGTCTGACAATATAAATGCTTGCGTGAAATATTTACTTTTAAAAGATTAAACTGAACTAACAAAATGACAGCGAAAGTAATTAATTGATTTTAATTCTTGAATAATTAATTAATTAATTGGACTTACTAAGTTTTGCATTTTGTCCCAGTCATCAGTTTCATTCTTAGTTTTTCTTGAGTTTTTTGATACTTCCAGACTTTGAGTTAAGTCCTGTTTAATGAATTCGTCAATCTGCAAAGGAAAAACACAATATGACTGTGAACTGAAATCCAATTACCTGCAATCAGAATCAATCAAGGTCTGCCCCCCCATTGATTACTTTCAGCTATGCTTTTTGCTTCCCCCATGTTTAAAATTGCATAACGTTCAATAATAAAATATTATTTTCCCCTGTAAAACCCAGGCATTAAAATACTTCATGA